>CM031375.1:43822695-44388130 GCA_018208015.1 Medicago ruthenica
GTCTTGACCATTGCAGCAAGGCAAGGTCACCTCTTCACTTTGCATTAAATGCAAAGTGATTTAGCCTGATCCTAGCCCACAAATCAGCTGGATTTTGGGGATTTCTCATGATGAAAATTGATTTGGTTTTGGCCTATAAATAGAATGCAATGCATAAGGTTTGAGATATAGAGATACCAACTTACACTCACTCACAACAACCAGAAAAAACCAGCAATTGAACACTTGAAACAACACTAAACACATAGCAAAAACCAGTTCCAACACAAAGCATTACACAAGTTCATTGCTCATACTCACTAACATTCCAAACTTTGCAAAAACTTCAACCATTCAAGGTCCCTTTCATTTCCTTGCAGCAGGAGCTTTGCTAGGATCTCTGTAAGTGTTCTAAGTCCTTATCTTTCATTTAGAGTTGTGCTTGCATCTTTAATTTTGTTTAAATCCATTTTGCTCTAAAAAACCCCCTTTTGAATTTCAAAGAAATCCCAAGGTTTACAGAACATTTAAACTGGTTTGTCCAGCTCTTTTTATTGCCAAATCTCAAAGCCTTTCACTCTCCTAAAGGTTCTGAGATTGTTCAGAAGTTGCTTCTGAACAGCAGTTCAGAAGCAGCTTCTGAACTCAAAATTTCGCATTGTTCGCAGTGCGAAGCTCTGGTCGCAGTGCGACCATGACAGAACTCAGAATCTGAGTTTAGGCTCCCAAACAGCCAATTTTTGAGGTTCTAGCCCAAGAACTCAGAACCTAAGAGGATTGAAACTCATTTTATTCAAACCTTAACAAGGATTTGCATAATATTGAAGGATTCACAAGTTCGAGCAACACTTTTTTGGATAACTTGCAAAACAAGTTACGCTCACAAACTTTCAAAACAAACTTGAGCAATAAGCTAAGTTCATCATTTTCAAAACCAAACTTGAACAAAAAACTTGTTCATGATTTTCAAATCAAACGTGAACTTAAGCCGAACTTGTTCACTTTTCAAAACCATTTTTTAAACTCGAGCCGAACTTGTGCGTTTTTTCACAAATGTGTTAAAACCTTTTCATTTTGGGTTCCAAACTAAGTGTTTTTGATAAACCTTGGGATTTCTAAAAATTCAAACAAAACTTGAATGAAAAAGGGATGGTTTGACGTATGTCTCTCATTGCCCAGATTGAACGAATGCGTGACGTATGTCTCGTTGTTCGGACAATCGTCATTTCCATTTTCAACGTATCCGACCACACCAAACCAATTCTTGCCCCTTTGTGGTCAATTTGAACCTTTTGGTCCCCCGTGGCCACTAGTTTCAATCCTTCGACTCGGTTGAGTCACTTTGGTCAATGTTCGACTCAGTTGAGTCCATTGCACCTTTTTCTTGATCCCGTGGATCAATCGAACCTTTTTTCGAACTCGGTTGAGTCATTTTTAATCCTTTGGTCCCATAGCGGCCAATTCGAAACCCTTTTTTCCCAACGGACATTGTTTATCTATTCTAAGCGCGATTTCAAACAAACGCTTAAGCCTCTCATGCGCGAGCATACAAGCTATACGCTTAAGCCTCCCATGTGCTAGCATACAAGCTACGTTAATCGCAAGAATACGATCAAAACATCGTTCATTAAAAAACAACCAACATATACGTTTTTCTACCAAAGAACTACGTACGCTTTGAATTCTCCGACTACCGGGAGATACGTAGGAGCAAGATCGTCATCTTGTCAAGCACAATAATAAAAAACAAACTTTTTCCCCTTTCATCATATTTTCTTTTTCCCTTTATATATTCAAGCATGCACGCAAAACATTTAAAAACATTTTAAGCTTTAGCTAAATAGGAGGTTCCCGTTGAGTACAACGGACGTAAGGGGTGCTAATACCTTCCCCTTGCGTAATCGACTCCCGAACCCGACAATGGTTGCGATGACCAATCCTTTCCTCATCGTCAAGGGTTTTATTATCGTTTCCCTTCAAATAAAAAACTTAAGGGTTTATCAACGTTCCCTTTAAACAAAAACTTTGGTGGCGACTTCACAACAGCCTTCCGAGCGTTCGTACACGTCTCGGAAGATTGCGCTTTTTTAACGAGAGCGCACAGCTGGCGACTTCACTGGGGGTAACTATCTCTCCTCACTAGCGAGTCAAGCCTATCCTATTTAGTTTTTAAGCTAAATGTTTTCATGTTTTTGCATGCATGCTTTTATTTTATTATCTATATCCTTCTCTTGCTTTATGTAACTGCTTTATATTGCTTTATATTCATATCATATATATCAATTGCGGGGATGTTACTTAAGCGATGTTACTCCACATTGTTCGGGTTAATGCCGGACGTGTGAGGCTCTCTACCCGAGCTTGAGAAAAAATTAAGTTAGGAAGGGGTTGTGAGCGGAAGCCCGCGTTGACGTATGTCCGTGAGGTAGGATGCCAAACCCCGCCTAGACGAGATTTTCACTTGGAATGTATTGAAGTCATGCGAAGTTCGCAATCGACGACCTTACTTCCATGTGAGATCCGTGAATCTAGGGACCTTTTTAGAAAATCTCATCTTTAGAGCCTACACGTGAGGATGGGGGGAAGTTCCGAACCTTCATACACCATACCTTTGCATACCATCCATTTGCATTCATGAAATAATTTTCGCATATCATTTTGCTTTATAGGAATTTAAAAAGAACAACCGAATATTAGCAAAGAGAAATATGGATTCCGGGAATAGAAATACGCTCGCTTTCAAGATCAAGGCTCCTAAAGTGGAAAGTTTGTTAGCTTTGAGTAGAAAGCTTTCTTCGATCGATAAGAGTATTTTCGAAGCAAGTTATGGGCTAATACTTGATCTCCTACCCGTAAAGATAGATTCAACGGCTCTAACCACTTTGGCTTAATTCTTCGACCCACCGCTCCGGTGCTTTACCTTTCAAGACTTCCAATTAGCTCCAACATTGGAAGAATTTGAGAAGATTTTGGGTTGTAGCATGAAAGACCATGAGCTTTATCTCAGTTCGGGAAGAGACCCTACATTAGAGGCCATCGCCGAATCCTTATACCTTAATGTCCAAGAAGTAGCATCTAACTTGGAATTTAGAGGAAACATTAAGGGGTTCACAAGAAAGTTCTTGGAGACCAAAGCTCGAGATTTGTTAGATAGCAAAGAGGGAAAAGCATTCAACGCCATCCTAGCCCTTTTGGTCTACGGGATCGTTTTATTCCCCAACATGGATGATTTCATAGACTTTCCGGCTTTAGAGGTGTTCATGACTAAAAATCCGGTTCCCACGATTTTGGCGGATTTTTATCATTCCCTCTATTCTAGGCATGAACAAGGGAGAGGACGCACAATTTCTTGTTGTTATCCTTTGGTGCAAACTTGGTTGATGTCCCATATGCCAAGAAGCCGAGACTTTGTGGAAAACCAGGCCAAACTCAAATGGTCACAACGGATGACAACCCTCGCCGAGAAGGATATCCATTGGTTTTCTCCAAATTTAGAAGATCCGGAAATCATCCTTAGTTGCGGGGACTTCCCTAATGTACCCCTCATTGGTACTAAGGGATGCATCAACTACAATCCGGTCCTCTCTCTCCGACAACTAGGTTATTCAATGGAAGACAAACCCAATGACCTTTTGTTGGAAGCTTTCTTCTTAAGGGAAGGAGACCGAGACCCGGCATTGCTAGAAAGAATCCGGGGAGCTTGGAGCCAAGTGCGCAAGGGAAAGGTTGGCAAGAGGAATTGCGTAGCCAAACCTCTTTATACTCAATGGGTGAATGAGAGGGTTAAAACAATCAAGCTACCCTTTGTGGTCATATGCCCTCCAAAACCTCCTACACCTAAGCACATTGTAACCATTCCCAACAAAGAAGCGGAGGAACTCAAAGCTAAAATTCGAGAACTCCAAAACAAAAATGGAGATTTAGAATTAAAGCACCTCCAAGCTTTAGGAGAAATCACTAGGACAAAGAGAGGTTGGGATGAAGCGACAAATTCTCTCCTAGTGTGCCAAAAGCGGCTAAAAATCTCCGAAGGGAAGAGAGATTGGATAGGAGGCGGCTTGGTTAGTGCGGATGCCAACCTTGTGGCCAAGGACAAAGAATTAGAAAGAGTCTTGCATTCCAACCAAGAGCTCAAAAAGTTCGGCGAGCTAGCCATCGAAGCTCAAAGAAAATGGAGGTTGAAATTTCAAGAGAAAAATCAACAGCTCCAAGAAGTCGTCAAGGACTATAAAGAGCAGCTGCAAGCCGAACGCGTCCAACGACAAAGACATGAGAGCCTTTCTCATCAAGGGAGGCTAAAATGCAATCGTCTCGAAGCGGACATCAAGAAATTCGAAGAATACTTCGACAAGATTGCAAGAGCTCACAAGGACCATATTGCACAACTACACGATGAAATTAGAAGTGCAAATGTCAAGCTAGATCAACGCAAGGAAGTGATTGAGTTTGTATGGCAAGACGCCACCCGAAGTAGTGAGGATTTCACTAAATTGGTTGCATTCTCGAACTTGGTCATCACCCAACTTCCAAAGAAGCTAGCAAAGGCCGAGATGGTCATGCCCTACTTTGTCATCCCTACGGAGATCCAGAAGTTTATGAAGTTCCGCAAGGACACCATAGATTTCTATAGGGAAGAAATGGACAAAGCCGAAAAGCGAGCGACTATTTGATATGTATTAACATTAGTTACACCTTGTAAACAAATGTTATCTAATCAAATAAATATTTTGAAGCATTATCAGTTTCCCGGCCTTTAATATTTCAAATTGCTAATATTAATTGTGTACCTTTAAATTTCCTCGTAAAGCAAAATAAAAAAAAAAACGCATGCTTTTGCATATTCATCGCATACATACATTCACATGCATCTTCATGCATTTTTCAAAAAAAAAAACATTCATTCATTTACCTAAAAATAGTTTGAAGCAATCATAGCCCGAAAACCCAAAAAGCCATCGGTCCAAGAGCCAGATCTCCAACACTCGTACGGAACACGAGCCAACAAGCAAAGGATCATGGATAATTTGGAACAAACCCAAGCGGCTTTGAGAGAGGAGGTTGATGAGATGAAGGGAAAGATGGATCAAATGCTAGAGTTAATGCAAACTCTATCGGCCCGAGAGAGTAACCCTCGTCCAACAGCGGATGCAGCCAATGTGCAATGACCTCCTTATGGTTTACCTCTAGGATATACCCCACCACTTGAAAATGAGGGCCATGTGCCACCTCCACCACCACCGCTTACAATCCCCGTTAGGAACGAAGAGCGTCGTCCTCAAGGAAATTCCACTACTCAGCATGAGGTTATTTCTCATAATGTGGAAGACAATCAGCCAAGACATTCTGCTCTTGATAATACCCACCAAGACAACGATACCACCCAAATGTATCGCGTTTTGGAAGAAAGGTTAAAAGCTGTCGAAGGATCCAGTTCATACGGTGCCCACAATGCTTTGGACATGTGCTTAGTGCCCGACGTGGTAATCCCTCCAAAATTCAAAGTACCGGACTTTGAGAGGTACAAGGGAATTCAATGCCCTAGGAACCATCTACGGATGTTCTGTAGGAAGATGGCAGCTTACGAAACGAACGAGAAACTCATGGTGCATGTGTTTCAAGATAGTTTGAGCGGAGCGTCATTGGATTGGTACATGCAGCTTGAGCGTACCCACGTCCAAACTTGGAAGGACTTAGCCGATGCTTTCTTAAAGCAATACAAATACAATTTGGACATGGCTCCAAATAGGATGCAGTAGCAGAACCTCGTACAAAGAAGCAACGAGTCCTTCAAGGAGTACGCTCAAAGGTGGAGAGAACTAGCTTCTCGCGTACAACCACCATTATTGGAAAGGGAGCTTGTCGACACCTTTATGGGCACACTACAAGGCCCATATTATGACAAAATGATTGGAAGCACATCTTCCGGCTTTTCCGATTTAGTCATAATTGGTGAAAGTATAGAGGACGGAGTAAAGAGGGGAAAGATCCAAGGTCCTCTAGAAACTCAAAGTGGAGCTAGGAGACACCCCAACAACTTTCATAAAAAGAAAGAGGGGGAGACGAATGCTATTTTGGTGGGATCATCTCACCCACCATCAAATCAAATGCCTCGCTACCACTATCCTTATGTGGTGGCAGCAGCAGCTCAAGGGCATTACTCACCTCAAGTAATTCCCACGACTCCACCTCAACAACCAGCAGTGTTGCCTCAACAAAATCGACAGCAACAACAAGGCGGGTACCCACCAAGGAACCAAACGGGCCCGAGGAACAACTATATACAGTTTGATCCTGTACCCATGCCATACGGTCAGATCTTGCCGTATTTAATCCAAAAGGGAATGGTTGAGATAAAACCACTACCAACTTTGGTGCCACCATATCCACCTTGGTATGATGCAAACGCAAGATGTGAATACCACGCGGGATCCCCCGGGCACAACATTGAAGGTTGTAAAGCACTCAAATACAAGGTCCAGAGTCTCATTGACCGGAAGCTGTTATCCTTCAGGGAGGAGAATCCCAATGTAAAAAATAATCCATTGTCGGGGCATGCGGGTCCCTCTGTAAACGCGGTGGAAGAACAAGAGGACTTTGGCCCAATCAAGGAAGTGGCCAACATAAAGACTCCCCTGTCAGTCATAAGGGAGCGATTAACCGGTTTTGGTTTGTTTGAGGAGATGCACGCCGACTGCGAAGCCTGCAAAATCAACCCGGACAAGTGCGGAAAATTGAAGAGTTGTCTTCAAAAGCTGATGGACCAAGGTTGGATCCAAATGGGCTATATAAAGGATAGCACGGACGTTGCTACCTTGGAGTCTCATGACCCAAACCTCTCGAAATCCCATACCAAAGGAGAGAGGTACCAATACCTAGACAACCCATAACATTCCACGTACCTGCACCCTTCTCTTTTGAAAGCACGAAGAAGGTACCATGGAACTACCAACCTGTGGCCTATGTGGAAGGAAAGCCACTAGCAAAAATTGAATCCAGCATCACTAACATTACCGGTGTTGGAGGAATGACCAGAAGTGGTAGAGTCTTCGCTCCGAAAGAACTCGGGAAGACACCAGCCGTACTACCAAGAGAGCCGCTCAAAGAAAAGAGCGTGGAAGAAAATGAGAACCAAGCGGGACCCTCTTAAAAGGCAACACCACAAAAGGAGGCCGAGGAGTTTTTAAGAATAATCCAAAAGAGCGAGTATAAGATCATTGACCAATTGGGTCAAACTCCCTCCAAGATTTCCATGTTATCCCTACTACTAAGCTCGGAAGCACACCGAGAAGCATTACTGTGAATCCTCAGTGAGGCACATGTCACCAAAGACATCCTTGTGGACCAATTCGACGGGATAGTCGCAAATATTACCTCGAGTAGGTACTTGGGTTTCAATGACGATGAGCTACCCGACGAGGGGCATATTCATAACCGCGCCTTACATATCTCCGTGAAGTGCATGGACCACATCCTCTCTCGAGTGTTAGTAGACACGGGGTCATCATTGAATGTCATTCCCAAAACTACCCTCCTAAAGCTATCTTGTGAAGGAACGGTAATGAAGCCAAGCGCTTTGGTAGTAAAAGCTTTCGATGGGTCAAGAAGAGCCGTCGTAGGGGAGATTGACCTACCAGTTCAAATTGGGCCTAAGGTGTTCTCTATTACCTTCCAAGTCATGGATATTAATCCAACTTACAGTTGTCTCCTTGGAAGACCATGGATTCACATCGCCGGAGCCATCACCTCTACCCTACACCAGAAACTTAAGTTCATTGTCAATAACCAGATGATTGTAGTTTCCGGGCAAAAGGATATGATGGTAAGCCATCTTTCGTCGTTCCGATATATAGAAACGGACGAAGAAGCTGTGGATGTTCCCTTCCAATCTTTGGAAGTGGCGAATGTCGTGACTTTGAGCTCAAAGCCCAAGAAAGAGGCTAGGACAGCCATGTCATCATGGAGGGCAATAAGAGAAGCTCTAGAAGAAAGCAGACCCACAGGATGGGGCAAATTAGTGGACATACCGGAGAAGAAAAATCGCTTCGGGTTGGGATATTATCCATCAGCCGAAACCTCCTCAAAGCCTCCAAAGCAAGGGATCCTCCCCATTTTGGAAACATTTGTCAGTGTGGGTTTTATCAATGAAGATCAAGTGGCTCTGCTTGAAGACGAGGATGAAGACGTGCCTGATTTGGTGTACCGTTGTGCTTCGGATGAAGCTTTGAACAATTGGAGGGCTATCGCAATTCCCGATTAATCAAACGGAAGATAATGAAGAGGACGATTATGAACCGCCTGAAGAATTGTCCAGACTTCCAAATCAAGGGGATAGGGTGATACAACCCCACCAAGAATCAGTTGAAAAGATCAACTTGGGGACCGAAGAGGATAAGAAAGAGGTCAAAATAGGAGCCTCCTTGCAATAGGATGTGAAGGAAAAGTTGGTTAAGCTTCTACAAGAGTATGTGGATGTATTCGCTTGGTCGTATCAAGACATGCCAGGTTTAGACCCTAACATCGTCGTACATAAACTGCCACTCAAGCCAGAATGCCCACCAGTAAAGCAGAAATTGAGGAGAACCCGACCCGATATGGCTCTTAAGATTAGAGAGGAGGTCAAAAAACAGTTTGATGCCGGCTTTTTAGCCGTAACCAAGTATCCGACATGGGTTGCCAACATTGTGCCAGTCCCAAAGAAGGATGACAAAGTTAGAATGTGTGTGGATTACCGAGACTTGAATAAAGCAAGCCCAAAGGATGATTTCCCGCTACCACATATTGACATATTGGTGGACAACACCGCCCAATTCTCAGTCTTCTCCTTCATGGACGGCTTCTCGGGATATAACCAAATCAAGATGGCTCCAGAAGACATGGAGAAAACCACATTTATCACCCCGTGGGGGACTTTCTGCTATAAGGTAATGCATTTCAGATTAACAAATGTCGGGGCAACATACCAATGAGCAATGGTGACTCTTTTCCATGACATGATCCATAAGGAAATTAAGGTCTACGTCGATGACATGATTGCCAAATCCCAAATGGAGGAGGATCATCTAGTCCATCTGCAAAAACTTTTCGAACGCCTGAGAAAATTCAAGCTACGCTTAAATCCTAACAAGTGCACATTTGGCATTAGATCCGGAAAGTTATTGGGTTTCATCGTCAGCCAAAGGGGTATTGAAGTGGATCCCGACAAGGTAAAAGCCATCCAAGATATGCCAGCGCCAAATACCGAGAGAGAGGTCCGTGGTTTCTTAGGAAGATTGAACTACATCGCTAGGTTCATCTCGCACATGACAGCTACCTGCGAACCAATCTTCAAACTACTAAGGAAAAACCAAGCCGTCCATTGGAACGAGAATTGCCAAGAGGCGTTTGACAAGATCAAACAATACCTGCAAGAACCACCAATTTTAATACCTCCGGTTCCGGGTAAACCCCTCATCTTATACCTAACCGTGCTTGAAGGATCAATGGGTTGTGTGTTAGGACAACAAGATGAAGCGGGAAGAAAAGAGCACGCAATCTAGTACCTAAGCAAGAAGTTTACCGACTGTGAATCAAGGTATACTTCGCTTGAAAAGACTTGCTGCGCTTTAGCATGGGCTGCTCGACGCATAAGGCAATACATGTTGACCCATACAACTTGGTTGATATCAAAGATGGATCCCATCAAGTACATCTTTGAAAAGCCTGCCCTCACAGGAAAGATAGCCCGTTGGCAAATGCTGTTGTCTGAGTACGACATCCAATACGTCACTCAAAAGGCTATCAAAGGGAGTGTTTTATCCGAGCACCTTGCTCACCAACCATTGGAGGATTATCAACCCATACAATTCGACTTCCTTGATGAAGACGTTGTAGCTTTGAATGACGAAAAGGTTATGCTTTGACTGCACCAATAACATGGCAGAATATGAAGCGTGCATCCTAGGCCTCGAAGCAGCAATTGATCTAAGGATCAAAAATCTTGAAGTATACGGTGACTCATCCTTAGTCATCTATCAAGTCAAAGGAGAATGGGAAACAAAACGTCCCAATTTGATTCCTTACCGAGCCCAGGTTATAGAGTTGATTGAGCATTTTGATGAAATCACCTTCCATCACATACCTCGAGAAGAGAATCAAGTGGCAGATGCCTTGGCTACATTATCATCCATGTACCAAGTAAATTTCCACAACGAGGCGCCAATCATAAAGATGGATCGTAGGGACAAACCAGTTGTATGTGCATTAGTCGAAGAAGGACTTGACAACAAACCCTGGTTCTACGACATCAAGCGATACCTCGAAGAACAAGACTATCCAGAAAATGTCTCACAAACCGACAAGAGAACCCTCAGGAGATTGGCATCCCAGTTCTTCCTCAGCGGAAACACCCTCTACAAAAGAAACTATGACATGGTCTTGCTCAGATGTGTGGACAAACATGAAGCGGACATGCTCATCAAAGAAATCCACGAGGGATCTTTTGGGACCCATGCCAATGGGCATGCAATGGCAAAGAAAATCCTAAGGGCGGGCTATTACTGGCTAACCATGGAAGCTGACTGTTTCCACTATGCCAAGACTTGTCATAAGTGCCAAATTTATGCCGACAAGGTGCATGTACCACCAACTCCCCTGAATGTCATGACTTCACCCTGGCCATTCTCTATGTGGGGCATAAACATGATTGGAATGATCGAGCCCAAGGCTTCAAATGGACATCGTTTCATCCTCGTTGCCATCGACTATTTCACCAAGTGGGTCGAAGCAGCTTCGTATGCAAACGTAACCAAACAAGTGGTAGCCCGATTCATCAAAAGGAAATCATTTGCCGTTACGGCACTCCCCACAAAATCATCACCGACAACGGGGCAAATCTGAACAACAAGACAATGAAGGAGTTGTGCAAAGACTTCAAGATCGAGCACCATAATTCCTCACCTTATCGGCCAAAGATGAACGGTGCGGTAGAAGCAGCCAATAAGAACATCAAGAAAATCATCCAAAAGATGGTGAAAACATATAAGGATTGGCACGAGATGCTTCCCTTTGCGCTACATGGCTACAGAACAGCCATTCGCCCTTCAACCGGGGCAACCCATTTCTCCTTAGTATACGGTATGGAAGTCGTGCTTCCCATTGAGGTTGAAATCCCTTCGTTACGGGTCTTAATGGAAACCAAGCTAGAAGAAGCTGAATGGGTCCAAACAAGGTTCGACCAACTAAACCTCATAGAAGAAAAACGTCTAACAGCGTTATGTCATGGACAACTCTACCAAAGGAGACTCAAGAGGGCATTCGACAAAAAGGTCCGTCCTCGAGAATTCAAAGAAGGAGACCTAGTGCTCAAGAAGATATTACCTATCCACAAAGATCCCCGAGTGAAGTGGACTCCCAGCTATGATGGACCGTACGTAGTAAAGAAAGCCTTCTCTGGCGGAGCTTTAATCATCACCACTATGGACGGAGAAGAGTTCCCACTTTCAATAAACTCCGACGCAGTCAAGAGGTACTACGCCTAAAAGAAAAGAAAAAGAGAAAAGCTCGCTAAATCGAAAACCTGAAAGGGCGGTTTAGGCAATAGAGAGCGTCCTGTTAGATCGAAAACCTGAAAAGGCGGTCTAGGCAAAAATTAAGGACATCAAAAAAGGAAATACACCCCGGTGGACTGAAAACTCGAAAGAGCGGTCCAGGCAAAAGTTAGGGGTTTACAAAAGAAGAAAGGCAAATGGCTGCAACATTCAAGATTCGGACAAGATTCAAGAGGGGAGGAATCGGTCTTGTCATCATCTTTCAAAGAATTTCGAAGTCATAAGGAAAATAGCATGTGTTGTACCCAAAACAACCCTCAAACAACTTTCTTTTTGTTTTTGCTTTTTTCTTGTCTTTCTTTACCTTTTCCCCAGAGGAGTAATCACTTCTCACTTCATGTATTGTTACCCATTCAAGAAATCAAATCTGCATTGAATAAATTTCTTTTTACCTTTTTATTATTTTGTGTTCTCATTAGCGCATAAAATTTTGTTTTTTATTCATGATAAAAATGCATTGAAACATGGAAAATAATAACAAAAAAAACTTGCCAAAACAAATGTGTTTTATTTGAATTTTCGTAAATGTCGAAAGAATTGCGGTGATCCCCAATATTACACCAAAGGACCCCAAGCCTGAAACGATTTAACCAGTCATCTTAAGACTTATGCTCTTCAGCAAAAGCAAGTGCGTAGCTCACGGCACGTGAAGCGCAAAGATCCCAAGGGTTGGAGGAACAGAATTCCCCAGTCAAAACACCCCAAACATCTCTTTCATCCACCAAGCTTGGCTATCGATCATGCTTCCAAAATGATCCTTATATCCCCAGCAATCCAATAAAGCCCAAATTTTATTGACATTCCCCAGGGAGTCTCAACCCCAAAAGCCTCAATCATCATTGGCAATCACAAATATAAATCCCCAGTAAAAGCCCGACCTTGCTCGGCATCCAATCATAATCCCCAACATCCAACATGACATCCGTCATCCCACATATCATTCACAATACATGCATCATATCATATCAATAATACATGCATATCCAAATCATATACATGCATCTCATATTCATGTCATGCATTCTCAACCAATATTCTCCAGTGAATGTCACATATTCACCAACATCCATCAATCATCTCTAGTGTTCCCCAGTGGACCCATTCCAGAGCTTCCCCAATAAGTTCTTCTAGAACAACCCCAGCGGTGTTCTTCCCAATTTATCACATCCCCAAGTAGACCGGCTCACGGCCATTAGGTGTCCTAGCTGAGTTTTCCCAAGCAAAATTTCAGATTGAGTCTACCTCATCATACCATATTGCATAACATATTGCATAAAACAACATGAAGCAATACATGCATCATACAATCATGTTTTCCTTTTCAACAATCTAAGTACTAGCCACGCCTAGAGACGATTACATTATCCCCGCAGCGGTATGTTCTATTCCCCAGATAAGTCTAAGCACCTATTAAGGCGACGACTTTGTCAGATTGAGGCCACCTGATTAGGTGACGATCCTTTATCTTGTCAGATTGAGGCTACCTGATTAGGTGACGATCCTTTATCTTTCCAAATTAAGGCCACCTGATTAGGTGACGATCCTTTATCTTTCCAGATCGAGGCCACCTGATTAGGTGACGATCCTTTATCTTTCCAGATCGAGGCCACCTGATTAGGTGACGATCCTTTATCTTTCCAGATTGAGGCCACCTGATTAGGTGACGATCCTTTATCCTTCCAGATCAGATCACCTAATTAGGTGGCGATCATTTTACCTTCCAGATCTGATCACCTGATTAGGTGGCGATCATGTCAGATCAGATCACCTAATTAGGTGGCGATCATTTTACCTTCCAGATCCGATCACCTGATTAGGTGGCGATCATGTCAGATCAGATCACCTAATTAGGTGGCGATCATTTTACCTCCTAGATCCAATCACCTGATTAGGTGACGATCATGTCAGATTGAAATCGCCTAATCAGGTGACAATCTTTTTGCCTTCCCGATCCGATCACCTGATTAGGTGGCGATCATGTCAGATCCAATCACCTATTTAGGTGACGGTCTTTTACCTTAGTTTATGCATCAGTAGCCCAACCAGGTGACCTTGCATTTACTTCTTTCCATATTTTACTACAATCTTTTCGTACCGCGAAGGACAAAATTCGGGTCCTTCTTTTACTTAATTGCTCTTCGCAAAGAGTTTATGAGATGCCCTTGGCACTCACACACTCTATGCAAAGACACAATTAAGTAGGGGCAGCTGTTGTACCCTAATTTTGTCCCAAGCCTTTTTCAAAAACAAAAAAAAAAAACAAATTTCAAAAACAAAAAAAAAAGAGAAAAGTCAAAGTCAACAAAAAGTCAACATTCCAAGAATGAGGACTTCGCAGAGCAAAGTCCCCTTCGCTCTGCGAAGTCTGCGAATTTTTTGCAGATTTTTTAATCTCTTTGATTTATTTCATTTTTGTAATTATTATTATTACATATCATTTTTATTATTGTTTTTATCATCATTCATGGCTAATTGAGCTCAGCAAAGCAAGAATTGGAGCATTTGCCATTAAAGCCAAGGAAAGAAGCTTTTTCTTCCAACCTAGCATGTGCCAAGCAAGTTGGCTTGCCCTTGGGCAGCTCTTGTCCCTCCCAGTGGACCTGCTACTGACCCTAAGGTTGCCAGCCACCAGCTTGTTGATTTTCTTCCTGCTTTCTTCCCCAAAACCAGTCAAACCCAGCTGGTTTTGCTTGCCTAAAAGCCATGAGTGCTGCCCTGTTTTTCAGCAGCTTTTCTTCCTCCTCACACCAGCCCACATGTTGCCTTTTGTTTCCTCCAACCTCTGCACATCACAGTGCACGTTTTTATTGCTTAACCATCAAGATTGCAAGGACCAATCCCAAGGGACAACCAATTGCAAACCAGCCCTGTTTTCATCATCATTTCTATCCAAAATCCATTGAATTAGTGGCTGGATTTGGCTAAGTCTTGACCATTGCAACAAGGCAAGGTCACCTCTTCACTTTTGCATTAAATGCAAAGTGATTTAGCCTGATCCTAGCCCACAAATCAGGTGGATTTTGGGGATTTCTCATGATGAAAATTGATTTGGTTTTGGCCTATAAATAGAATGCAATGCATAAGGTTTGAGATATAGAGATACCAACTTACACACAACAACCAGAAAAACCAGCAATTGAACACTTGAAACAACACTAAACACATAGCAAAAACCAGTTCCAACACAAAGCATTACACAAGTTCATTGCTCATACTCACTAACATTCCAAACTTTGCAAAAACTTCAACCATTCAAGGTCCCTTTCATTTCCTTGCAGCAGGAGCTTTGCTAGGATCTCTGTAAGTGTTCTAAGTCCTTATCTTTCATTTAGAGTCGTGCTTGCATCTTTAATTTTGTTTAAATCCATTTTGCTCTAAAAAACCCCCTTTTGAATTTCAAAGAAATCCCAAGGTTTGCAAAACATTTAAACTGGTTTGTCCAGCTCTTTTTATTGCCAAATCTCAAAGCCTTTCACTCTCCTAAAGGTTCTGAGATTGTTCAGAAGTTGCTTCTGAACAGCAGTTCAGAAGCAGCTTCTGAACTCAAAATTTCGCATTGTTCGCAGTGCAAAGCTCTAGTCGCAGTGCGACCATGACAGAACTCAGAATCTGAGTTTAGGCTCCCAAACAGCCAATTTTTTAGGTTCTAGCCCAAGAACTCAGAACCTAAGAGGATGGAAACTCATTTTATTCAAACCTTAACAAGGATTTTGCATAATATTGAAGGATTCACAAGTTCGAGCAACACTTTTTTGGATAACTTGCAAAACAAGTTACGCTCACAAACTTTCAAAACAAACTTGAGCAATAAGCTAAGTTCATCATTTTCAAAACCAAACTTGAACAAAAAACTTGTTCATGATTTTCAAATCAAACGTGAACTTAAGCCGAACTTGTTCACTTTTCAAAACCATTTTTTAAACTCGAGCCGAACTTGTGCGTTTTTTCACAAATGTGTTAAAACCTTTTCATTTTGGGTTCCAAACTAAGTGTTTTTGATAAACCTTGGGATTTCTAAAAATTCAAACAAAAACTTGAATGAAAAAGGGATGGTTTGACGTATGTCTCTCCATTGCCCCGATTGAACGAATGTGTGACGTATGTCTCGTTGTTCGGACAATCGTCATTCCATTTTCAACGTATCCGACCACACCAAACCAATTCTTGGTCCTTTGTGGTCAATTTGAACCTTTTGGTACCCCGTGGCCACTAGTTTCAATCCTTCGACTCGGTTGAGTCACTTTGGTCAATGTTCGACTCAGTTGAGTCCATTGCACCTTTTTCTTGATCCCGTTGGATCAATCGAACCTTTTTTCGACTCGGTTGAGTCATTTTAATCCTTTTGGTCCCATAGCGGCCAATTCGAACCCTTTTTTCCCAACGGACATGTTTTATCTATTCTAAGCGCGATTTCAAACAAACGCTTAAGCCTCTCATGCGGGAGCATACAAGCTATACGCTTAAGCCTCCCATGTGCTAGCATACAAGCTACGTTTAATCGCAAGAATACGATCAAAACATCGTTCATTAAAAACAACCAACATATACGTTTTTCTACCAAAGAACTATGTACGCTTTGAATTCTCCGACTACCGGGAGATACGTAGGAGCAAGATCGTCATCTTGTCAAGCACAATAATAAAAAACAAACTTTTTCCCCTTTCATCATATTTTCTTTTTCCCTTTATATATTCAAGCATGCACGCAAAACATTTAAAAACATTTTAAGCTTTAGCTAAATAGGAGGTTCTCGTTGAGTACAACGGACGTAAGGGGTGCTAATACCTTCCCCTTGTGTAATCGACTCCCGAACCCGACAATGGTTGCGATGACCAATCCTTTCCTCATCGTCAAGGGTTTTATTATCGTTTCCCTTCAAATAAAAAACTTAAGGGTTTATCAACGTTCCCTTTAAACAAAAACTTTGGTGGCAACTTCACAACAGCCTTCCGAGCGTTCGTACACGTCTCGGAAGATTGCGCATTTTTAACGAAAGCGCACACTAATGATAAAAATCAGGTTATTACAATAAACGTTCTTATTGGTGTTTGATAACACGCAAAATACACTGTCTAAATAACTTAATTTTTTATTTATTTTAGGGTCATTTGTCGTGTTTTGCATGATATCTGCTGGTATTTTGATGTGTTTCAGGAACCTAGGGTGTAGAAAGCAAAAATTAAGAAAAACGGTGAAAAAGGAAAAAAAGGCTCAAAAAGTCAACAAGCCAAATGGGAAGTCTAACACATTTAGTCAGGTTGAAGAATTTCTCTCCACTTTCAGAAGCAGTTACCTCCACTTCCTCCATGTTCTCCACCTTTTGGGACACTATCAGAAGCACTACTTGATAAATTTTTGCCTATAAATAGACCTTCAAGAATAAGTTTTCAGAACCAAGCTTTTTAGAGAGAAAACCAATAATTTAGAAACAGCTTATTTTCACTTTTACTGCTTATTGTAATTTAAGTTTTGAGTACTTTGTTCACGAGAAATTTTCAATTCAGCCTCATAAACCATATTTATTTCAATTACTATTCATTCCAATTGTGGTTTCATATTTATTATTATCCTTTCAAATTCATTTAGTTTCCTGTGTTGGAACAAAATGTGTTTAACAAGTCTCTTATAAGTTAAGGGGAGATTGTTGAAGCATTTATGTGTAAACATATCTCTCTTTATGGTTTTGATGATAACAAAGTATTAAAGAGAAAATTGGTTATTTGCTAATGCTTTGTTCAAGTGTTTTCAGAACCATGTGCTTTATGATTAATTATTAAGATTGGTTATGGAAGAACAAGCTTAGAGCAAGAAAGGAAAGCTAAGAAGCAATGTTGCAAAGCTAGAAGGAAACTGGGTCTGAAGAAGTGCTCCTGAAGTAAGAGCTTCTGAAGTGGTCCTGAAGAAGTGCTCCTGAAGTAAGAGCTTCTGAAGTGGTCCTGAAGAAGTGCTCCTGAAGTAAGAGCTTCTGAAGTAGTCCTGAAGAAGTGCTCCTGAAGTGCAGCTTCTGAGTCTGAAGGCAGCTTCTGAAGTCTGGGTGCTTCTGATGAAGTCAATGCAAAGTCAACTCCTGAAGCCAGCTTCTGATCCGTACAAGGCAGCTTCTGATGCTTTAGCTTCTGATGCACTGTTCACAGAGAAGCTTCTGAAGCTGATGTAGCATTGAAATTGACCAGTACTGTGCGCATTTAATGCCTGGATGTGTCAGAACAACTCAATGGAACAGTTGTCTCCCTGACCCAAACATTCTCCAGCTTTTAAGGTAGGCCATTTCAAAAATGGCTGCTGCTCTGTTTTGTTTGAAAAAGTGCAGCATACATTTGCAGAAAGCCTAGCTCATTTGCAACGGCTCTTTCCTCAAATCAAGCAAATCTTCAACAGCTATATTTCATCTATAAAAGGAAGAAGATTTGAAGAAGAAATGACTAAGACTCTTGAAACGTATTGCTGAACCTGTGCTCTGTTTTCTGTGTAAAACTGTCAAGTTCAAAACTCTTAGAAATTCTCATAGTCTTTTGTAACTTAGAATTTCTTAAGGTTAAGAGTCTTAACCTGTGTTGTATTTAGAGAACACCTCTGATATTTGATCAAGTTTTCATCCCAAACTATTTCATTTGTAAACCAGTTTGGTCCTCAAAGTCTCAGTCTGTATATTGAGCATTTGTAACCTCATTCCTTTGTGGTCTGAGTCAGAAGCCTCTTGACTTAGTGTCTTGAGCATTGAGAAGTCTCTTGACTAAGTGTCTTGAGCATTGGAAGCCTCTTTCTTAGTGATTGAGCAGTGGAAGCCTCTTCCTTGTGGTTGAGCACTAGAAGCCTCTTCCTTGGTGGTTGAGCAACTGGAAGTCTCTTTCTTAAGTGATTGAGCATGTGTAATCTTCATATTATAGTGAAACTCTCTTGTTGGAAAACAAGGGGACTGGACTACTTCTCACATTGAGAAGGAACCAGTATAAATCTTGTGTGTCTCTCTTTTATTCTCTCCTTAACTTGTTTAATCCGCTGCATTTAATTCTGATAACAGTTCAGAACTTGGTTCTGAACTTGTGTTAAGTTTTAGAAAAGAAAAGAACAAGTTTTTGAGTCACACAATTCAACCCCCCCCCCCCTTCTTGTGTGTGTTTTTCTCACCTTCAGTTGGTATCAGAGCTCCGGTTCTGATATTAACACTTAACAGTGTGTCAGTCTTGATCCTGAGAAAAACATGACCTCAACTAGTGGTTCACCTCCACCCTCTCCCAGAAATCAAAGGAATATACAATATGACTATGGTACTGAAGAAAAGAAGTCTAGGTCACACAATAAACCTCCTATGTTTACTGGTGACCCAGAAAAATTCTCTTGGTGGAAGAGTAAAATGTACAGTCATATTATTGGGGTTGATGATTCACTATGGGACATCATAGAAGATGGAATCTCAATACCAGTGGATGAAGAAGGAGTTGCTGTCAACAGAAGAGCTCTGAGTGATGCAGAAAGAAAGATCTATAGGAAGCATCATCATGTCAGAGGTATCATAGTGGATTCATTACCTCACACTGAGTATCAGAAGCTGAGTGACAAGTCAACTGCTAAAGCCATATTCACATCTCTCTGCTCTAACTATGAAGGTAACAAGAAAGTTAGAGAAGCTAAGGCAAACATACTTGTTCAGCAATATGAACTGTTCAGAATGAAAGAGGATGAAAATATTGAGACAATGTTCTCAAGATTTCAGACTCTGGTTTCTGGACTTCAGATTCTGAAGAAGAGTTATACCACAGCTGACCATGTGAACAAACTTTTAAGAAGTCTGCCATCCAAATGGAGACCAAAAGTGACTGCTATTGAGGAAGCTAAGGATCTGAATACTTTAAGTATTGAGGATCTGATAAGCTCCCTCAAGGTGCATGAACTGGGACTCAATGAGGATGAGTCTGTTAGAGAACCAAAAACATTGGCTCTGAAGTCTAAAAGAAAGCCTGCTAAAGCTTTGAAAGCTATTGAATCTGAAGAAGAGTTTCCTGAGGGAAATTCTGATGAATATTCAGATGCTGATGAGCTTGCAATGCTTTCTAAGAGACTTCAGTATCTGATGAATAGAAAGAAAAAATTCTCTAACAGAGGCAGTAACTTTAAAGGATCTAGTTCAAAGAGGGATATCCAGAAGGAAAGCTGCTACAACTGCAAGAAGCCTGGCCACTTCATTGCTGATTGTCCTGATCTTCAGAAGGAAAAATCAAAGGAAAAAGCAAAGAAGTCCAGCTCAAAGTCCAGCAGTTTCAGAAATAAGCTTAAGAAGAGTCTCATGGCTACATGGGATGATCTGGACAATGAGTCAGAATCTGATGAGGAAGAAGCAAACCTGGCCCTGATGGCAATTGCATCTTCTGATGCAGAATCATGCTCAGATTCTGATGAAGAAGATGAGGTATACTCTGAACTCTCTAGATCTGAATTAATTGAAACAGTTAATGATCTTATGAGTCATCTTAAAAGCAAGTTAAAAGAAATTAAATCTTTGAAAAATCAAAAAAACTTGCTGTCTGAGGAAAATCTTAAACTTCAGAATCAAATTTTTGTATATGATGAAGAAGTTGAAGAACTCAGAAAAGAGGCTCATAAAAAATCTGAAGAGGTTGGTAACGAACAGGAAATAGCTCTTCAGGATTTCATGTTAACTGGATTCAATAGAACTAAAATTGCCTCTATGATGTATAATATGATCAGAAACAAAGGTGAAGGCATTGGCTATGATTCATTTAAATCTTCAAATGAATTAAACTCACCTTCATGTTCTGAAGATATTTTAAAAGGCAATGGTATATGCTTTGTGCCTGCTTCTGATAATTCTGAGAAGTTGAAAGTATCAGAATCTGAGACTAAGTCTGAAGTTCTGAACAACTCAGACTCTGAAGCTTCTGAACCAAAGGATAGGATTAAGGCAGATGTTAAAACCTTGCCTAAATCTAAGCCAAAAGTTCCTAAGCCTAAGAGTAAGAGGAAATCAGACTCTGAACCTGAAAAAGTTCAGAATCTGAAGTGTTCAGAACCTGGAACTAGTAAGTCTCAGAATCTGAATAAATCTGATTCAAATTTTTCTAAGACTGGGTTTATTAAAACTTCAAAATCTGTTAAACCAGTCAATGTAAAACATTTTCAATCTCAGAATGATAGGCAAAGCAAGCCAAAGCAAACCAATCAGTTTTCTGCTTCAAACTATTTTAAGAAAGGCAAAATTGAAGCTTGCCTTGTGCCTGAAGTAAACAAAGTTAGAATTCTAAAGAGATCAGAACCAAAGTGCCCAATGGTTGAAACTCTAAAGAACTCAGAACCAAAGACTTTCAAGTCTCAGGTTCTCAAGAAATCTGAGTTCAAACCTTTGAGAACTCAGGTTCTGAAGTATTCAGGTTCTGAAACTCAGACTTATTCAAGATACAAGGACTCATATCCAAAGTATCAGAACAAGTCTGAATATCATAACTTCAGACACAAGTTTAAAAAACCAAAACCTTTCAGGACTAACCCCAAAGGACCCATGAAAATCTGGGTACCTAAGTCTGAGATAATTTCAATTGCAGATATGCTTAACATCCAAAGAAAAGGAAAGGTCCTGGTACCTGGACAGTGGATGCTCGCATCATATGACAGGGGACAAGTCTATGTTCCAAACCCTGACTCTGAAAGAGGGAGGAACTGTGGGGTTTGGAGGAAGTCAGAAAGGAAAGATCATTGGTACTGGTAAGATAGGTAATTCTTCCCTGTACATTGATAATGTTTGGCTGGTAGATGGACTTAGACATAATCTACTTAGCATAAGTCAATTATGTGATAGTGATTATGAAGTCATGTTCAATAAGAACACATGTACTGTAATCAGTAACAAAGATAAGTCTGTAGTGTTCAGCGGCAGCAGGAAAAACAATGTTTACAAAATAAATTTTTCTGAATTGGTTCAGCAGAAGGTAGTTTGCCTTCTGTCTGTGAGTGATGAGAAATGGGTCTGGCACAAAAGGCTGGGACATGCTAACTGGAGACTCATCTCTAAGCTTAGCAAGTTACAGCTGGTCAGAGGCTTACCCAGTATTGATTATCACTCAGAGGCTCTG
Organism: Medicago ruthenica; assembly: GCA_018208015.1. NCBI lineage: Eukaryota > Viridiplantae > Streptophyta > Magnoliopsida > Fabales > Fabaceae > Medicago > Medicago ruthenica. The sequence goes on from CM031375.1 coordinate 43,844,345, forward strand.
TGTTCAGCATGCCAAATTGGAAAATTTTCTAAAAACTCTTTTAAATCTAAGAACATTGTTTCCACCTCTAAACCTCTAGAACTCCTTCACATTGATTTGTTTGGTCCTGTTGGAACAGCTTCAATCAATGGGAAGAAGTATGGACTTGTGATTGTTGATGATTACAGTAGGTGGACTTGGGTTAAATTCCTCAGAACCAAAAATGAAACATATGATGTGTTTTACAAATTCTGCAAACAAGTACAAACTGAAACTGATTTGAAAATTTTGAAAATCAGAAGTGATCATGGTGGCGAATTTGAAAATGAACCTTTTGAAAATTTTTGTGAAGATCATGGAATTCTCCATGAGTTCTCATCTCCTAGAACTCCACAACAAAATGGAGTTGTAGAGAGAAAGAACATGTCTTTACAAGAAATGGCCAGAACCATGATCCATGAGTCTAAAATTGCTAAGTACTTTTGGGCAGAAGCTGTAAACACAGCATGTTATATTCAGAACAGGATCTATATCAGACCCATTCTGAATAAAACAGCATATGAATTTTTTAAAGGAAGAAAACCAAGTATTTCTTATTTTCATCAGTTTGGTTGTACATGTTACATACTGAACAATAAAATCTACCTAAAGAAATTTGATGCCAAGGCTCAAAAGGGTATCTTTTTAGGATACTCAGAGAGATCTAAGGCATACAGGGTGTATAATTCTGAAACACATGTTGTTGAAGAAGCTATACACATTAGGTTTGATGATAAGAAGCCTGGTAATGAAATACCAGAGCTGGTTGAGAGTTTTGCTGATGTCAGAATCTCAAAAGAACCTTCAGAAGCTGAACCAAGTTCAGGTTCTGATGAAGGTTCAGAAGCTGAAAACAATGAAGAATCTGAGAAACTCTCCATCAATGACACTACTCCTGATGCTAATCAAGATCAGCATGGTTCTGAACAAATCCCTGATGGTTCTTTAGAAGCTAATCCACCCAGAACCTCATTCAAGTACAAGTCTTCACATCCTGAGGAGTTGATCATTGGAAACAAGAACAGTCCAAGGAAGACAAGATCAGCCTTCACTCAGAATGAGTCTATGCTTGGCCTGCTATCCATGATTGAGCCTACAACTGCTGATGAAGCACTTGCTGATGATGGTTGGATTGTAGCAATGCAAGAAGAGCTGAACCAATTTCAAAGAAATGATGTATGGGATCTTGTTGCAAAACCTGATCAGAAGAACATCATTGGAACAAAATGGGTGTTCAGGAACAAGCTCAATGAACAAGGAGAAGTGATCAGAAACAAGGCTAGATTAGTAGCTCAAGGGTACAGCCAGCAAGAAGGAATTGACTACACTGAGACATTTGCTCCAGTAGCAAGACTGGAAGCAATCAGGTTACTTCTTTCTTATGCTATCAATCATGATATCATCTTGTATCAAATGGATGTTAAGAGTGCTTTCTTAAATGGTGTAATTTCTGAAGAAGTGTATGTAAAACAACCTCCTGGTTTTGAAGATGTTAAATATCCAAATCATGTTTTTAAACTTAAGAAGTCTTTGTATGGTCTGAAACAAGCTCCCAGAGCTTGGTATGAAAGGCTAAGCAACTTCTTAATTAAAAATAATTTTGTAAGAGGTCAAGTTGACAATACACTTTTCAGGAAAACTGTTAAGAAAGAAATCTTAATTGTGCAAATATATGTGGATGATATCATATTTGGTTCTACTAATGCCTCCCTTTTCAAGGAATTTTCTAAGTTAATGCAGGATGAATTTGAAATGAGCATGATGGGTGAGCTGAAATTCTTCTTGGGAATTCAAATCAACCAATGCAAAGATGGTGTGTATGTTCATCAGTCAAAATACACCAAGGAGCTTCTGAAGAAGTTCCAGCTGGATGATTGCAAGCTGATGACAACACCAATGCATCCTACCTGCACCTTAAGCAAAGAGGACAATGGCTCTAAAGTAGATCAGAAGCTGTACAGAGGTATGATAGGTTCTCTTCTATACTTAACTGCTTCTAGGCCAGATATTTTATTTAGTGTATGTCTGTGTGCTAGATTCCAGTCAGATCCTAGAGAATCTCATATGACTGCTGTCAAGAGAATCTTTAGGTATCTGAAAGGAACAACTAATTTGGGACTTCTGTATAAGAAATCTCTAAATTACAAGCTAGTTGGATTCTGTGATGCTGACTATGCTGGGGACAGGATTGAAAGAAAATCCACCAGTGGAAACTGTCAGTTTCTTGGTGAGAATCTGATATCCTGGGCCAGCAAGAGACAAGCAACCATTGCTTTGTCAACAGCAGAAGCAGAATACATCTCAGCTGCAGGTTGTAGCACACAACTGCTCTGGATGAAACATCAATTAGAGGATTATCAGATTCATGCAGACAATATTCCTATTTATTGTGATAATACTGTTGCTATATGTCTGTCTAAAAACCCAATTTTGCATTCTAGAGCCAAGCACATAGAAATAAAACATCATTTTATAAGAGATTATGTTCAGAAGGGTGTTTTAGATATTCAGTTCATTGATACTGATCATCAATGGGCTGACATATTCACAAAACCTCTAACAGAAGAAAGATTCAATTTTATTAAAAAGAATCTAAACATGCATTTTGTCTCTTGAAAATGTGCTTGAATCTGAATGAAATCCTTGATTCTGAGTTTATCATAATCTAAGACTTATCAAACACTCACCTTCTGAGAGTTTGAATAAAGTTAAGCCTAAAAAACTTCAGAGTCTGAAGGATCAGAACCTGGATTTTCTGACTTCTGAATCTAATAAAAATCTAATGTTGGTCAGAATCTGATAAGTATAGCTATGGGCAATGATGATTAAAGCTTTGAAAGTTATACTCTAATCCTCCCAAAGTCATCAATTTAAAAATGTGATTTTCTGCTCTGATATTCAATGTTAAAATTGTTTGATAAACAATTTTCTGTTGGTATCAGTTTGTTTTCAAACTATTTAAGCACAGACACATTTTTCTAATGCTCAAAGTGTTTCAGACATGTCCAGTCTTAAGAACTTATCTTATCTTGGTATCAGCACTAAAATGTGAATTTGGTATCAGACTCTGAAATAAACCTTCATGTTTTGAAATCAGGCTCTGATACAGGTTCAGCAGTCCTAAAACTGTATTTTGGTATAGGACTCTGAAATAAAATCCTAAATTGGTATCAAGCTCTGAGATATCTTTTCAGTTGGTCTTTAATCTGAACTATTTTGTTTTACAAATGAGTTAGACCTGCTCTGATCTGAACTATTTTCTTTAAACCAGCTCAGATTTGCTCTGATACCTTATTGCAAAATTTGCTCTGATACTTTCTTGCATGTTTTGGCTCTGATACTGAACACTATTTGGTTGTTTTGCTCTGATACTGAACCTTTTGTACTGAACAAGTCATGTCTGAACACAGAATGACCTGGTCAGAAGCTCCAAACTTTTTCTGCTTCTGAACAGCATTCTATTTTTAATGCAAGTCATATACTCATTGAAAATCAAGTAGGCTCTGATGATTATCCTTGCTGCTTGGTTATCCATATGATTGCATAAATATCTCACAAATTTTTTTGTTCAACCCCCCTCTCACTCTGAATCCTTTGAAATGTTTTTCAAACTCTTTAAAAAGGGGGAAATTGAACTGCTCTGATACATGTTTTCCAAATCTTTTAAAATCCCTTTCTGCTCTGATACAGATATTTTCAAACTCTCTTGACAAAGGGGGAGAAATTTTCTGTGTTGGGGAGTAAGTAAAACTTTTTGTTGATGACAAAAGGGGGAGAAAGTAAAACAAGTATTAAAGCACCTGAGCTCTAAAATATAAGTTAAATCTGTCAGTAATTAACTTATGAAAGGGGAGTAATAGGTATTAAAGCCTAAGGTTCTTGTGTGAACAATTTAACCCCCCTACATAAGTTAAGCTTGTTAGCTTATTAAGCTCTGATACAATTCTGATTGAATTTAGCTTATGAGAACAGATTCCAACTCTTAGCCTCTGAAGTGAAATTCAGGCTCTGATACATGTCTGTGAGATACATTACTCTTAGTGAGTAAATGGAATTTAAAATAACTTGTATAAGACTCAGGGAGCTTACAAAACTCATCCTGTGGATTATCAGACTTAGGGGGAGAGCTTCCAAACCTCAGAACCTGAAGTCAACAAGTCATTTTGAATTCTGAGTGATAATTTCACTATATTGTTTTAAGTTAAGCTTAATTAACATGGATAAGAATCAGGGGGAGCTTACAAACCTAACCTTGAGGACTGTCAGACCTAGGGGGAGCTTACAAACCTCTCCTGAAGTCAGATTGTTAATTAAACTTAACAACAATTCTGAAATTTTCACATTTGTGTTTTTAACTGAACTTAATTAACTTGGATCAAACTCAGGGGGAGCTTACAAACCTCACACCCTGCAGTTAACTTGTTAATTAAGTTAACAACAATTTTCTGTTTTAATACTTATGTTTGTCATCATCAAAAAGGGGGAGATTGTTGGAACAAAATGTGTTTAACAAGTCTCTTATAAGTTAAGGGGAGATTGTTGAAGCATTTATGTGTAAACATATCTCTCTTTATGGTTTTGATGATAACAAAGTATTAAAGAGAAAATTGGTTATTTGCTAATGCTTTGTTCAAGTGTTTTCAGAACCATGTGCTTTATGATTAATTATTAAGATTGGTTATGGAAGAACAAGCTTAGAGCAAGAAAGGAAAGCTAAGAAGCAATGTTGCAAAGCTAGAAGGAAACTGGGTCTGAAGAAGTGCTCCTGAAGTAAGAGCTTCTGAAGTGGTCCTGAAGAAGTGCTCCTGAAGTAAGAGCTTCTGAAGTGGTCCTGAAGAAGTGCTCCTGAAGTAAGAGCTTCTGAAGTAGTCCTGAAGAAGTGCTCCTGAAGTGCAGCTTCTGAGTCTGAAGGCAGCTTCTGAAGTCTGGGTGCTTCTGATGAAGTCAACGCAAAGTCAACTCCTGAAGCCAGCTTCTGATCCGTACAAGGCAGCTTCTGATGCTTCAGCTTCTGATGCACTGTTCACAGAGAAGCTTCTGAAGCTGATGTGGCATTGAAATTGACCAGTACTGTGCGCATTTAATGCCTGGATGTGTCAGAACAACTCAATGGAACAGTTGTCTCCCTGACCCAAACATTCTCCAGCTTTTAAGGTAGGCCATTTCAAAAATGGCTGCTGCTCTGTTTTGTTTGAAAAAGTGCAGCATACATTTGCAGAAAGCCTAGCTCATTTGCAACGGCTCTTTCCTCAAATCAAGCAAATCTTCAACAGCTATATTTCATCTATAAAAGGAAGAAGATTTGAAGAAGAAATGACTAAGACTCTTGAAACGTATTGCTGAACCTGTGCTCTGTTTTCTGTGTAAAACTGTCAAGTTCAAAACTCTTAGAAATTCTCATAGTCTTTTGTAACTTAGAATTTCTTAAGGTTAAGAGTCTTAACCTGTGTTGTATTTAGAGAACACCTCTGATATTTGATCAAGTGTTCATCCCAAACTATTTCATTTGTAAACCAGTTTGGTCCTCAAAGTCTCAGTCTGTATACTGAGCATTTGTAACCTCATTCCTTTGTGGTCTGAGTCAGAAGCCTCTTGACTTAGTGTCTTGAGCATTGAGAAGTCTCTTGACTAAGTGTCTTGAGCATTGGAAGCCTCTTTCTTGGTGATTGAGCACTAGAAGGCTCTTCCTTGGTGGTTGAGCAACTGGAAGTCTCTTTCTTAATTGATTGAGCAAGTGTAATCTTCAGATTATAGTGAAACTCTCTTGTTGGAAAACAAGGGGACTGGACTACTTCTCACATTGAGAAGGAACCAGTATAAATCCTGTGTGTCTCTCTTTTATTCTCTCCTTAACTTGTTTAATCCGCTGCATTTAATTCTGATAACAGTTCTGAACTTGGTTCTGAACTTGTGTTAAGTTTTAGAAAAGAAAAGAACAAGTTTTTGAGTCACACAATTCAACCCCCCCCCCCCCCCCCCCCCTTCTTGTGTGTGTTTTTCTCACCTTCATCCTGTTGGTGTTGTTCCAATTCGAACAGCTTGTTGCTGCGCATGTGCATCGTAGTAACTCCAATTAAAGATTATTCACTGTTGCTGCGGTTTAGAATTGACTATTCCATTCCATCGTAACTCTAATTTTGATTCCATTTAATTGGTTATTTCACAACAACAATTACGTGGATATCCCCTTGAGTTAAAGTTTCCAGAAATTGCAGGTTTCACACTTTCGTTATTTACTTGCTTTCTTTTTGATATGAATTGTGCATAAATAAATTTAGTGTATAATTTAATTATGTCCGAGTAGATTTATATAGAGTCCTGAGTATGATGAACGTCGTACCAATGATATTCTGTTAATCTGTATGTTTAGAAATTGTAACAGAAATTATTTTTAAGTCTGAAAATTCTGATTTTTTAACGATAAATATTTACGGTGAAAGCTGGAATAATGTGATACTGGTTTCAGCAAAAGCGTTTTATTTAATTAATTTAGAAATTACAAATTTCCAAAAAGAGATTTTAAAATTGTAACTATGCATGCGAAAGCTGCCAGTTATAAGCTTAAAATTTGGTAACGAGCGCGCGAAAGCCGACGGTACCTTTAAATTTGTTTTCTACTATGTCATACCCCAATTTTTGACCTAAGATTCTTTTTTTTACTCGTCTCTTGGTTCGAAATTTTTGTTGTCGTTTCAGATAAAAATTTGACAGAGAGGTATTTTAAAATACCTCATTTGTTGTTCCGAAGGCGACAGTTTTTTATTTTTATTTGTTACTTATTATTCCTTTTATTATTATCTTTACTATTTACCTTTTTTATTTTTACATTTTTTTTTATTTATTTATTTTCGGATTTTTTTTATTTCATTATTTTATTTTTAAAGGGTTGACTGATTTTGTTTTGATGATTTTAAATACCCATTTTAATGGTTGCCTTTTTGGTTATTTGCTGTTTAAGTGTGTTTATTGTCCATCATTGCCTTTTAATCATAATTAATTTGCATTGCTTAATAAAAAGGAGGCAGAATCAGTCACACAGGAGGGGCCAATTCAGTCAAACACAACCAGAAGCAAAAAACCGAATTCTCAATCAGAAACATTTCCAACAAATCAAAACCAAACATAAAACAAAACACACCCACACATCAACAACACAACCGACCACTTATCACAACACAATACAAGTCCGTACCATCCCCCTCAAATCCAAAACCGTACAGCAACCAAACAACACAAAACAACAAGCCATCTCCACCCCAAACTATCCATTCACGGCCACTGTACCCCTGCCCCAACCATTCACGGCCAACAGCCACACCACCACAAAGCAAAGCCGAATCACCCTCACACTCGAACTCCACCACCATCAAACTCCCAGCCGTACGGCCCACCATAACCCAGCCCCTCATCAACCCAAAACAACAACAACAACAACCACTCGCGTCCTCCACCCTTAACCTCACTCACCCCATACGGCCACCACACAAGAACACACACGGCACCACCTAGCCACACAAACACGCGACCCAGCCATAATCACACGCGAATCCAACCCCATACACAAACACAAAACCGCGGCCAGCCAAAACACAAAACCAAGAACCACAAACCACCATACCCTACCCAAACAACCCATTTCCGTTTTCCTCCATAACCAAAACGCATACAATTTCTCTTTTTCTTCTAACTGTTATTTGCCTTTCCTTTACTTTATTGCTGTTTGTTGTTGTTAATTTAGAATTAGGACCCTTTCTTTGATTTAGGGTTGATGTGTGTTGAAAGCACAAAGTAGCAATGGGTGTAGGGAGGAAGAGAGAGCGCTGAGAGAGGAAGGAAAGGTTTGGGAAATAAAAAAACCGGCCTTTTCATGTTATAAAACACCGAACCGGTTTGGTTCGCTTAAACCGGACCGGTCCGGTTTTCTCCCCACTTTCAGCCCAATACCTCAGCCTTGGCCCAATGTTCCTTCCTCATTCTGATTTTATTCTGGTTACTTTCCTGCACCCCTCTTTATGCTTCAGCACCCCCTTTTCTTTTTTCTTTGTTTTATTTCCTTTTTTCTTGCATTTCTTTTTTATTTCATTTCTCATCCATTATTTATTTCTTCATGCATTCTATCTTACTATTTTATCATTTTGCATTTTCTTCATTTTATTTTTATTTTTATTAATCTTGTAGTCCTTTTTAGTTAGTTCATCATTATGCATTTATTTACTTTATTTACTTTAATGCTTTTATATTTCGGCACCTCATGCATTCTCATTTTTTTCCTTTATTTATTTTTTTACGCAACATATTTACTTAATGCCTAACTATCTCATGCATTTTATTTACACAACATAGTTATTTATTGTTTTTTGCACTTCATGCATTTCTATTCCTTTATCTTTAACATATTTATTTTAGTGCATTTGCAATTTTATTTTTATTTATCATTTTGTCATTTTTATTTTATTTTATTAGAATGTATTTAGGATCAATGTAACAAAAATAAATGAGAATATGCACTGACACGCACACTTTATTTATTCTGCTTTACGTCTTTTATTTATTTTTATTTATTTCGCTATCAAAAAATACAAAAAATATTAGGTTAGATTAATTTCAAAAGGGTTTCGTGGTGATCCAACGTCACCACGGAATTTCCTCGCGTGTTAGCTTTTAGTTACTTTTAGTCTTAATCATTTTCAAAAACAAAAAACCAAAAAAATGCAAATATTCAAAAAATCAAAAAAAAATCTTTTCTTAATAAACCTTGATTTTCAATCAAGTGTCCGTTTTTTCCTTTTATTTTCTTTAAATAACCATTAATCTGCTTTAATTACACTTTAATCATTTTCAAAAATAAAAAACACAAACCAATTCCATTTTGCCACTTGGCTTTTATTTTTAAAACCTTTTTAAAACTAATAAAAAATACAAAAACAAATCAATCGTCATTTTTACCCCGAACTACGAGGTTTTGATCCCTCACGGGTACGTAGGCAGAGGACCTTGTCCTTCCAAATCATAAAAAATACAAAAAAAACATTTTCTTTTTTCACTACTTTAATTCTGTCTCTTAAAAAAATAAGCAAGTTATAGCCAAAATAAATAAATAAAATCAAGAGGTTCTCGTAGAGTACTACGAACGTTTAGGGTGCTAACACCTTCCCTAAACGTAACTAACCCCCCAACCCTAATCTTTAAAAATGTGGTAATTTAGAACTTTTTTCCACCTTTCTTTTAAAAAATTAAAAGTTCAGTCGTGAAATAAAATTAGTGAGTCAACGCTAATCAATAGCTTGATCTCCGAAAATCACCGCGACAGAAATGGCGACTTCACTGGGGACTCCCTAAGAGGGTTGAGCCTAACTTGGTTTTATTTAATTATTTTGTGCTATAACTTGCTTAAAATAAAAAAAATGTAAATATGTGCCTATGTGTTTTTCTTTCTTTTACGTGAGTGGTGAGATAAGTCCTACACCCGGACTTGAGGGAAACATAAGATAGGATGGTGGTATAATCAAAGTGCCTTTTCGAGAGTGAGTTTCGGATGTGGCACATGTGATAACCCCACTCAATGGAGGAATCTTGGAAGTATCACTATGTTGGCATGAGTAGTCGTGTTCGGCATTGATATTTTCAAGTGACCTATGAAGTTGAGAACCTTTAGTTACCTTTAACCCATCTTGGCCTTTTAGGGCGTAGTGCGGTGGCTAATCAAGAGTAGTCTTGAATTGGTTGATACGCGATACTACACTCAAACGAGACTTTCCTACGAATGTCGTTGGACCGGGAGTCAGTCCCGTAATCCGACAATATTCGGAAGTGGTCGATGACTTTGGGAACTTGGTAGAACCCGTGATACAGGTACATTTAAAACCAAATTCCTTACCAAATGGCGTGTTTACCCTTGACTCCAACATTTTGGACTTAACCTCACCATGTTTTCTCCGTACTTTGGCATAATCATGCATACATGCATCCATGCATAAACTCTTTTCTTTTTTTCATCTAATTATCGAAGGACTTAAACAAGCTTTTTGTAAACATTGTAGATATGGACATCCCACTGAGAAGCACTAGGAAATACCTTTTCAAAAAAATAGACTTGTCGAGATTAAGGGAGCTAGCATCTTTAGTAGGTGATCCAGTTGATTTTCAAGCTCATCATGGGAAGTTGCTCAGAATTCTTAGGGTAGATGTTGAGGAAGGATGCCTAGAGACCCTGGTTCAGTTCTATGACCCGCTCTACCATTGCTTCACGTTTCCTGACTATCAGCTCGTCCCTATACTTGAGGAATATTCATACCTAGTTGGTGTACCCGTACCTGACAAGATACCATTCCACGGTCTTGAACCCGTACCTAGACCCTCAGATATTGCAGCTGCCCTTCACCTCGAAACTTCCCTTATCCAAGCAAACCTCACCTTTAAAGGAGGCCTCCAAGGTCTACCCACCCATTTCCTCTACCAACAAGCTTTCACCTTCGCCGAGGTAGCCAGTACTTTTGCTTTCCATTCCACCCTAGCCTTACTCGTATATGGCCTCGTACTTTTCCCAAATATCGACAACTTTGTCGACATTAATGCCATCAAAATCTTCCTCTCCAAGAACCCTGTACCCACTCTTCTAGCTAATACTTACCACTCCATCCATGACCGTACCCAGGCTGGCCGTGGAACCATCTCTTGCTGTGCATCCCTACTCTATCAATGGTTTACCTTCCACTTACCTCAATCCCGTGCCTTCAAGACCAATGTTGACAAACTTTCTTGGCCTCACCGAATCATGACCCTCGACCCATCAGACATTGTTTGGTACCAGGCAGCTAGTGACGTTGGAGAGGTTATTGTGAGTTGTGGTGAATACCCCAACGTACCTCTTTTGGGTATGCGTGGCGGAATTAGCTACAACCCATCTCTCGCTCGACGACAATTTGGGTACCCAATGAAGTCAAAACCAAACAACCTTACCTTGACTAACGAGTTCTATCTCAACCATGCAGACCCCTCAAACAAAAGAGAGAGATTCGCACAAGCTTGGAGCGCTATCCGCAGACTCAGCAGAAGTCAGTTGGGGAAGAAATCAGATTATGTGCATGAATCTTACACTCAGTGGGTTATTGATAGGACCATGAGCTTTGGCCTACCCTACCATCTACCTAGATATCTGTCCTCCACCATTCCCCCACCATCATTACCCCTACCCTTTGACACCAAGGAAGAATTTCAGGAGCAACTGACCAAGGAAAGGCTTGAAAAAGAAACTTGGAAGAGAAGGTACCAGGAACTTGAACGTGAACATGAAACCTTGAAAGGGAAGTTAGCGCAGAAGAATCATGAGCTTTTCATTCAGAACCAACGGATGATCGAGAAGGATGATTTGCTTCAGCGAAAAGATGCTTTGCTCAGCCGGGATTCTAAAAGGAAGAAGAGGTTTATGGATTCGATCTTTGGTGCACATTCTGATTCCGAGGATTCATCTACTCCAGGAACTTGAGTTGAAGGTTTTAGAGTTTTATGTTTAGATTCTAGCTTCCAAAATCTTGTAATCTATCAAAAGGAACTATTTTGTAATATCTTAATGCTTAGACGGAATGTTCAAACCACGATGTTTACAATTACTTCAATAAAGTCCTTCGATAAAATATCTTTATTTTTTTGCATACGCATAATCATGCATCATATCGCATTCATAGTTTCTCAAGCCGAGTCTCACGTCTTGTTTTTCCAAAGGTCTATCTGCCTAGTCCAAGAAAGTGGCCCGACGTCCTCGGCAGAAACCGACTTACACATACAACACTAGGGCATATCAGAGAAAAAGAATGGAACATTTGGAGCAAGAAAACCAGAACCTCCGGGAAGAGGTGGCCAATCTCCGGGAAGGGATGGAGAAGTTGACCTCCATGATGAATGCTCTGTTGGCTTCCCAAGCCCAGACGTCAGTTCCTCAGCCTGCTGTTACTACTCTTGAGCAGCCAATCTTATCTGCTTTACCAACTTCTACCATACTTGCTCCACCGCCCGGCACGTTTAGAGCTTATCCATGGGGGATGCCATTTCTATCAGACGAGGGTTTTCATCCTACTTCTTTTGGAACCCCAACTCCGGCTATCCAGAAATCAGCTTCAGCCCCAACAAAGGCCTCGGCAACAGTATCAACAACAGCCTCGACAACAGGCTCCCCAGCAGTCCGACAACAGAATCAGGTTCAGCGGATATCCCATTTTGATCCAATCCCTATGGCGTATGCAGAGTTGCTTCCCGCTTTGCTTGATAAAAATCTTGTTCAAACTAGGGCACCTCCTAAGGTACCTGAAAGATTGCCAAGGGGGTATAGACCTCATCTTACTTGCGCTTTCCATCAAGGGGCACCCGGTCATGACGTTGAGCATTGTTATGCCTTGAAAGCCGAAGTCCAGAAGCTGATCCAGGCCAACATCCTATCCTTCAAAGGGTCGAGTCCCGATGTGCAAGCTAATCTACTACCTGGCCATGGGACCCCATCTGTTAATTTGGTGCAAGATTGCTCAGAAGCTCACCCTGGTGAAGAAGGTGGCAGTGAATTTTGTAACACATGGCAAAGGATACTGCAATTGGATCGTTGTTGACATTCCCTCAATTACTCATGGGTCCAAGGAATGTGTTTTAGTTGTCTTGTCTTTTCAAAAATCATTTCGTTTCGCCCGATACGAAAGTGAAATCATGTAGGGCTCTACTTTTGTCTTCAAGTTACCACTATCAATGAAAAATTGTCGTTTCTTTCGCGACTTTTTATTTTTATTTTGCTGCTTTTTCTTGGAAAATGGTAACACAAAAAACCCAAAAAAAAATATATTTTATTTTATTTTATTTTAAATCAATTTCAAAAGGTCTGCATTTTTCACTCATTTTCTAAAATCAATCATCAATCATATGTAGACCGAACATCAATAAGCCCGTTGAACACTGTAACCCTATGCTCTCTCCCGACTTTGAGTTCCCTGTTCACGAAGCTGAAGAGGAGGAGGATGAACAGATTCCCGAAAAGATCTCTCTGTTACTAGAATATAAAAGAACATCGCTCAGCCTCATGAAGAAGCACTCGAAATGATTAACTTGGGTTCCGAAGAACTGCCATTACAGTATTCCTGGTCAAATCCCAGATGAATGGTGCCATCGAGGCTGCAAAAAAAAAACAAAGACAAAAAAAAAACAACAAACAAAAGCAAAAAAGAACAAAAAGAAAGAAAATACACCAAAAAGATGGTGCAGAAGATGGTAACCACTTACAAGGACCTGCATGGGATGTTACCATATGCTTTACATGGACATCGCACTTCAGTACGTACCTCAACAGGGGCAACCCCCTTCTCTTTAGTGTATGGCATGGAAGCAGTACTCCCTGTGGAGATTGAGATTCCATCAATGAGAGTTTTAATGGAACCCAAGTTATCAGAGGCTGAATGATGTCAAAACAAATATGATCAGTTCAAACCTGATTGAAGAGAAACGCATGAATGCTTTGTGTCACGGGCAGTTCCCGTGTGTTCCAAGAAGGAGGTCTTGTGCTCAAAAAGATTTTATCATTTCAACCGGACTCCAGGGGCAAATGGACGCCTAATTATGAAGGCCCATATGTCGTCAAGAGAGCGTTCTCCGGTGGTGCAATGACTCTTACGACTATGGATGGTGATGAGCTTCCCTGTCCTGTGAACGCCGATGCAGTCAAGAAATACTTTGTCTAAAAATAAAAGAACAGCTCGGTGAGTCGAAAACCCGAAAGGGCGGCTTAGACAAAAATGAGCGTCTCGGTGGACTGAAAACCCGAAAGGGCGGTCCAGGCAAAAATTAGAGACATGAAACAAAATAATCATCCTGATAGATCGAAAACCCGAAAGGGCGGTCTATGCAAAAGTTAAGGATCAAAAGACAAAGTAACTGCATCAGGTTGGCCATGACTCACTTGGGGCACAGTAGCTGTCAAAGAGACTCTAAATCTGAAGCATCCAAACAGTGGAATTCAAAGTTGTTAGGGAGAATAGCGGTTATTTGTATTCAATGTACCTTCCCCTTATAGTTACCATTTTCCAAACTTTGTGAGATCCGTGGAGCCACGCCATTGGCGGGCCACCACTCTGACAAATGAATTTGAGCCTGTGCCTTTTATTTGGAATTCCCATTTATTCTGTTTATAAAAATTTCTTCTATTTTTTGATGGTAGTACTTGAAGCAAAACTTTTTTCAAAATCATAAATCTTTTTTTATATTTGGAAAGCATAAACAACAAACACATTCTCTCTGAACTCATGAATAAGTGAAGTGTGCGTCAACATCTGTCCCAAGAACGGGTAGACTCTGCAGGTTAAACATGGTCAATTGCTTGAGAAAAAAGAAAGAAGAAAAAGAAAAAGAGCTCGGTAAGTCGAAAACCCGAAAGGGCGGCTTAGGCAAAAATGAGCGTCCCGGTGGATCGAAAACCTGAAAGGGAGGTCCAGGCAAAAATTAGGGGCACACAGAAGAGAATGTATTCCCGGTGGACTGAAAACCCGAAAGGGCGGTCCACGCAAAAGTTAGGGACTCAAAAAAAGAAATAAACAAAAAGCATGACCACAGAAACACCAGTTCTTCTGCCAGGTCTTCGGATTAACACGTCTCCCCCAGGAAGTGTTTGCTCCCCACCAGTTGTTGCATACATCGGGCCTTACCCCGTCAATGTTTTGATATGTCCCCAATGACGTCATCCCCAATGAAGATTGCTGAGTGTTTGTACTGCGTCGTCGGTCCACTTTCCATCTTACCTGTCCAGTCTTGTCTCATCAAGTTCATCGGTCATACCATCATACAAGTCAATCCTCCATACAGTCATACAAGTCGTATTGTCACACATACATTCATACATTCATGCATATACACATTCATGCATATACAACATACAAACAACATCATCTACTACATGGTTGCATTAACCACCCTGAGTCTTGTTTTTATACCAATCAGTCATGAACATTTTTTAACCCTCTTTGTCCCCAAGTGTCATCTCCAGTGTGTCTGATCCAAAGATGTCACCCTCTTTTCGCCAAGTGATAGTTTCTTTAATGAATAGCTTGTGCATACCTTTCACCATCATGTCGTCAGTAGCAAGTTCGGCTACATCCCGAGCAGCTGGCATTTTATCATCTATCATGTCGTCAGTGGCAAGTTCGGCTACATCCCGAGCAGCTGGCATTTTATCATCTATCATGTCGTCAGTGGCAAGTTCGGCTACATCCCGAGCAGCTGGCATTTTATCATCTATCATGTCGTCAGTGGCAAGTTCGGCTACATACCGAGCAGCTGGCATTTATCTTTTTATCCTGTCGTCAGTGGCAAGTTCGGCTACATCCCGAGCAGCTGACATTTACCTTTTTATCCTGTCGTCAGTGGCAAGTTCGGCTACATCCCGAGCAGCTGACATTTATCTTTTATCCTGTCGTCAGTGGCAAGTTCGGCTACATCCCGAGCAGCTGACATTTATCTTTTATCCTGTCGTCAGTGGCAAGTTCGGCTACATCCCGAGCAGCTGACATTTATCTTTTATCCTGTCGTCAGTGGCAAGTTCGGCAACATCCCGAACAGCTGACATTCACCTTTGTTTCTTGTCGTCAGTGGCATGTTACTTTTATTTCCGTCTTTACCTCAAGTGGCAAGCTCTACCAAACGGGCAGCTTGTGGTCGGTGTCGTTCCCATACCATACTTCCTTTTTCAGCTATCAATACGATGGTTGATCTCTTCCCCAGTGGAACTATATATTATCCCCCAGTGGAGTCGGATCCCTTTTCTTTAACGAACTCGGGTATCCTTTTGTTTTGTTTTGTCCCCAGTCAGGTCATCTTCGCCGTCTTGCATTCACATTTTGCATCACGAGCATTTCACATTTTCTTAGGTCCAAAATTGGCGTATTCTGTATTTAAGTCCCTTCGACCCGTCGAATCCAAGTTTTTCTCTTTAAATCTCCGGACGAAGAGACTTAAATAGGGGCATCTGTCATACCCCAATTTTTGACCTAAGATTCTTTTTTTTACTCGTCTCTTGGTTCGAAATTTTTGTTGTCGTTTCAGATAAAAATTCGACAGAGAGGTATTTTAAAATACCTCATTTGTTGTTCCGAAGGCGACAGTTTTTTATTTTTATTTGTTACTTATTATTCCTTTTATTATTATCTTTACTATTTACCTTTTTTATTTTTACATTTTTTTTTATTTATTTATTTTCGGATTTTTTTTTTCATTATTTTATTTTTAAAGGGTTGACTGATTTTGTTTTGATGATTTTTAATACCCATTTTAATGGTTGCCTTTTTGGTTATTTGCTGTTTAAGTGTGTTTATTGTCCATCATTGCCTTTTAATCATAATTAATTTGCATTGCTTAATAAAAAGGAGGCAGAATCAGTCACACAGGAGGGGCCAATTCAGTCAAACACAACCAGAAGCAAAAAACCGAATTCTCAATCAGAAACATTTCCAACAAATCAAAACCAAACATAAAACAAAACACACCCACACATCAACAACACAACCGACCACTTATCACAACACAATACAAGTCCGTACCATCCCCCTCAAATCCAAAACCGTACAGCAACCAAACAACACAAAACAACAAGCCATCTCCACCCCAAACTATCCATTCACGGCCACTGTACCCCTGCCCCAACCATTCACGGCCAACAGCCACACCACCACAAAGCAAAGCCGAATCACCCTCACACTCGAACTCCACCACCATCAAACTCCCAGCCGTACGGCCCACCATAACCCAGCCCCTCATCAACCCAAAACAACAACAACAACAACCACTCGCGTCCTCCACCCTTAACCTCACTCACCCCATACGGCCACCACACAAGAACACACACGGCACCACCTAGCCACACAAACACGCGACCCAGCCATAATCACACGCGAATCCAACCCCATACACAAACACAAAACTGCGGCCAGCCAAAACACAAAACCAAGAACCACAAACCACCATACCCTACCCAAACAACCCATTTCCGTTTTCTTCCATAACCAAAACGCATACAATTTCTCTTTTTCTTCTAACTGTTATTTGCCTTTCCTTTACTTTATTGCCGTTTGTTGTTGTTAATTTAGAATTAGGACCCTTTCTTTGATTTAGGGTTGATGTGTGTTGAAAGCACAAAGTAGCAATGGGTGTAGCGAGGAAGAGAGAGCGCTGAGAGAGGAAGGAAAGGTTTGGGAAATAAAAAAAACCGGCCTTTTCATGTTATAAAACACCGAACCGGTTCGGTTCGCTTAAACCGGACCGGTCCGGTTTTCTCCCCACTTTCAGCCCAATACCTCAGCCTTGGCCCAATGTTCCTTCCTCATTCTGATTTTATTCTGGTTACTTTCCTGCACCCCTCTTTATGCTTCAGCACCCCCTTTTCTTTTTTCTTTGTTTTATTTCCTTTTTTCTTGCATTTCTTTTTTATTTCATTTCTCATCCATTATTTATTTCTTCATGCATTCTATCTTACTATTTTATCATTTTGCATTTTCTTCATTTTATTTTTATTTTTATTAATCTTGTAGTCCTTTTTAGTTAGTTCATCATTATGCATTTATTTACTTTAATGCTTTTATATTTCGGCACCTCATGCATTCTCATTTTTTTCCTTTATTTATTTTTTTACGCAACATATTTACTTAATGCCTAACTATCTCATGCATTTTATTTACACAACATAGTTATTTATTGTTTTTTGCACTTCATGCATTTCTATTCCTTTATCTTTAACATATTTATTTTAGTGCATTTGCAATTTTATTTTTATTTATCATTTTGTCATTTTTATTTTATTTTATTAGAATGTATTTAGGATCAATGTAACAAAAATAAATGAGAATATGCACTGACACGCACACTTTATTTATTCTGCTTTACGTCTTTTATTTATTTTTATTTATTTCGCTATCAAAAAATACAAAAAATATTAGGTTAGATTAATTTCAAAAGGGTTTCGTGGTGATCCAACGTCACCACGGAATTTCCTCGCGTGTTAGCTTTTAGTTACTTTTAGTCTTAATCATTTTCAAAAACAAAAAACCAAAAAAATGCAAATATTCAAAAAATCAAAAAAAAATCTTTTCTTAATAAACCTTGATTTTCAATCAAGTGTCCGTTTTTTTCCTTTTATTTTCTTTAAATAACCATTAATCTGCTTTAATTACACTTTAATCATTTTCAAAAATAAAAAACACAAACCAATTCCATTTTGCCACTTGGCTTTTATTTTTAAAACCTTTTTAAAACTAATAAAAAATACAAAAACAAATCAATCGTCATTTTTACCCCGAACTACGAGGTTTTGATCCCTCACGGGTACGTAGGCAGAGGACCTTGTCCTTCCAAATCATAAAAAATACAAAAAAAACATTTTCTTTTTTCACTACTTTAATTCTGTCTCTTAAAAAAATAAGAAAGTTATAGCCAAAATAAATAAATAAAATCAAGAGGTTCTCGTAGAGTACTACGAACGTTTAGGGTGCTAACACCTTCCCTAAACGTAACTAACCCCCGAACCCTAATCTTTAAAAATGTGGTAATTTAGAACTTTTTTCCACCTTTCTTTTAAAAAATTAAAAGTTCAGTCGTGAAATAAAATTAGTGAGTCAACGCTAATCAATAGCTTGATCTCCGAAAATCACCGCGACATACTACAAATAACTTTTCAAGCAAAAATTGATTATTTTTCAAACGAAGTTTTGAAGTTGTAAGGCGTATGCGCGAAAGCGGTCGAATAGATTACAACGTCAAAAATTCGGTGTCGTACACACGAAAGCTGGCAACCCCTTTAATTAAATCATTTTTACGCGCGAAAAATATTTTCCTGTTATAATAATAAAATATAACTTAACAAGTATTCAAGGTCGACGCGAATTATATTCTGGTCTCTTGCCATTAAAAATAATTAAAAACAACTTATTTTTCCAAATTTGCAACCAAATTAATTAGCAACGCCTTAGATAAACATCGTGACAATAGATAACGGTACTTGACGTTGGTCTCTGTGGGATTCGACATCTTTTATACTAAATACGATATTTCTGTGCACTTGCGGACCTATCAAGTTTTTGGCGCCGTTTTCGTGGACCAATTTTGGCAATATCGTAACTCCGTTGTCACACCGTCTAGACTAAGGCAATTTTTTCCTTTAATTTTCCATCGATTGTATGCCTAGTACTCGCTTTTTTGAGGACGAGTTAGAACAACCGATCTACGAAATCGAGCGTCTTTTTCGTGTTAGACGCCAAATAGAACGAATACACACCCAAATGGCCAACGAAAACCGTCCTTTTAAGGACTTTGCCGTCCCATCTCAGGATGAGCCGCACTCAAGTATTGTTAACCCGACGATGACGATTCAGGCTAACAACTTCGAGTTGAAACCCTTTCTGCTGCAAATCGTGTAGCAGAACCAGTTTTCCGGAATCCCGACGGAAGACCCGAATTTGCACCTCTCCGTTTTCGTGCAATTCGCTGATACGCTTAAATGTAATGGCGTCGACCCTGAAGCCATTCGTTTGCGTCTATTTCCTTTCTCCCTAAGAGATAGAGCCAAAGTTTGGCTACAACCCCTACCGTCTAATTCCATTACGACATGGAATGAACTCAAGAAAGCTTTCCTTGCTAGATACTTCCCGCCGAGCAAAATGGCACAACTCAGGAACCAAATCACCTGCTTTAGGAAGACAGACGGTGAGTCGCTTTTCGAAGCATGGGAGAGATATAAGGAATTAATGAGAGCTTTCCCACACCATGGATTAGAAAAGTGGCTGATAATTCATACCTTCTATAGTGGTCTACTCTATAACACAAGAATGACCATTGATGCCGCTGCAGGAGGAGCTCTCATGAACAAACCATTTAATGACGCCTATGCCCTTATCGAGGACATGGCTCAAAATCATTACCAATGGGGGAGCGAACCCACTCAAATTGAGAAAACACAACCCAAAGCAGGAATGTACGAAGTTAGTAACCTTGACCACATGAATGCTAGAGTGGATGCGTTGTACCATAAGCTTGACAACCTGACCCTCACTCCACCAGCTACTACTGCTGTTGTGACTCCTAATTGTGAAATTTGTGGAGTCCCTAGACACATTGTTGTTGAGTGTCAATTGCTAACTAAAACCGATCAGGTAAACTATGCACAAGGTAACCTGTACTCTAACACGTACAACCCTGGATTGAGAAACCACCCGAACTTGTCCTATAAGAATAACAATCCTACCTTTGTGCCCAGTCTTGCACCTGCAACACCCCCTGGTTTTCAAGGCCAAAGAGGAGCCCCTGTTGCTCCTACTGCTCCTAAAAAGTCTAACCTGGAACTGATGATGGAAAACTTTGTAATGGCACAGTCCCAACAGAGCAAAGAATTCCTGAATCAGAACATCCACACAAATGAAATGATTAAGCAGCTTGCATCTAAAGTTGACACATTGGCCACCCATAACAAAATGTTAGAAACGAAAATTGCACAAGTGGCCCAACAACGAGCAGTTGCGCCTTCGGGAACCTTCCATGAGCAACCTCAACCAAACCCGAAAGGGGAGCTGAACGCTATTACCCTGCACAGTGGAAAAGAGTTAGAGAGCCCAGGTGAGAAGGAAGGCGTTGAGATGGAGTCTGCGCCCAATGAGAGTGAGCAAATCCTAAAGAGAAAGGAGGTGGTGGAGGAAGAAAAAGAGAAACCATATGTACCTGCACCCCCTTACAAACCTCTGATCCCTTTCCCTCAGAGACTAGCTAAATCAAAGGGTGAGGGACAGTTTAAGAAATTTATTGAGCTCTTGAAGAAGCTCCATGTAAATATCCCTTTCATAGAGGCCATTACTAAAATGCCCTCTTATGCCAAATTTCTAAAAGAAATTTTGACAAATAAGAGAAAAATCGATGACGATGATACTGTAGCACTCACTGAAGAGTGTAGCGCTATCATCCAGAATAAGATGCCACCCAAATTGAAAGATCCAGGGAGTTTTTCAATCCCTTGTGTAATTGGCAACTACGTCATCGATAAAGCGCTCTGTGATTTGGGTGCTAGTGTGAGTCTTATGCCCCTTTCCGTCTGCGAGAGACTCAATCTAGGAGAGCTAAAATCGACCAGGATATCTGTACAACTTGCTGATCGATCTATCAAGTACCCGGTAGGAATACTAGAGGATGTACCATTGAGAATCTGCCAGTTGTACATTCCCACCGACTTTGTGGTGATGGACATCACTGAAGACTCATCTATCCTAATCCTCTTAGGAAGACCTTTCCTAGCTACGGCTGGTGCCATCATAGATGTAAAGAAAGGAAAACTTACCTTTGAGGTCGGGGATGAAAAGATCGAGTTCATTTTGTCTAAATTCATGAAAAACCCCTCCATCAACGACACGGCTTGCTTAGTTGATATAATTGATGAATGCTAAGGAGCATGCGTCAGGACCACCTCCCATTGAGGAAATGGACGTGTCTTTTACTGAAACTAAGGGAGACGAGGCAAGTCCCCATCAAGAAGAATTGGATGTAAATCCAGTTCATCAAAATGAATGCCTCGCCCTTCTTCCCGCTCCGACACAAGAGCAGCCGAAAGTCGAAATGAAAGAGCTACCCAAGAACCTTAGGTATGAATTCCTAGGATCTAACCGACCAGTCATTGTGAGTGCTGACTTAGAAGAGACTGAAACTAAGAAACTACTTGTTGTATTAAGAAAATACCCAGAAGCAATAGGGTACTCAATCGATGAGCTCAAAGGTATTAGCCCTTCAATTTGTATGCATAAAATTTTACTCGAAGATGACTACAAACCCTCTAGAGAACATCAAAGAAGGCTGAACTCGAACATGAGTGAGGTTGTTAAAAAGGAAGTACTGAAGCTTCTAGATGCAAGTGTGATATACCCAATCTCAGACAACAAGTGGGTGAGTCCAGTTCATGTGGTACCAAAGAAAGGAGGAATGACAGTGGTGAAGAATGAGAAGGGAGAGTCTGTGGCCACACGTACGACCACTGGATGGCGCATATGTATAGACTATAGGAAACTAAACAAAGCCACAAGGAAAAACCACTTCCCTCTTCCATTCATAGACCAAATGCTTGAGAGCCTAGCTAAGCATTCCTACTTCTGTTATCTTGATGGTTACTCGGGATTCTTTCAGATCCCTTTCCACCCCAGTGACCAAGAAAAGACGACCTTCACATGCTCGTATGGAACGTTTGCCTGTCGGCGAATGACTTTCGGGTTGTGCAATGCGCCTGCCACCTTTCAGAGATGTATGATGGCAATCTTTGGGGATTTCCTTGAGGATATCATTGACGTCTTCATGGATGACTTTTCAGTAGGCAGGTCAAGTTTGAAGGTTTGTCTGGCAAATTTGGAGAAAGTCCTTGAACGATGTGTGAAAGTTAACCTGGTACTAAATTGGGAAAAATGCCACTTCATGGTGAAAGAAGGCATAGTCCTCGGACATCTAGTGTCTGAACGAGGAATAGAGGTTGACAGAGCAAAGATTGAGGTGATTGAGAAGTTGATGCCTCCTACCACAGTAAAAGAAGTCTGAAGTTTTTTAGGTCACGCTGGTTTCTACCGGCGGTTCATTAAGGACTTCTCAAAAATCACTAAACCACTGACTAGTCTTCTCATGAAGGATGCTAAGTTTATCTTTGATGAACAATGCCTAAAATCCTTCCAAAAGCTAAAGCAAGCGTTAATCTCTGCACCAATAATGTAGCCTCCAGACTGGAATCTTCCTTTTGAGATTATGTGTGATGCGAGCGACTATGCAGTTGGGCTGTCTTAGGACAACAAAAAGACAAAAAGATGCATGCGATCTATTACGCTAGCAGAACCCTTGATGATGCTCAAGTTAATTATGCAACTACTGAGAAAGAGCTTCTAGCCATTGTCTATGCTATTGACAAGTTTTGTTCCTACTTAGTTGGATCGAAAATTATAGTCTACACTGACCATGCAGCCATCAGGTATCTGCTTAGCAAGAAAGACGCAAAGCCTAGACTGATTCGGTGGATGTTGCTACTACAAGAGTTTGATCAGGATATCTGTAACAAGAAAGGAACAGAAAATGTAGTGGCAGACCACTTGTCTAGGCTAAGTGACGTGAAGCGAGAAGAGCTGCCATTAGACGACTCTTTCCCTGATGATAGACTGATTTCTTATGTACAGACGCAGGTACCTTGGTATGTTGACTTCGTCAATTACCTCGCTGCTGGGCTCCTGCCTCCTGACATGAACTATCAGCGAAAGAAAAAGTTCTTTCATGATCTAAAACATTACTATTGGGATGAGCCTCTCTTGTTTAAAAGAGGCGCAGATGGTATCTTCCGTCGATGCATCCCTGAGGAGGAAGTGGAAAGCGTCCTTACCCATTGTCATACCTCACCCTATGGTGGGCATGCAAGCACGACCAAGACTGCTTATAAGATTCTCCAAGCAGGGTTATACTGGCCCAACCTCTTTAAGGATGTTCATGCGTTTTTTGTGAAGTGTGACCAGTGCCAGCGCACGGGAAACATTTCCAAAAGAAATGAAATGCCACTTAAGAGCATCCAAGAGGTCAAAATCTTCGACGTGTGGGGTGTAGACTTTATGGGACCTTTCCCATCCTCCATGGGTAACAAGTTCATACTCGTAGCGGTAGATTATGTGTCGAAATGGATAGAGGCCATTGCCTCTCCTACAAATGATACGCGAGTAGTCATTAAGCTCTTCAAGAAAACCATCTTCCCTAGGTTTGGAATCCCCAGGTTAGTCATAAGTCACGACGGCTTTCACTTCATCTCAAAGCAATTTGAAAATCTTTTAAATAAGTATGGAGTGAGGCACAAAGTTGCAACCCCTTATCATCCACAAATAAGCGGCCAGGTGGAAGTCTCTAATAGTGAAATCAAATCAATCCTAGAGAAAACTGTTTTGACCTCGAGAAAGGATTGAGCTGCCAAGCTTGATGATGCACTCTGGGCCTACAGGACTGCCTACAAAACACCTATCGGGACCACACCGTTCAAACTTGTCTATCCGAAGTCATGTCACCTTCCGGTGGAACTAGAGCATAAAGCCTTTTGGGCTGTTAAAGCCCATAACATGGATTATCAGTCTGCTGGAGGAAAAAGGGTGTTAGAGTTGAATGAGCTGGAAGAACTTAGGTTAGACGCCTACGAAAATGCCAAGATATATAAAGAAAGGACGAAAACATGGCATGATAGGCGCATAATTAGGAGAGATTTTAAAGAGGGGGAGCTTGTGTTACTGTTTAACTCCAGGTTGAAATTATTCCTGGGAAAGCTTCGCTCCCGTTGGTTTGGGCCGTTTCAGGTAAAAAGAGTAACACCATCTGGCACAGTGGAAGTTTGGAGTGAACCCACTGGCTCGTTTGTAGTAAATGGGCAAAGGTTGAAGCATTACACTACCGGAGAGAATGTTGAGAAATGTGCTTGCTTCACCTTGAATGAACCTTGAGGAAGTGAGCGTTAAGGAGTCGAGCTACCGACGTTAAATAAAGCGCTGCGTGGGAGGCAACCCATGGGTTTTAGTTTAGTTTAGTCAGCTAAGTGAATAAAAAGATGAATCCAAGTTGATCAGCACCATAATCTACCCCCTCCCCCATATTTTCATGCTAACTTTCCTGCAGGTACACACCATTTCATGATCAGGCGTATGTACACGCCCCCTGCTGACCCCGACGACGATTGATCTGTTAGGTAGTGTTTTTCCTTTTCTTTTATTTTTATTTCATTGAGGTCAATGTAAGTTTTAAGTGTTGGGGAGGAATTTCCCACCTTAACAGTCTAATTTTTAATTGTTGAGTCAATAAAATGTGTGTTTTTGCTTTGTTGTTTAATTCTCCTGCTTCTTGAACCAATAAATATTGTGTCATAATTTCAAATTTTCTGCTTCTCAAATTTAAGGCTGAGTTTGATGATGATTATGTGCATGTAAACACCTTCTGCTTTTTGAGTTTTACTAAACCCACATCAGTTTCAATTTGAACGCTTCTCTCTGAGAAATTCACAAAGTTGCAGTCTTTGAGTAAGTGTGTAGATTGGTATTTTAAGGAACGTAGTGTCTAACTTTAGGTGGTAATATTTGTCTTCAAAATTTCAAACAAAAAGTAGTATAAGTTAGTGTGGGGAATAAAAGTAAATGGTCAAAATAAGGTGTAAATAAAAGGGGTCAGAGCACAAAAATATGAGGCATTGACTTAGGTTGGTATGACTCACCATCACTAGCTTCCCGGGGATGATATGTTTACCCTCAAAAATAAAAACGCTTTTGCAGTTCCCCATAAGCTAAGCGAATAAACACCACGAAGTGACAAAATGGCCAAAGAAAAGAATTCCCACCTAGTTTATACGAAATGGAAGTGAAATTTTGTTGATGAGTTTACTTTTAAAGTTAGAACCTATTTTCCTCATAATGCTTTTTTTTTACACAGGAGCCATAAAAGGGCTGGACTTCACACACACACACACACACTCACTTGAAACTGTTGTTGGGTTGATATGATTCATGAAAAGCGCATAGGTTGTGATAAGTGTGTCCTGAGAACAAAGCCTTAAAAAATAAAAATGCGATGAATTTTTGATTAATTATGTCTTTTCTAAATTGTGTTGCTGACGTCACTTGCCTTTTCCTTGAGGACAAGCAATGGTTCAAGTGTGAGGGAGTTTGATAACACGCAAAATACACTGTCTAATTAACTTAATTTTTTATTTGTTTTAGGGTAACTCTACCTCCACTTCCTCCATGTTCTCCACCTCTTGGGACACTATCAGAAGCACTACTTGATAAATTTTTGCCTATAAATAGACCTTCAAGAATCAGTTTTCAGGACCAAGCTTTTTAGAGAGAAAACCAATAATTTAGAAACAGCTTATTTTCACTTTAACTTATTTTCACTTTAACTGCTTATTGTAATTTAAGTTTTGAGTACTTTGTTCACGAGCAATTTTCAATTCAGCCTCATAAACCATATTTATTTCAATTACTATTCATTCCAATTGTGGTTTCATATTTATTATTATCCTTTCAAATTCATTTAGCTTCCTGTTGGTGTTGTTCCAATTCCAATAGCTTGTTGCTGCGCATGTGCATCGTAGTAACTCCAATTAAAGATTATTCACTGTTGCTGCGGTTTAGAATTGACTATTCCATTCCATCGTAACTCTAATTTTGATTCCATTTAATTGGTTATTTCACAACAACAATTACGTGGATATCCCCTTGAGTTAAAGTTTCCAGAAATTGCAGGTTTCACACTTTCGTTATTTACTTGCTTTCTTTTTAGTGTATAATTTAATTATGTTCGAGTAGATTTATATAGAGTCCTGAGTATGATGAACGTCGTACCAATGATATTCTGTTAATCTGTATAATTAGAAATTGTAAAAGAAATTATTTTTAAGTATGAAAATTCTGATTTTTTAACGATAAATATTTAATGTGAAAACTGG
Organism: Medicago ruthenica; assembly: GCA_018208015.1. Lineage (NCBI taxonomy): Eukaryota > Viridiplantae > Streptophyta > Magnoliopsida > Fabales > Fabaceae > Medicago > Medicago ruthenica. The sequence goes on from CM031375.1 coordinate 43,870,842, forward strand.
AATAATGTGATACCGGTTTTATATCGAAAGAGTGAAACTTGTATCTGTTCGTAGAATATTCATGAATTAATTTTAAAATTCAGCGAAAACATTTTATTTAATTAATTTAGAAATTACAAATTTCCAAAAAGAGATTTTAAAATTGTAACTGTGCATGCGAAAGCTGGCAGTTATAAGTTTAAAATTTGGTAACGGGCGCGCGAAAGCGGACGGTACCTTTAAATTTGTTTTCTACTACAAATAACTTTTCAAGCAAAAATTGATTATTTTTCAAAAGAAGTTTTGAAGTTGTAAGGCGTACGCGCGAAAGCGGTTGAATAGATTACAACGTCAAAAATTCGGTGCCGTACACGCGAAAGCTGACTACTCCTTTAATTAAATCATTTTTACGCGCGAAAATATTTTTCCTGTTATAATAATAAAATATAACTTAACAAGTATTCAAGGTCGACGCGAATTATATTCCGATCTCTTGCCATTAAAAATAATTAAAAACAACTTATTTTTTCAAATTTGCAACCAAGTTAATTAGCATCGCCTTAGATAAACATCGTGACAATAGATAACGGTACTTGGCGTTGGTCTCTGTGGGATTCGACATCTTTTATAATAAAACCGATATTTCTGTGCACTTGCGGATCTATCAGTGTTTTTGATGTTCGGCATGTATAAGTTTTTTTGTTAATCTTTGTTCATCTTGTGTAGGAATTTGATTATTGATAATTTTCGCAGTTAAAATAAATAAATTAGACTCTAAATAGAGTTTTAGAAAAGGAACTTAATAAGTAGAAACAGACGCATGCGCATTGTAACCAAAAAAAAAAAAAAAGACGCATGCGCACTGAGCAGAGCAAAATAGGGTAATGAACAGTTTTATTTATTTACATTAAGAACCGATGACAAATCAAATCACAAGTCTCAACAACCACAAATTAAAGAGTTTCACTTTTCACTAATAAGTAGCATCATTTACTTTTCACTCGATCATGGCTAATGAATTTCCTCCAACCCAATTTTTCAAGATCGTGTGTGATCAAAGCCTTCATCATGGAAAGCTTGTAAGAATTTATCGTGTGTGATCCAACCCAAATTAAGATGGTGTTATTGATAATTTACCTTTTTTTCCCTCATATCTCCCTATGCCTAATAATATGCTTGGAGAATTTATGTTGTGCATATAATTTTTTCTCATGATTTATGTTGAGCATATTTCTCTCTATGTGCTTGAAGAATTTATGTTGTGCCTATAGTTTTTTTTCTCAAGCTTTTGTCGTTATTTAGAATTAAAATATTTGCCTAATAGTAGTTGCTTGTTTAATTAATTGACAGATGATGCCAAGAAAGTTTGTGGAGAAATATGGAGAAGGTTTACCAAAAGCTATATATCTAAAGACACCAAATGGTGCAAAGTGGAAATTAAATTTGGTAAAAAGTGATGGCAAAATATGGTTTGAAAAGGGTTGGAAAGAATTTGCAGAGTATCATTCTCTAGCTCATGGCCATCTTCTAGTTTTCAGATATCAAAGAAATTCCCATTTTGATGTACAAATCTTCGATAAGAGTGCCTTAGAGATAAAATACCATTTCAAAAGAAGTGAAGCTAAACCTCCTTCGAATGATGAAGATTTGGAGGACAATATAGCAAGTAGTAAAAAGAGAAAAACTAACTTGTTATTAGAATTTAATCAACCATGTGAAATTGGAAGCAGTAGTTGTGTTAAAGTTGGAAAATTGGAAAAGGTAGCATCTTTGAATCATATTGACAAAAAGTGTAAAGGTATAAGATTTTGTGTTCTCAATGTCTCATTAATCATGCATACTTCACATGTTAGCCTAAGTTATTACTTCTTTCTTAATTTACTTTAACTTTATGTTTGGTTAAGTTTCATTTTATGGCATGCAACTCGTTCATTATGTTTCAATTTTTAGAATATATCAATGAGATTATAGCTTAGGGTGCTTTAATTTTGTAGGAAAGCAATTGGCTATTGCTAAGAAAGTTACAACCCTTGACAGAGCAAACTCTATGGGAACTAGTAATCCATCCTTTATTGCTGTCATGCGTCCATCATACATTGATGCTGCTAGTAATCTGGTAAGCTGCAAACAAAGATTTTGCTTAATGGTCATAACTTTTTTTTAATGGATGAGGGTCATTTCTTTTCTTGGGTGTTAACCCTCCGGTCCTTAGGGGAAGGGACCCCTGGTAATTTGGAGTTCGGTCGCGAGGTAATTACAACCTGTCCAAGAACTGTTCCACCTAGAAATCATACCAGGGTTTTTCCGAACGATTCGTCCTTAAAAAACAACAATAATAATGATTAAATTTTACTCATTAAGTAGGGTCAATAGAATTTATTTTTGATTAAATATGTTAGGTCCCTATAAAAATCTTTGATCAAAATCTCGTCCAAACAATTTTATATGGACTAGCTTAGATTTGTGGTACTTTGTAAGGAGTAAGGACTACAAACATTTTTTAATTCTTTTTTATTTTGGGTCTTTACATAATAAAAAATGGAAACCATTTTTGTTTTGAAAAATATTTGAAACTACTTATTGAAAAGTTTAATGTTAATATTTATTCGTAATTTGGAAAGAGTTGAAATGTTAACATATTGTCATCTGTGTAAAATGTTTTACACTATCAACAAAGCCATCAATCATAGATGTGACTTTTGAAGTAGTTATGATTAAAGTCAAATATTTTTAATGATCTAACAATTATGATTGATTGATTATGTAAAAAATCTTTAAATTAAAAATGTATATAAATTAAGTTCATTTGAAAAACTATACTTTTACACCGACAATGTATGTACACTGATACTCTCAAGAACACATGTTTTTTTTCTTTTGGTTGACAGAATATACCAAGTGAGTTTGGTAAAAGACACTTATTAGGTTTAGGCAAAAAGCAAGGAGATATTCATCTTAGGTTATTAAATGGGAGAGTTTGGCCAGCAAGGTATCTAATTAGGAAGGGCAATACAAAAAAAGAAAAATTTGAAATATACTCAAGTGGATGGAAGACATTTGCAGAAGACAACAACTTGAAAGTTGGCGATGTTTGCACTTTTGAGCTCTTTCCTACTAGCACTATACTTACCTTCATTGTTCACATCTTTAGGAATTCTTTGGACACAAAGCCAATTGAATTTGTCCATCATCTCAAGGTAGGATTCATGTTTAATTTTGTTTTAAAACTATTCCTACTGTGTCAAATAAATTTATTTATCTACCTTGTGCAGAATCAACACACTAAGGAATGGAGAAAGGGAATGCAAATCATCTTTACTACCAAATCACCATTACAAAGGGTTTCAAAATTGTTCTATGCACTCAATTGTTTGATCTTGTTCATGTTTTTGAACAATACTACCAAATGTTAAGATTATTACTATCTATTAACCAAGAAATGGTACAGCTACTATTTTGCTTCTTTTTGGTGATTGCGCTTAGGCTTCACTTGTTGGAATTTAATTCCTACTTTAATTTGTTGTTTTTCTTCATGAATTTTTGCATTTGTCTCCAATGTTTCTTTTTCTTTTATACAGGAAAAAAAAAAACCTTCAAAATAGTCTTTAGGGGAGGATAATAGTATATTAACCCACTTAAGTAAGCCTTTTTTTTTATCCTTCTATTATCTATTATAATTTATTAAAACAGACCCAAAGACAATACACCGACACCTCATACATCAAATTGCCACATCACTAAATATTATAGGTTGAAGTTTCTCTCGCATAAATTTGGTTGGGAGTTAAGTAATGTTTGATCAAGAATTGTTCCACCTAGAAATCGAATTCGGGTTCTCCTAAACAATTCGTCTTTAGTGGAGCTCATTAACTATTTGAGCTTAATTCTTTCGTTAAATTGAATTTGTGTTTAATAATACATTTAAATTAAAAAATTTAATTTTTTCCTAAGTAAATCGGGTATCTTCCACGCACAGTTTGTAGAGACTAATTCCTCGAACTTTGTAGCATGTTAATGGGTGGCAACTCTTATTGTAATTACTCAATTATAGTAGTACTTACTACTTAATCTTATTGTAATTACTCAATTGGACGGTGACGAGTATTACTACAATATTTCAAAAAGAACTTGAAAAAAAATACTGATCTTTATCCAAACTTGAATTTGTGTTTATCAATGCATTTAAATCATTAAAATTTAATTTTTTTTAACCCTTACTATAAATATAATGACTTAATTGGTTTTTTGGTCCCCTAATTAATTTCCAGTTTTTATTTTGGTCTCATAACTCCTAAAATTAATATTTTGGTCTCTCAAGTTAACCTCCGTTAGTCAAATTGATTATCTCCGTTAATTTTTTAATGTCTTAAATTTATGATATGATTTTAACCATTTGATTGCATGTCCATTGTATTTAATAGTGCACCGTCAACATCAATTTTTTTTTCACTTTTCATCATATTATCTTTTCTTCTTCCTCGATCTTAATTAACCTTTTCCATAATTTTTTTTCCCAGAAACCTAAATCTCTTCTCTATAATTGAAACTTAAATTTACAAAATCCAAACCCTCGTATTCACAAAATCTCAAAAAGTCAGGAATCACAAAATCTCAAAAACGAAATTTGGGTTCCATCACCACAACATAGAGAAGAAAGAAGAATTCATTCTCTGTTAATTGAAACTTAAAAACGAAATCAGTAATCACTAAATCATTCATTCTTCTCCAACCCTTTTCTTTTTCTTTCATTCATTCATTCATCATAGAGAAGAAAGAAGAATTCGGATCTGCGGTGTAACGTTCCTGCTTTTTGGATGAAGAAGAAAGTGATTTTTGTTGCTGGGTTGGTTTGAGAAGAGAGCAGAGGTTACCCATTGTTGATGTTGGTAGTGTGGGGGGTGCATGCAGAGGAAGGATGTGTGTATAAGAAAGAGGAGGAGTTTTTTGTTGTGGGGTTATGGTTGAGGAAGGTTCAGGGGAAGTTGGTGTAAACGAGAGAGAGATTTGTGTGAGATGTGAAAGATAAACATGACTTCAACAGAAAAATTGAATTTGAATTGGGATCTGGGTTTTGTTCTTCTTTCTTCTATGTGATGAATAAATGAATGAAAGAATAAGAAATTGGAATTTGAGATGAATATATGAAGAATATGATGAAGATGAAGAAGAAAAGAGGGAAGAAGATGAAGAAATGTAAGAAAAAAAAAATAGATGTTGGTAATGCACATTAAGATGTAATAAACCTTCGTTATCAAACGGCTCTCTTTTAAAACAAAAGATCAAACGGTTAAAGTTAAAAAATTAATAGGATCTACGGAGATATTGATCTTATTCAATAAACTTATTCATTCATTCTCTAAAATTGTTTAAACAATCAATACTTTGCAATATTCCTAAGTAAGAGCTATGGATATTGATCTTTCTCCACAATTGGCAAAGAAAGTGTACGGAGGTTGGTTTAGGAGCTGATCTTGTAAGGATTGATGGAAAAGCCATGTGCTCTCCTGGATTCTCTTGTGATTCTGCTTTACAGGTTACTTACATTGTTAGGGGTAGCGGTCGTGTTCAGGTTGTTGGTGTTGATGGTAAGAGAGTTTTGGAGACAACTTTGAAGGCTGGAGATTTGCTCATTGTGCCAAGGTTTTTCGTCGTCTCGAAAATTGCTGACAATGATGGAATGGAGTGGTTTTCTATCATCACTAACCCTAAGCGAGTTTTTCTTACCTTTTAACCTTATTGTGATTATGCTTATAAATTCTTAATGTGATTATGATTGTTGTTTTTTGCAGTCCTGTATTTACACACATGGCTGGATGATGCCATTTTCTTCCCTCCTCCAAATTAAAGTAGAATTGAAATAAGTGTTTATAAGTCGTCCTTGACAATAGTTTTTATCTAGTAGTTGCTCTTTGAATTGGTTTGATGTTTTTTATGGAGTACTTTACAACGTTTATGCTCTTTTATGATGGATTTATAAGGAGTTGATTGCCTCAATTGTGTTTGGGGGCTGACCTCTATTTTGATCTATATTGTTAGCTTTTTCTTTTATATGATTGGATTTGATGAATAGTAAAAAAAAGTGAAGACTACAAACAGATTGAATATAACTGCCTGTTTTTATGCTATTACATTTCTAGAGTTTGAATGAAACCTTTGATTAAAAGATATGTGTTATCTCATTCAAACACTCTTGCATACATTGTGACTCTTGCACGACACTTCTAAATTGTTTCTCTTTTAATTTTTATATAACTAAAAATGATTCATTCAGACTCTTTAACACACCGCTCACGCCCAGGACTAGATATCTGGAGCGTGCACATAAATGGTGGGTGGTTCGATAGCGGAAACCTGATAGCAGGTGGCCCAATAGATCTTTGAGGAGGCTCTGATATAATCTTAGAAATCGTGGTTGGGTCTAACACAACCCCACAAAACCAGCTTGTGAAGTGAGGATTGCCCCCACTTTTAAATACATTGTCAGACCATCTATTATCAGATGTTGGACTCTTTTAACACACAAGTTACAAATTACCAGTACATCATATTCCTTGTCACTTCTCCAATGTTTTGTCTTGTTTCATATTTGTATTATTAACTGACGAGTTTTGGATTTTGGCATTAGTCTTTGATTTTCTTTTTACGGGAAAATTGCATGTTGTTCAAGCGTTCGTACGTATTCGTGTGACAAGTATGTCACTCGCATATCTCATAAGTTTTTTTTTTTGAACAAGCCAAAATGAAATATATTAAGGTAACCAAAAAGTCCCTCCTAGCACAAGGCGTGCCAGAAGAAAACTCAAAGCAAACAATCACTAGTCAAAACCATACAAAAAGAAACCACCAAGCACTTAGTCGATACCCAGACAAACAAGTGGGTTCGACCACCACAAATGAGAGCACAAACCATGGTTCACATAAGAGGCCTTTAGCCACCAAAAAGAATTAATTTTAACTTAATCCAGCATTTGTTGAACAGTGCTTGACGTTGCCCTGAAAATGCGATTATTGCGTTCGGTCCATAACACCCACACACAACAAAGCCAAATAAGATGAAGAAAAGAGCGACGAGCGCGCAAACCACCAGAAGAATGTATGAACTGGAGAAGATGATCAGATATCAACCGCGGATCAGCCGATGAAACACCAATCCAAGACCTAACCAAATTCCACAAAGGTGAAGTAACGGGACATTCAAGAAACACATGAGGAGCTGTTTCCAGACCCCCGCACCCTAAAGCACAAGATTGGGAATCATGAGGAATAATGTTACGCTTTACCAAATCATCCTTAGTCGGCAACCTGTTACGGAGAAGCCTCCAAGCCAAAACAGAGACCTTCAAAGGCACCTGTTTGTGCCAAATATAGTCAAAATAGCATCCGCAACATTGGACACCTGTGTCGTAAGAAGATTATAAGTAGCCCTCACAGAGTAGCCGCCACTAGGATCATGGCTCCAACTCCAAGTATCTGAAATGTTAGAAGACAAAGAACAAACCGAAAGTGAAGTAGTGCATTCCCCTAACAACTCCTCCTCCCACGCCCTCAACTCACGGCGCCAACGCCAAGCCCCCCCGCCAACCTCCCACCCCAACGCACACATACTCGCAACCGAGCACGACTTGTTAGAAGCCAAGTCGAAAAGCCGCGGGTACTTCTCACAAAGCGGAACCCCATCTAACCAAGGATCCGTCCAGAAAAACGTATCCACACCAGAGCCAACCCTCCTCACAATACTATCAGCAAACCAACCTCCGCCAACAAGATCCACCCCATCTCGAATTTTTGCAATCTCCCGCCACCACAAAGAACCACTCCTGCCCCCATCCGCCAACCTCCCTGCCTCCTCTCCATACCTAGCAACCAACACTTTATACCACAAACCTACTCTGTCAACCAACATCCTCCAACACCACTTTCCTAGTAAAGCGATATTAAACTCCCTCAATCTCCTAACACCCAGCCCACCAAACTCCTTTCCTAAACAAACATTATTCCAACTAATCCAAGACAATTTTTTATTTTCCTCACACCCTCCCCAAAAAAATTTAGACAGTAAAGAATCAATAGAGGAGAGAATACCTGACGACGCCTTGAAGAAGGAAAGAGCATAGACAGGAAGAGAGGTCAGGACAGATTTAAGCAGGATCAAACGGCCACCAAAAGAGAGAAAACGACTCTTCCACCCAGACAATCGGGAACGAATACGAGATACAATCGGATCCCAGAAAGACAAACGACGAGGGTCACCACCAATAGGGAGGCCTAAGTACAAAAAAGGGACCTTCCCCACAGAACATCCCAAAGCAGAAGCCGCCTCAAGCATCCAGGAATCAGAAATATTCACCCCAACCATCATACTTTTGTTAAAATTTACCTTCAACCCAGACGCCCTTTCGAAAAGCACTAGCACCGCCCGCAATGCGCGGACATTCGCCCAACTTTTGACCCCCAACAAGAGTGTATCATCCGCAAACTGAAGATGAGAAATAACTGTGTTGTTTGAAGAACCAATGCTATAGCCCGTAAAAAGATTAGAATGAACCATGGCTGTCAATCTAACATTCAAGCCCTCAGCCGCCAATAAAAAGAGAAAAGGTGAGAGAGGATCACCTTGTCTAAGACCCCTTTCCAAAGGAAACTCAGATGTCGGGCTGCCATTAACTAAAACAGAAGCAGTTGCAGAACCCACACATTCTTTGATCCATTTCCGCCATAAAGTTGGAAAAGACATATGTCGCATAACGGCATCAAGATACCCCCAGTCCACCGAATCATAGGCTTTCTCAAAATCAACCTTAAACAATAACAGCTCTTTCTTTAATTTCTTAGCCTCATCTACCGCCTCATTCGCAATCAAAATCCCATCAAGAATTTGTCTGTTTTTAACAAAAGCGGTTTGAGCCTCAGAAATGACACTTCCAATAACCATCTGCAGTCTGTTAGCAAGAACTTTCGCCAATATCTTGTAAAGACTACCCACCAAAGAGATAGGCCGAAAATCATTTAATTTTTGGGGACACTCAACTTTAGGAATTAGAGCAATAAAAGTCGAATTGATACCTTTAGCCAATTTACCATTACGATGAAATTCTGTAATAAACCGGAAGATGTCATCTTTCATGATATGCCAGAACTCTTTTAAAAAGCCAAAATTAATACCATCGGGGCCCGGGCTCTTATAGCTATCACAATCCCAAACGGCAGCTCTGACTTCATCAACAGAAAAAGGACGAATCAGACCACCACTTTCCGCAACGGATAAGGAACGGAAATGCAAGTCGTCCACCGAAGGCCGCGCCACACCAAGACCTTTAAAGTGAGAAAGCTGTGTTCGCATATCTCATAAGTTAAGAATATTATAGATTAAAAAAATTGTTAAGGTGAGAAAATTCAATATACATAAAAAAAATTATAATTTTTATACGAAATTAAAACTAACAAAATTAATTTTAGTTATCTTTCATATCCAATTTTCAAACGTGATAACTTTGTGACAGAGAAAGTAGAAAGTCCTCATATCAATATCAAATTATCAACACTATACAAAAATCAAAATGAATTTGGCAGCAAGCATACCACCCAAAGCGGTGTTTTCCAAAATTTAGCAAAATTGTCAATCCAAAGAGGTGATCATAATGCAAAATTGTCAATCCATCATAATCACTAGCTGCCACCATTAGTATATATGTGTCTTTATTTGAAACTTCACACTCAACAATGTATAGTTCAATATTCATAGTATTCTTTTTTTTTTTTCCAATTAAAGTTGATTGCCAGGAGGGAAGTATTTTGATGTTATGTCTCATAGAAGATCCTTCATTTTTTAATATAATATTTTTCAGACCAAACATGCATATTTACAGTTGATTGTATCGATACAAGGCATGTCTGTATCAATACAGACCCCTCTGTTTCAATACAAACTATGTTATATTGATACACAACCTTTTGTTTTCAAAAATTGGATTTTCATGTTGCCTGGTTGACGAAAATATTGTGTATCGATACACACATACTTTACATCGATACACAATCTGAATTTTAACGGTTGTTTCGATACATAAGCATGTATATATCGATACAAACATGTTAACAACTTCAATAGTGATTCTTCAATGCTTTGGAACTTATATTATTCTTCTGTTCTAGAATTTTAAGATCAAAATATTTACAAAGTTCCTTTTCATTTACTGCAAGAATTTTCTAATCATCAACATGCAAACTGGCAGACTATACAGTGAAGGAAACCAGCAGATTTACATGAAGACCCTTTATTTCTAGTCTTATATGAACATTATCTTCACCCATCCCTTCACATTCTTCAAATCAACCTTGATGACAATAAAAGTGTCACCCTTCAAGAAATGTTCATTCTTTCTATTTGCAGACTGGTTACATCGCCGTCCCCACTTTCACCCGATTTACAAATAATTTTGAGCCAGTCAAACATCGCCGTCCACCTTTCTGGATTGAGTTCACCCCACATGACATTATCAGCATCTTACATTTCCTGCTTGAATGTTTTTTCTTCCAGAAAACATACTATATACTTTCTGATATTGTTTCTATTTTTCAAATCGATTTGATTGATTTAAGATCCCACCGCTTTAATCATATTCGCTGCGGCTCCAACCTTTTACCGTCTCTTTTTGAATTACTCGGTTCAATTTCACATGCTATTTGCAATTTAGAAAACTTTATTTCAAACTAGAAAAGGTTTATCGAAATTACTTTGCAAGCAAGAAAACATTAAAAAAGGTTTCGAGGAAGTTTTATGAACTGAAAAACTCAAAGTTTTCTGCTGTCACTTACTCTTATGTTCTCGGAAAACATCCAAAATTTCAAAGAAAATTGTAAAATAGGGGTGGAGGTATAAGTATAGGGGTGTATGGTTGATCCAAATTGCAATATTGTATGTTGCCAAATTTGTCATTGAACCAATAAACATAAACGAAAACCACATTCACAATCATTTAGCAACAAATGCAAGAAAATATAATCCACTGTAAGTTGAATGCACCGTAGGTTACTTCCACTGTAAGATTGAATAAAAAATCATGAAAAGGATAACGATTGATAAAAATAATAAAATACATTTGAAAAATCATTAACACCAAATACGTATAATATAATCCCTGTCTAGTTCTTCATTTCAAAAGGATGCATCAAAGATTGCAAAAAAGATGTACCAAAAGAAAGATAGAGTTGTCACATGAGTACATGCTATTTAGTTAACTAAAACAAAAATGATACACAATACAAACCATGGCCAATGACAATAAAAGAAAAAATTTAATACAATGCAAGAAGATGTTATACAATAGGCTAATAAATAACTAAGCAACAAGACTCTGTAGCACATCCTAACATGCCATTCACTTAATAGCCATTATTAAACAACAAAACACCAATAAATCAGTGTTTTCCATTGATGTAAGAGTTCATGTTTGAATACAAATTTTGAGAATAAAAGCAACCAAATTTTGAGGTTGCTTACTCTAATTCAGTAATAAAACATAATTCATATTATAAGTGTAACGAAAGAAGGAAGAAAAAAAAAAGGAACAGAGAAAAAAAATCAAGTAAAGAGAGAGTGAGAAGTTAAGAACCGTGCGAAAGTGGTTAAGGGATGACCCCTTCACGTCACGGTTGCCATTTTACTGTAGGAGTATTCCAACGACAGATACCTATGTTAGCTCCTTGTCTTAATTTGTAACCTAAATCCAACTCGCTTAACCTACTGTAATTTTTTATTGGGGTTAAATAAAGAAATAAAAAATGAACAGGACTAATGGGCCGACTCATAATCAACATTTTGAGTCGGACCAGACCTCAAAAAAGAAAGATTTTACCTTGCACCCCTACAATTATACCTTCAAAGTGGTTTCACAAAGGATAATAAAAATATAAAGGGTGACTTGAAAAGCTCAAGGTACCAAAAAAAAAAAAAATTGTCTCGAGTGTAGTATAACATGACCGATTGTCCGTAAAGAACGGCCGCAAATTTGAGCAAAAATAGCATTCATATGTGTTCACGTATGTAAACATGAATTACAATAGATGAGATATTCAGTGGAGCTGCCTATGAGGAGCTTCAGTAATACTCTGAAATGACTAAGGTGAAAATACAATGTGTCGGCTAGAATGAATCCCCCTGTTGCTCTCTAAGTGTCTCCTTTTATAGGCCTCACTTTCTTGACCTAATGGGCCTCTCTTTGGATGTCCAAGCCCATTAACCTTCTGAGGTCCATTTGACTCGTCTGTACCAGGCGCGTGGAGCTGATCATGTTTCTTTGCACTGCTCGTCCGTACAAGGCGCGTGGAGTCAAGGGTACACAACTCACTTCACTTGTCCGTGCAGGACGCGTGGCACATTATGAGATAACTTCAAGAGGAGGACCACAATGTTGCTTGGACAACAACAACCTGAGAGAGAGAGAGCTAGTGATGTTGAAAGTGGAGCTCACGTGACCTGAACGATCAAGCTGAGCTAAGCAGGTGAAGCTCACGTGACCTGAACGATCAAGCTGATGTACATGTTGAATAGTCAATGTATAGGAGAGTCCACGTGGTATGGTCCTCCATACCAGTCCACAGTCCACCAAGCGTCAAGCCTGTCAAGGCGTAGACGTTTGTTCTTCATAGAGTCGACATGTATCAGTCCACAGTCCACTAAGCGTCAAGCTTGTCAAGGAGTAGACATTTGTTCTTCGTAGGATCAACCATGTATCAGTCCACAGTCCACCAAGTGTCAAGCCTGTCAAGGAGTTGACGTTTGTTCCTCGTAGGGTCGACCTGTATCAGTCCACCAGTCCACCAATCGTCAAACCTGTTACACTGATTGCTTTATCAGCTGGTCGGTCTAGTTCTTGCTCATCAGTCAATCTTTCTTTCATATGTGTTGCTCTCCGTTTATAGCTTTATCTCATCACTAGTCTGAACCAACAACTAATACAGGTATATTTTACATCCCTATCCTCTATATGTATTTTTTTTGTTTATAATGAGATGAGAGCATAGTTTAGCCAAACCTTAACTCCCTGCATCCCGTATCCAGCTCCACACTTAACTAACAAAATATTACAATAGGTGAAGCTCTATTATATCACACTACCCTATTTTCCTTTATGTTTTTCCATCTCATTGGACCTAACGATTTTTACTTCAATTATTTCCACAGTAAGATACTTCTTTTACTTTAGCGTTGTTGCCATAAGTAGCTACCCACCTTCAGTAACCTTTGATTTTCATCACACTACACTTTAACATAAAATATATGAGTACACCTAGCACAATAACTTGTCTCGTGAATGGTTTGAAATGCTGCTCGGCACTTCTCATCTGCTCGGCAGCTCGGCAGCTTGACACTTCTCACCTACTTGATAGCTCGGCAGCTCGACACTTCTCCCCTGCTCAATAGCTCAACACTTCTCCCCTGCTCGACACCATCAACTGTTCGGTCCCTTGTTGCTTCCACACTCTCTCTCCTTGACTCCTTAGATTTTTACATAGTGCATAACGGTTCCCTCTCACCTCTATATCCTCGGCCCTTCGGCGTCACCCCCTTCTCTTTGTCTTACTCTCCTCCGCCCCTATCTCCTCAGCTCCTCAACCTCACTCACCAACACACGAGGTCTACTCGGCCACTATTTTTGCTTAATCACTCTTTCAGCTCGGTTTCACTTTGCTTGATTTACATTGTTGCTCGGCCTTTAGATCTGCTCGGCCACGTATCTTCTCGATAACTTAACAGCTCGACACTTCTCATCTACTCGGCACCACACTCTCTCGTGGACACTTAACATCCTTGTTTGAAACTAAGGTAAGTGTTTTATGTTTGGGTACTTCCTCTACCTCTTCTTCATAACTTATTTTTCAATTAATTTGCTATTCATCACCCACTTCTATCGATACTGTACAAACACATAGCACAATAGTTTGTCTCTTTATGTTTGAAATGTTGCTCGACACTTCTCATCTGCTTGGCACCTCTCCCTATTCAGCTGTTCAGTCCCTTGTTGCTCCTACCTTCTCTCTCCTTGCTTGCCGAAAAACATTGTAGCTTCACCAAACAACATTGTTCGGCCTTCATCTATTCTCTATTATGTGCAGATCTGCTTGGCCAATGTATCCTCTTTTCTCGGCTCCTCGAACTCGCGTATTTACGTAGTAGATCTGCTTAGCCTTGCGAATACACTTGAATATGCACATTGAGGTGCACATTTCCTCGGCATCTTTCTCCTCTGCTCCACCTAGCCATTTGTTCAGCTGCTTAGTCCCTTGTTCATAAGCACTATCTCCTTGGCCCCTCCGCTCAAACTAACCTAACCCAGATCTGCTTAAAACCTCATCGTTTCCTTTCCTCCTCGGCTCAGTGTATACTTCTCGGTCTTTGACCTCTATGTAGCTCAGCCATTCCTTCTCCTTGGCATTTTGCGAGTGAGTGGGTTAAGTTCGGCCTCTATGCTGCTCGGTCTTTGAATCCCACAGTGAGTGTGTAAAGCTTGATTCTTTTCTCTACCTCATGTCCGCTTTAGTATTTTTTCCATTGTTGAGATTTGTTCAATACTAAGTGTTTGATTAGATGCTCCACAAACTTTCCTTCTTCACAATTTATATATAGACGTATTTAATTAGACCGACATTAATCTCCGCCGCACCGCGTCATGACTAGCTCGACCTTCATTGTGTGTATTATTTGAAGGGCCAGCTCGGCCTCCATGAGCTTGTCATCATATTTTGATATACCCCCCTTTTCTTTTTTTCTTTTCTTTTTTTAGTTTAGCTCAGCCTCCATAAACCTTTTAGCACAGCTCGACCTCTGCATTTTTTAGCACAACTCGGCCTCTACATTTTTAGCACAGCTCGACCACATCTTTTTTAGGACAGCTCGGCCGCATCTTTTTAAGACGTCAAGAAAAGTCTCTAATGGATCAATCCCTATAACGTATATTTTTCTAAAGGTCGAGTTTATACCGATACTCGCTCAGGTCTTGAAGACGTAGCTCTGCTCGGCTACCCTTATTAGGACATCAAGGAAAGTCTCTAACGGATCAATCCCTATAACGTAAATTTGCCTAAGGGTCGGGTCTACACTGATACTCGCTTAGGTCTTGAAGTCGCATCTCTGCTCGGCAACCCTTATTAGGACGTCAAGGAAAGTCTCTAATGGATCAATCCCTATAACGTAAATTTGCCTAAGGGTCGGGTCTATACCGATACTCGCTTAGGTCTTGAAAGCGTAGCTCTGCTCGGCTACCCTTATTAGGACGTCAAGGAAAGTCTCTAACGGATCAATTCATATAACGTAAACTTGAATATATCCTACAGAAAATGGCCTTGATTCATTATTATTAGAGTAAGAAAATTACAAAGCTCGGACGACTATTGGCATAATAAAAATAAACATAAGACTTGGCCATTTTAAAACGAGTGAAGTTCTCTTCCCGTGGATTTCTTCTGGTCGGACATTTCTCAGCAACACTTCTCATCCTAGCCTTTTCATCACCCCTTCTCGGCGGTCTTCATTTGTTCGGTCCTTGCTTCATATCTCCCTAGATCCCTTGTCTCGGGCAATCTCCTGGGCTTCGATATGCTTCTTCGCCCTCATTCAAATCTCATTTATGGAGTTTACCTTGCGCAGAGTTAAAGCTTCGCTGGAAATTCCAGAGCCCAAACTTTTCTCAAAAGCCATGACAAAAATATCTTTGTTAGGCTCCGTCACCTTGAGCTAGATAGCTCTTCAGAGATTTCGTCGAACGCTGCTGAACATCAAACAAATCTTGCAAGCATCCCTACAGTCCACTTATGCGCTACACCCTTTAAGGTCCCAGCAAAAGTTTTGCAGCTCAATGCATCATCTACTCCGCTTATGAACATCTGAGTTTGGAAGATTGAGACGTGACTGTGCGGATTACTAATCCCATCGTATGAATCATTGGTGGGATCCCGAAAGTGATGAGGGATAACCACCTCTTGAACTTATACTGATAATGGTTGGAAAACCTTAGGCATTTGTCTAGTAGTTTCAGCTCCGGTGACATTGTTTCTTAAGAGCTCGAGCTGCTCCCTCAGCTCTCTCTCTCTCTCCCCGCCCCCTCCTTCTAGCGCCGCAGCTCGGCCTCCTTAGCTTGGGCTTCAGCTTGTTGACGTTGATGTTCTATGTTTTGTTTTTGTTGTTCAACATTTCGCTCTTGAAGCTCACACACCGCCTCAAGCAGCTGAGCAAGTTATGGGTTGGCATTGTCTTCCAGCTCGGATCTGGATGAGGTTATGTTTGGTCTACGTCCTACCATGGTGGTAGGTTTGTTGAAAATGGATCTAGGTCGTTGGAAAATTTTACCGTAGCCCCACAGTGGGCGCCAATGTTCACGTATGTAAACATGAATTACAATAGATGAGATATTCAGTGGAGCTGCCTAGGAGGAGCTCCAAGAATACTCTGAAATGACTAAGGTGAAAATACAATGTGTCGGCTAGAATGAATCCCCCTGCTGCTCTCTAAGTGTCTCCTTTTATAGGCCTCACTTTCTTGACCTAATGGGCCTCTCTTTGGATGTCCAAGCCCATTAACCTTCTGAGGTCCATATGACTCCTCTGTACCAGGCGCGTGGAGCTAATCATGTTTCTTTGCACTGCTCGTCCGTACAAGGTGCGTGGAGTCAAGGGTACACAACTCACGTCACTTGTGCGTGCAGGACGCGTGGCACATTATGAGATAACTTCAAGAGGAGGACCACAATGTTGCTTGGACAACAACCTGAGAGAGAGAGCTAGTGATGTTGAAAGTGGAGCTCACGTGACCTGAACGATCAAGCTGAGCTAAGCAGGTGAAGCTCAAGTGACTTGAACGATCAAGCTGAGTTGTACATGTTGAATAGTCAATGTATAGGAGAGTCCACGTTGTATGGTCCTCCATACCAGTCCAATATGGAACACTCATGATAGAAAGAATTATAGTAGAAGAATGAATGGAAATATTGAAGGAAAATCGACATAGGTAAAGGCAGCGGAAATTAAAATTTTGATTTTCTTTCCTTAGATCATTACGAATTTGACATGAACCAGTGATGGAATTATTACCTCTTGTAGTGCAGAAATGATTTCTTCGATCACAGCCAAGCAAGAAAGAAAATCCTCTACTCGTCCACACAAACAGTTCTCCTCAAGTTCCCGGTTCTAGCCAAGCGATCAGAGGTTTAAGAGAAAACTAGGGTTTCAGTTTTAGCCTTTAGGGTTTCTCAAAAGTGCGAGTTTGATTTTAGCACGAAAGTTCTATTTATAGAGCTTCTTGTGTGTTCTGAAATCAGCAATCACTATTGGGCTTCCGTAAGCCCATTAACCCATCAGTTTTCGCTAACTAATTAGCGTCAATTGTTAAACACACCCCATCTTATAAGTATTACTTATATTTCTCCTTTTGAACGTTCTATTGTGTGTGACCTATAGGTTCTTGTAACGTTGGCAATAATATTAAATCTTATATTTAATATTATATACAGTGAGCGATATCTAGCAACACATCATTACTACCCAAGTGACAAGAATGCCAAGTGATCTGACGAAACCTTTTCCATGATAATGTCTATGTGTACGATTACTCCTTTGTCCTAATATCTTTATTGAACACAAGACATAGATTATGTCACCCTTGTATAGCTCAATATTTATATTTCTTGATCCCGAAATATACTGAATAACGAATAACTCTAATATCTCATATTGACTTAATTCGGCATGGTCATGCATTTTTAAAGTCATATTTCATCAAGAGGCCTAAAGATATATCTCCTGTTATAAAGGAGGGACAAATCCCATCTAGGACACTCATGTCCCTCAACATGATTCGTCAAGTGCCCATTAACCAACATTATGGTTATCTTGTTACAAATAACGTTTGAATGACAATAAAACACTTGAGTCCACATCTAGGAATCACAGTGGTTTCAGGTCTAAGAGTGGTAGACACCATTATCATTATGAGAATAACTTATGACGATTTCATAACATACTATGTAGTATTCTCACGATGGGTCATTCCAGTATAAATATTACTCCTAATACTCATAACTATGTATAGACTTAATATCTCATATTCATGACCTATGAGATATGGTCATCAGTCTACATATATAATATTCTCCACGCTTTATTATTATCCCGATTTATATTAAAGCTTGACTACAGATACTTTTAAGAATAGTGTTCTTTCTGTTGATGTAATCTCATGATTAAGTCACACTTAATATTCCATCACATGAACCAACTATTCTAGGGACTTTATTAATCTCATAACAAGTGTAATAAAGAACGCCATATTTTATTTAATAATAAAAATCATGATACATATGATAAGTTTAACATAAACTATTGACCTCTAGGGCTTACACCAACAATCTCCCACTAGCACTAGAGCCAATCAGGCATAAACCTAATACCCATAGACCTAGTATGACCATCATGCTTCTGCTGAGTCAAAGCTTTAGTCAGTGGATCAACAACATTGTCTGATGTTGGTACTCTGCATATTTTCACATCTCCTCTATCAATGATTTCTCGAATGAGATGATAGCGCCTAAGTATGTGTTTGGATCTTTGGTGAGATCTAGGTTCTTTAGCTTGTGCGATTGCTCCATTGTTATCACATAGTAATTCAATGGGATCCACAATGCTTGGAACTATACCAAGATCAAAAATGAATTTCTTGATCCAAACAACTTCTTTTGCGGCATTAGATGCAGCAATATACTCGGCCTCAGTTGTAGACTCAGCGACTGTTTCCTGCTTTGAACTTTTCCAGCTCACAGCACCGCCATTTAAGCAAAACACGTATCCAGATTGTGATTTGAAATCATCATGATCTGTCTGAAAACTAGCATCTGTGTAACCAATTACAGAGAGCTCTTCTTGACCTCCATAGATCAAGAAAGTATCCTTAGTTCTTCTCAAGTACTTAAGGATGTTCTTGACAACAATCCAATGACTGTTGCCTGGATTAGACTGGTACCTGCTCGTAGCATTTAAAGCATACGAGACATCTGGTCGTGTACATAACATAGCATACATGATAGATCCAATTGCTGATGCATATGGAACATTGATCATTCGATCCCTTTCTTCATCAGTTGAAGGGGATTGTGCCTTTGACAAACTTATACCTGATGACATAGGTATGAGTCCTTTCTTGGACTCATTAATATTGAAACGTCTCAAGACTTTGTCTATGTATGTACCCTGACTTAAGCCAATCAATCTTTGTGATCTATCTCGATAGATCCTGATTCCTAATATGTAGGAGGCTTCACCTAAGTCTTTCATAGAAAAACATTTCCCTAACCAAGATTTAATTTCTTGTAGTGTAGGGATGTCACTTCCGATGAGCAATATGTCATCCACATATAATACCAGGAATGAGACTATGCTCCACTTACCTTCTTGTAAACACAAGGTTCATCTTCATTTTTAATGAATCCATACTGTTGTTCAGTTTCATCGAAACGAAGATTCCAACTTTTGGAAGCTTGCTTCAATCCATAGATTGATCGCTGTAATTTGCATACCTTTTGGATTTTATCAGGAATGCCAAATCCTTCAGGTTTTGTCATGTAAACATCCTCAAGGAGATTTCCATTAAGGAAAGTAGTCTTGACATCCATTTGCCAGATTTCATAATCATGGTATGCAGCGATAACAAGTAAGATCCGAATGGATTTAATCATTGCGACTGGTGAAAAGGTTTCATCATAGTCTACACCATGAATTTGTTTGAAGCCTTTAGCAACCAACCGCGCTTTGTAGGTGTTTACCTTTCTGTCCATGTCAGTTTTCTTTTTGAAAACCCACTTGTATCCTATAGGATTAATTCCTTTAGGTGCTTCAACCAAGTTCCAAACTTGATTTGTGCACAAAGAATCCATTTCAGATTTCATGGCTTCAAGCCACTTCTCAGATTCAGGACCAGTAATGGCCTATTGATAAGTCATAGGCTCATCTTGATCCATGAGCAATACGTCACATTCTTCTGATATGAGTGTAGTACCCTAATTTTGTCCTACGCATTTTAAAACCAAAAAAATCAAAAAAAATCAAAGAGGGGAAAAAGTCAAAAGTCAACAAAAGTCAACAGAAAAGTCAACATTTCAAAATTGAGGACTTCGCAATGCGAAGCCCACTTCGCACTGCGAAGTCTGCGATTTTTCTGCAGATTTTTGGTTTCTTGGATTTAATTCCAGAATTTGTTGCATATCATTTCCATATTTATTTTAAGTAGCATTCATGGCTAATTGGGCCAAGCAAAGCCAGAGTTGAAGGACTTGCCATTAATGCCAAGGTTGGAAGCTTTTTCTTCCAACCTAGCATGTGACAAGCAAGTGGGCTTGCCCTTGGGCAGCTCTAGTCCCTCCCATGTGACCTGATAACCACCACAAGGTTGCCAGCCACCTGCTTGAAGACTTTCCTCCTGCTTGCTGCCCCCAAAACCAGTCAAACCAGCTGGGTTTTTTTTCACTTGAAAAACCATGATTGCCTACTCTGTTTTGCAGCAGCTTTTCACCCTCTCACACCAGCCATAAGTAGCCTTTTCATCCCTCAATCTCTGCACAATACAGTGCACGTTTTCATTTATCAACCATTGAGATTGCAAGGATTGATCCCCAAGCATTAGCCAATTGCAAATCAGCTTTGCTCTTCATCATTACCTTCTAGAAATAGTTGAATTTGTGGCTGAAATCAAGCTGGATCTTGCCCCTTGGTACAAGGCAGGGTTGCCTCTATCCATTAGCATTTAATGCAAAGGGATTCAGCTTGATCTTGGCCACAAATCAGCTGAATTTTGGGATTGTGTAATGATGACAAAGATTTGATTTTGGCCTATAAATAGAAGGCAATGCCCAAGGAAACAAACACAGTTAACACAGCATTCAAAGAGCAGAAACTCTACTCATTTCAACCTACAAATCTCCCCAAACAACCAGAAAAAAACCAATCCACACAAAGCATTACAAAGTTCCAAAACCATCACAAATACTCAAACCTCTTGCACAATCTTTCAACCAAATCAAACCAAGTGCAGTTGGAGCTTTGCTAAGGAGTTCTGTAAGTTACTAAGCTCTTTATCTTGCATTTTCAATTGTGTTTGCATAGCCATTTTGGCTCAAAACCTTTTGATCCTAAAAAACCCCTTTTGAATTTCAAAGAAATCCCAAGGTTTTCAAAACATCAAAACTGGTTTGTCCAACCTTTTTCACCCCAAAAACTCAAAGTTTTTCACCCATCTATAAGGTCTTGAGTGTGTTCAGAAGTTGTTTCTGAACAAAAGTTCAGAAACAGCTTCTGAACCCAAAATTTCGCATGCTTCGCAGTGCGAAGTCATGGTCGCAGTGCGACCATGACAGAACTCAGAACCTGAGTTTTTGTATCAAAACAACCAATTTTTGAGGTTCTAGCCCCAGAGCTCAGAACCTAAGAGTTTTTAAATCCATGTTCTTCAAACCACAACAAGGTTTTTGCATAATTTTGGCAAAATCACAAGTTTGTATAACCATTTTGTGGGTAACTTGCAAAGCAAGTTATGTTCCCAAATTCTCAAACAAGCATGAACAAACAAGCTATGTTCATCTTTTCAATCCAAACTTGAACAATAAATATTGTTCATGATGTTCAAAACTCAAAGATGAACATACACCGTTTACGTTCGCATTTTCGCAAAATGAGACGAACTTGCGCGTTTTTAGCAAATTTGCTAAACCTTCCCATTTTTGGATTTTCAAACCATATGTTTTGACATACCTTGGGATTTCTAAAGAATTCAATCCAAAAACATGAATGAAAAAGGGATGGTGTGACGTATGTCTCTCCATCGCCCCGATTGTACGAATGCGTGACGTATGTCTCGTCGCTCGGACAATCGTCATTCCCTTTTTTTAATATGTACAACCCTAACCAAACCAAATCTTGGCCCCTTGTGGTCAATCCAAGCCTTTTGGTCCCCCGTTGGCCATTAGACTCAACCCCTCGACTCGTTAGAGTCCACTCGGTCAATGTTCGACTCGTCCGAGTCCATTGTACCCGTTCTTGATCTCAGTGGATCAATCGAACAATCGCCCGACTCTTCGGAGTCCACTCGGTCAATGTTTGACTTATATGAGTCCATTGTACCTCTCTTGGTCCCATAGCGACCAATTCAACCCTCTACCCTAACGGACGTACCTTTTAACAATTCTAATGTGATTCGCGAACGAACGCTTAATAAGTCTCCAAGTGCGAGCATACAAGCTACGTTTAATCGCAAGAATTCGGTTAAAACATCGTCCATTTAAAATCAACCAACACATATACGTTTTTCTACCAAAGAACTACGTATGCTTTGAATTCTCCGACTACCGGGAGATACGTAGGAGCAAGATCGACATCTTGTCAAGCACAATGATAAAAACTTTTTTTTTTTCTTTTTCGTTTGTTTTTATCTCTTTTCCCCCCTTTATTATATTTTTAACATAAATGAACATGCACGCAAAGTATAAAAAAAAGCAATTCAAGCTTTAACCAAATAGAAGGTTCCCGTTGAGTACAACGGACGTGAGGGGTGCTAATACCTTCCCCTTGCGTAATCGACTCCCGAACCCGACAATGGTTGCGATGACCAAATCCTTATCCTCATCGTCAAAGGGTTTTATTATCGTTTCCCTTTAAACAAAAAAAAACTTAAGGGTTTATCAACGTTCCCTTTACACAAAAACTTTGGTGGCGGCTTCACAAAGGCCCCCTCCGAGCGTTCGAGGACGTCCTCGGAGGATTTGCGCGTCTTTTTCCCGAGGAAAAAAACGAGGTGCGCACAGCTGGCGACTTCACTGGGGACCCTGTTCCCACTAGCGAGTCAAGCCTAACCTATTTGGGTTAAAGACGATTGCTTTATTTTCTTTGCGTGCCATGTTTATTTATTTTATTCATGCATGTTATATTTATGCTTTATGTTTATATTTGCTTTATTTGCTTTATATTCATATTATATATATCAAATGTGGGGGTTACTTGAGTGATGTTACTCCACATTGTTCGGGTTAATGCCGGACGTGTGAGGCTCTCTACCCGAGCTTGAGAAAAACACTAAGTTAGAAGGAGGTTGTGTGCGGAAGCCCGCGTTGACGTATGTCCGTGAGGTGGGATGTCCAACCCCGCTTAGATGAGATTTTCACGTGGAATTAATTGAAGTCATGTCGATGTATGTCCATAGACAACCCTAATTCCATGTGAGGTCTATGACTCTAAGGACCTCTTCTTAGGAGATTTCCCAATTTAGAGCCTACATGTGAGGATGGGGGGAAGTTCCGAACCTTCATAAACCATACCCTTGCATAACATTTGCATTCATGAAAGTAATTTTCGCATCATTTTGCTTTATAGGAGTTAAAAAAAAGAACGAACAAATATTAGCAAAAGAGAAATATGGATTCCGGGAACAAGAATACGCTCGCCTTCAAAATTAAAGCTCCGGGAGGAGATGAGCAAAGCCGAGAAGCGAGCGGCTATTTGATTTGTAATAGCATTAGTTACACTTTGTAAACAAATGTTATTTAATCAAATATATTTTGAAGTATAATCAATTTCCCGGTCTTTAATATTTTGAATTGCTAAATATTAATCGTGCACCTTTAAACTCCATAAAGCAAAATAAAAAAAAAACACGCATATTTTGCATACTCATAAGCATACATACATCCACATGCATCTTCATGCACATTTTTTCAAAAAAAAACTCATTCATTCCCATTCAAACAGTTCAAAGCAATCATAGCCCGAAAACCCCGAAAGCCCTCGGTCCAAGAACCAGATATTCAACACTCGTACGGAACACGAGCTAACAAACAAAGGATCATGGACAATTTGGAACAAACTCAAGCGGCTTTGAGAGAGGAAGTTGATGGAATGAAAGGAAAAATGGATCAGATGCTAGAGTTAATGCAAGCTCTGTCGGCACGAGAAAGCCACCCTCGCCCAACAACGGATGCATCCAATGTGCAATGGCCTCCTTATGGTTTACCTGTGGGTTATACCCCACCATTTGAAAATGAGGGTCAAGGACCACCTCCACCACCGTTCACAATCCCCGTAAGGAATGAAGAGCGTCGCCCTCAAGGAACCTCCACTACTCAGCATGAAGTAATTCCCCATGATGTGGAGAATAGCCAGCTAAGGCAATCTGCTCCCGACACCACCCACCAAGACAATGATACCACCCAAATGTATCGAGTTTTGGAAGAGAGGTTGAAAGCTGTCGAGGGTTTCAGCTCATACGGTGCCCACAATGCCTTGGATATGTGCCTAGTGCCCGACGTGGTAATTCCTCCGAAGTTCAAAGCGCCGGACTTTGAGAAGTACAAAGGAATTCAATGCCCTCGGAACCATCTAAGGATGTTCTGTAGGAAGATGGCGGCTTACGCAATGAACGAGAAACTCATGGTGCATGTGTTTCAAGATAGTTTAAGCGGAGCGTCCTTAGATTGGTACATGCAGCTCGAGCGTACCCATGTCCAAACTTGGAAGGATCTAGTCGATGCCTTCCTAAAGCAATACAAATATAATTTGGACATGGCTCCAAATAGGATGCAACTACAAAACCTCCTGCAAAGAAGCAACGAGTCCTTCAAGGAGTACGCTCAGCGGTGGAGAGAACTAGCTTCTCGTGTACAACCACCACTATTGGAGAGAGAACTTGTCGACACCTTTATGGGCACACTTCAAGGCCCATATTACGACAAGATGATCGGAAGTACGTCTGCCGGTTTCTCCGATCTAGTCATGGTCGGTGAAAGAATAGAAGATGGAGTGAAGAGAGGAAAAATCCAAGGCTCTTCAGAAGCTCAAGGTGGAGCTAGAAAGCCCCCCAGCAACTTTCACAAAAAGAAAGAGGGGGAGACAAATGCCGTTCTAATGGGACCATCCTACCCGCCACCAAATCAAATGCCTCACTACCACTATCCTTATGTGGCAGCAGCAACGACTCAAGGGCGTTACTCACCTCAAGTGATTCCCGCAAATCCACCTCGACAACCAGTAGTGTTGCCGCAGCAAAATCAACAGCAACAGCAACAAGGCGGGTACCCACCAAGGAATCAGGCGAGCTCAAGGAACAGTTACTTTAATAGGCAGTTTGATCCTGTACCCATGTCTTATGGTCAGATCTTGCCATACCTAATCCAAAAGGGTATGGTCGAGACAAGACTACTACCACCAATGTCGCCACCATATCCACAGTGGTACGACGCAAATGCCAAATGTGATTTCCACGCAGGATCCGTGGGGCACAATATCGAAAACTGTAGGGTTTTCAAACACAAGGTGCAGGATCTTATTGACAAGAAGCTGTTATCCTTCAAAGAGGAAAGCCCCAATGTGAAGAACAACCCATTGCCGGGGCATGCGGGTCCCTCTGTAAATGCGGTGGAGGAACAAGAGGACTTTGGTCCAGTCAAAAGGGTATCCAATGTTAAAACTCCCCTGTCAACCATAAGGGAGCGTTTAACCGGCTTTGGATTATTCGAGGAAATGCACGCCAACTGTGAAGCCTGCAAGGTCAACCCGGATGAGTGCAAAGAGTTGAAGAACTGTCTTCAAGAGTTAATGGACCAAGGTTGGATCCAAATTGGCTACATAAAGGAGGGCACGGACATTGCTACCTTAGAGTCTAACGGCCCAAAACCTCTCGAGATCCCATACCAAAGGAGAGAGGTACCAATGCCAATACAACCCATAACATTCCACGTACCTGCACCCTTCTCTTTTGAAAGCACAAAGAGGGTACCATGGAATTACCAACCTGTGGCTTATGTGGAAGGAAAACCACTAGCCAAAATCGAGCCCAGCATCACTAACATTACCGGTGTTGGAGGAATGACTAGAAGTGGTAGAATCTTCGCTCCGAAAGAACTCGGGAAGACGCCAGCTGTACTACCAAAGGAGCCGCTCAAAGAAAAGAGCGTGGAGGAAAAAGAGAACCAAGCGGGGCCTTCTCAAAAGACAATCCCGCAAAAAGAGGCCGAAGAGTTCCTAAGGATAATCCAAAAGAGCGAGTACAAGATCATTGACCAGCTAGGTCAAACTCCCTCCAAGATCTCCATGCTATCCTTACTACTCAGCTCGGAAGCACACCGAGAAGCACTGCTGCGGATCCTCAGTGAGGCACATGTCACCAAGGACATTCCTGTGGACCAATTCGACGGGATAGTCGGAAATATTACCTCAAGTAGGTACTTGGGTTTCAATGGCGATGAGCTACCCGACGAGGGGCACATTCATAACCGCGCCTTACATATCTCCGTGAAATGCATGGACCACATCCTCTCAAGAGTACTAGTGGACACGGGGTCATCATTGAATGTCATGCCCAAGACTACCCTCCTCAAACTCTCATGTGAAGGGACCGTAATGAAGCCCAGCGCCTTGGTTGTAAAAGCTTTCGATGGGTCAAGAAGAGCCGTTATAGGGGAGATCGACTTACCAGTCCAAATCGGGCCTAAGGTTTTCACCATAACCTTCCAAGTCATGGACATTAATCCAACATACAGTTGTCTTCTCGGACGACCATGGATCCATGCGGCCGGAGCCATTACCTCTACCCTGCACCAGAAACTGAAGTTCATCATTGATAACCAAATGATTGTAGTTTCCGGGCAAGAGGACATGATGGTAAGCCATCTCTCGTCTTTCCGTTACATAGAAACGGATGAAGAAGCTGTGGACGTCCCATTCCAATCTTTGGAAGTGGCAAATGTCGTGACATTGAGCTCAAAGCCCAAGGAGGAGGCTAGGACAGCCATGTCATCATGGAGGGCGATAAGAGAGGCCCTAGAAGAAAGCCGACCCACCGGATGGGGCAAGTTAGTGGACATACCGGAGAAGAAAAATCGCTTCGGGTTGGGGTATCATCCATCGGCCGAAACTTTCTCAAAGCCTCCAAAGCAAGGGGTTCCCCCCATTTCGGAAACATTCATCAGTGCGGGGTTTATCCATGAAGATCAAGTGGCTCTACTCGAAGATGTAGACGAAGACGTGCCTGAATTGGTGTACCGTTGCGCTTCGGATGAAGCTTTGAACAATTGGAGGGCTATCGCGATTCCCGAGATCATTACCAGGATCAAGTAATAAACCGTGTTTGTTTGTTTTTTACTTAAAAATAAAAAAAATCATTTAGCTCTGCCCAAGGCAAATGATTAGTCGTGTGGGGCCCCATGTTTTAAAAGTTGTTTACAATCATGAATAAAAGCAATCTTTTATGTTCATTTGAGTCTTTTTCTTTTTGCATTTGTTTAAAAAAAATTTTTCTACAAAAAGCCTAAAAAAAAATCATACTCATGCAGATCTACAAATCCACCCTCCAAAAACAACACTACCTTAAACCCTTATGACTTCGATTGCCCGATTAATCAAACGGAAGATGATGAAGAGGACGATTATGAACCGCCTGAAGAATTGTCTAGACTTGCAAATCAAGGGGATAGGGTAATACAACCTCACCAAGAATCAGTTGAAAAGGTCAACTTGGGGACCGAAGAGGATAAGAAAGAGGTCAAGATAGGAGCCTCCCTGCACGAGGATGTGAAAGGAAAGTTGATCAAGCTTCTGCAAGAGTACGTGGACGTATTCGCTTGGTCGTATCAAGACATGCCGGGTTTAGACCCTAACATCGTTGTACACAAGCTGCCACTCAAGCCGGAATGCCCGCCAGTGAAGCAAAAATTGAGAAGAACTCGACCCGATATGGCTCTCAAGATCAGAGAGGAGGTCAAAAAGCAATTCGATGCCGCCTTCTTAGCCGTAACCAAGTATCCAACATGGGTTGCCAACATTGTGCCAGTTCCGAAGAAGGATGGCAAGGTGAGAATGTGTGTGGATTATCGGGACTTGAATAGAGCAAGCCCAAAGGATGATTTCCCGCTACCACACATCGACATATTGGTGGACAACACAGCCCAATTCTCAGTCTTTTCCTTTATGGATGGCTTCTCGGGCTATAACCAAATCAAGATGGCTCCAGAGGACATGGAGAAAACTACGTTCATCACCCCATGGGGAACATTCTGCTATAAGGTAATGCCGTTCGGATTAACAAATGCCGGGGCAACATACCAAAGAGCAATGGTGACTCTTTTCCAAGACATGATCCATAAGGAAATTGAGGTCTACGTCGACGATATGATTGCCAAATCCCAAACGGAGGAGGATCATCTAGTCCATCTACAAAAGCTTTTCGAACGCCTAAGAAAATTCAAGCTGCGCTTAAATCCTAACAAGTGCACATTCGGCGTTAGATCCGGGAAGTTATTGGGCTTCATCGTCAGCCAAAGAGGTATTGAAGTAGATCCCGATAAGGTAAAGGCCATCCAAGAAATGCCAGCGCCAAATACCGAGAAAGAAGTCCGGGGTTTCTTAGGAAGATTGAACTACATCGCCAGGTTCATCTCACACATGACAGCTACCTGCGAACCAATCTTCAAGCTGCTAAGGAAAAACCAAGCCGTTCATTGGAACGAGGATTGCCAAGAGGCGTTTGACAAGATCAAACAATACCTGCAAGAACCACCGATCTTAATACCTCCGGTTCCGGGTAAACCCCTCATCTTATACCTAACCGTACTTGAAGGATCAATGGGTTGTGTGTTAGGACAACAAGATGAAACGGGAAGGAAAGAGCACGCAATCTACTACTTAAGCAAGAAGTTTACCGACTGTGAAACAAGGTATACTTCACTTGAAAAGACTTGCTGCGCTTTAGCATGGGCTGCTCGACGTCTAAGGCAATACATGTTGACCCATACAACTTGGTTGATATCGAAGATGGATCCCATCAAGTACATCTTCGAAAAACCTGCCCTCACAGGGAAGATAGCCCGTTGGCAAATGCTGCTGTCTGAGTATGACATCCAATATGTTGCTCAAAAAGCCATCAAAGGGAGTGTTTTATCCGAGCACCTTGCTCACCAACCATTGGAGGATTATCAGCCCATACAATTTGACTTCCCAGACGAAGATGTCGTAGCTTTGAATGACGAAGAAGTCACAAGCGATGATGAAGGACCAGAACCAGGAGCTCAATGGAAGCTCGCTTTCGACGGCGCCTCAAATGCCATGGGACACGGTATCGGAGCAGTTTTAATCTCCCCAAGAAATGGATACCAGCCCTTCACAGCAAGGTTGTGCTTTGACTGCACCAATAACATGGCAGAATATGAAGCATGTATCCTAGGCCTCGAAGCAGCAATTGATCTAAGGATCAAAAACCTTGAAGTATACGGTGACTCAGCCTTGGTCATCTATCAAGTCAAAGGAGAATGGGAAACAAGACATCCCAATTTAATTCCCTACCAAGCCCGGGTTGTAGAATTGATCAAGCATTTTGATGAAATCAATTTCCACCACATACCTCGAGAAGAAAATCAGGTAGCAGATGCTTTGGCTACATTATCATCAATGTACCAAATAAATTCTTACAATGAAGCACCAATCATAAGGATGGATCGTAGAGACAAACCAGTTGTATGCGCATCAGTCGAAGAAGAACTTGACAACAAACCTTGGTTCTACGACATCAAGCGATACCTCGAAGAGCAAGAGTATCCAGAAAATGTCTCGCACACCGACAAGAGGACCCTCAGAAGATTGGCATCCCAGTTCTTCCTCAGTGGAAATACCCTCTACAAAAGAAATTATGACATGGTCCTACTCAGATGTGTGGATAAACATGAAGCGGACATGCTCATCAAAGAAATCCACGAGGGATCTTTTGGAACCCATGCTAATGGGCATGCAATGGCAAAGAAAATCTTAAGGGCGGGCTACTATTGGTTAACCATGGAAGCTGATTGTTTCCACTATGCCAAGACTTGTCACAAGTGCCAGATTTACGCCGACAAAGTGCATGTGCCACCAACTCCACTGAACGTCATGACTTCACCTTGGCCTTTCTCTATGTGGGGCATAGACATGATTGGGATGATCGAGCCCAAAGCGTCAAATGGACATCGCTTCATCCTCGTTGCCATCGATTACTTCACCAAATGGGTAGAAGCAGCTTCGTATGCAAACGTAACCAAACAAGTGGTAGCCCGATTTATCAAGAAGGAAATCATTTGCCGTTATGGTACTCCCCACAAAATCATCACCGATAATGGGGCAAACCTAAACAACAAGACAATGAAGGAGTTATGCAAAGATTTCAAGATTGAGCACCATAATTCCTCCCCTTACCGACCAAAGATGAACGGTGCGGTAGAAGCAGCCAATAAGAACATAAAGAAGATCATCCAGAAGATGGTGACAACATATAAGGATTGGCATGAGATGCTTCCCTTTGCGCTACATGGCTACAGAACAGCCATTCGCACTTCAACTGGGGCAACCCCCTTCTCCTTAGTATACGGTATGGAAGCTGTTCTCCCCGTAGAGGTGGAAATTCCTTCGCTAAGGGTCTTGATGGAAACCAAGCTAGAAGAAGCTGAATGGGTCCAAACAAGGTTCGACCAACTGAATCTCATAGAGGAGAAGCGTCTGACGGCAATATGTCACGGACAACTCTATCAAAGGAGGCTCAAGAGAGCATTCGACAAGAAGGTCCGTCCTCGAGAGTTCAAAGAAGGAGACCTAGTGCTCAAGAAGATATTACCTATCCACAAAGATCCCCGAGGGAAGTGGACTCCCAGCTATGATGGGCCATACATAGTAAAGAAAGCTTTCTCAGGCGGAGCCCTGATCATCACCACTATGGACGGAGAGGAGTTTCCACTATCAATAAACTCCGATGCAGTCAAGAGGTATTATGCCTAAAGAAAAAAAAGAGAGAGAAAAGCTCGCTAAATCGAAAACCTGAAAGGGCGGTTTAGGCAATAGAGAGCGTCCTGCTAGATTGAAAACCTGAAAAGGCGGTCTAGGCAAAAATTAAGGACATCAAAAAAAGGAAATACACCCCGGTGGATTGAAAACTCGAAAGAGCGATCCAGGCAAAAGTTAGGGGTTAACAAAGAAGAAAGGCAATGACTGCAGCATCCAAGCTCCGGACAAGATTCAAGAGGAGAGGAATCAGTCTCGTCAGCATCTTCCAACAAACGAAAATATCGAAGTCATAAGGAAATAGCATGTGTTGTGCCAAAACCAACATTTTCTTTTTGCTTTTTCTTGTCTTTCTCTATCTCACTTCTCACTTTGTGTATTTTTACCCATTCAAGAGGTCGAATCTGCATTGAATAAATTTCCTTTTGTTATTTTATGTTCTCAGTAGCGCATAAAATTTTGTTTTATTCATGATGAAAATGCTTTAAAACATGGGAAATAAACAAAAGAATTTTCTTCCAAAAAGAAAAAACAAACAAACTTTGCTTTATTTTGAATCTTCGTGAATTCTGAAAGAATTGCGGTAATTCCCACCAAAATATTGCACCCAAAGACTTATGCTCTTTAGCTAAGGCAAGTGTGTAACTCGCGGCACGCGGGTTAACAAACCCCAAGGGTCAAGCGGAGCAAAATTCCCCAATAAACACCCTAAAGCATCCAAACACCAAACAAGGCTGGATATCGATCATGCTTCCAAAATGATCCTTTATCCCCCATAAGCCAAACCTCCTTGATACTCCCCAGGGAGTCTCAACCCCAAACAAAAGTCCAATCATTATTACCAAAAAACACAAATTTTCGGGCTTAGGCTCGAACTACACCGGTTTTGATCCCATTTGGGTATGTAGGCAAAGGACCTTGTCCTTCCAAACCGACCAACCAAAAAACACAAATTTTCGGGCTTAGGCTCGAACTACACCGGTTTTGATCCCATTTGGGTATGTAGGCAAAGGACCTTGTCCTTCCAAACCGACCAACCAAAAAACACAAAAAGAGAGCCCAACTGTCATGAACACAACCACAAACAAAGACCGACTCTGCTCGGCACCCAACCAACATTATTTCATTTCATGCATGCATATTTAAAAACCGTTCATACACATGCATTTCATTTCATAAAGCATGCATCCTCAACAAGGATCCTCCAGTGAGTATCACATATTCACCAGCATCCATCAACATTCAACCAGGGGCACCTATTTAGGGTAAGACCGCAGCTCGTTAGGAATCGATATTCAGAAGCAGTACCTGAATAAGATCACCTAGCTTAGGTATCGACCTCTAGAAGCAATACCTAGAGTAGATCACCTCCCCCAGTGTATCGACCTTCAGTGTTAGCGGCTGAATAAGATCACAGCTCGTTAGGAATCGACATTCAGAAGCAGTACCTGAATAAGATCACCTAGCTTAGGTATCGACCTCTAGAAGCAATACCTAGAGTAGATCACCTCCCCCAGTGTATCGACCTTCAGTGTTAGCGGCTGAATAAGATCACAGCTCGTTAGGAATCGACATTCAGAAGCAGTACCTGAATAAGATCACCTAGCTTAGGTATCGACCTCTAGAAGCAGTACCTAGATAAGATCACCTACCTCATTGTTCCACCTCTAGAAGCAGTACCTAGAGTAAACCTCCATCTTAGGTATCGATCTCTAGAAGCAGTACCTAGACAAGATCACCTACCTCAATGTTCCACCTCTAGTGACATCCTAGAGTAAATCACCACCCTCAGGAATCGACCTCTAGAAGCAGTGCCTAGATAAGATTACCTTCATCCCCCAGTGGATCTACCTCCAGTGTTAGCGGCTGGATACGATCAACCCCTACCAACCCTTACATTTGCATTTCGCGAAGGACAAAATTCGGGTCCTTCTTTTTACTTAATTGATCTCCGCAAAGAGTTCATGAGATGCCCTCGGCACTCACGTACTCTATGCGAAGACACAATTAAGTAGGGGCAGCTGTAGTACCCTAATTTTGTCCTACGCATTTTAAAACCAAAAAAATCAAAAAAAATCAAAGAGGGGAAAAAGTCAAAAGTCAACAAAAGTCAACAGAAAAGTCAACATTTCAAAATTGAGGACTTCGCAATGCGAAGCCCACTTCGCACTGCGAAGTCTGCGATTTTTCTGCAGATTTTTGGTTTCTTGGATTTAATTCCAGAATTTGTTGCATATCATTTCCATATTTATTTTAAGTAGCATTCATGGCTAATTGGGCCAAGCAAAGCCAGAGTTGAAGGACTTGCCATTAATGCCAAGGTTGGAAGCTTTTTCTTCCAACCTAGCATGTGACAAGCAAGTGGGCTTGCCCTTGGGCAGCTCTAGTCCCTCCCATGTGACCTGATAACCACCACAAGGTTGCCAGCCACCTGCTTGAAGACTTTCCTCCTGCTTGCTGCCCCCAAAACCAGTCAAACCAGCTGGGTTTTTTTTCACTTGAAAAACCATGATTGCCTACTCTGTTTTGCAGCAGCTTTTCACCCTCTCACACCAGCCATAAGTAGCCTTTTCATCCCTCAATCTCTGCACAATACAGTGCACGTTTTCATTTATCAACCATTGAGATTGCAAGGATTGATCCCCAAGCATTAGCCAATTGCAAATCAGCTTTGTTCTTCATCATTACCTTCTAGAAATAGTTGAATTTGTGGCTGAAATCAAGCTGGATCTTGCCCCTTGGTACAAGGCAGGGTTGCCTCTATCCATTAGCATTTAATGCAAAGGGATTCAGCTTGATCTTGGCCACAAATCAGCTGAATTTTGGGATTGTGTAATGATGACAAAGATTTGATTTTGGCCTATAAATAGAAGGCAATGCCCAAGGAAACAAACACAGTTAACACAGCATTCAAAGAGCAGAAACTCTACTCATTTCAACCTACAAATCTCCCCAAACAACCAGAAAAAAACCAATCCACACAAAGCATTACAAAGTTCCAAAACCATCACAAATACTCAAACCTCTTGCACAATCTTTCAACCAAATCAAACCAAGTGCAGTTGGAGCTTTGCTAAGGAGTTCTGTAAGTTACTAAGCTCTTTATCTTGCATTTTCAATTGTGTTTGCATAGCCATTTTGGCTCAAAACCTTTTGATCCTAAAAAACCCCTTTTGAATTTCAAAGAAATCCCAAGGTTTTCAAAACATCAAAACTGGTTTGTCCAACCTTTTTCACCCCAAAAACTCAAAGTTTTTCACCCATCTATAAGGTCTTGAGTGTGTTCAGAAGTTGTTTCTGAACAAAAGTTCAGAAACAGCTTCTGAACCCAAAATTTCGCATGCTTCGCAGTGCGAAGTCATGGTCGCAGTGCGACCATGACAGAACTCAGAACCTGAGTTTTTGTATCAAAACAACCAATTTTTGAGGTTCTAGCCCCAGAGCTCAGAACCTAAGAGTTTTTAAATCCATGTTCTTCAAACCACAACAAGGTTTTTGCATAATTTTGGCAAAATCACAAGTTTGTATAACCATTTTGTGGGTAACTTGCAAAGCAAGTTATGTTCCCAAATTCTCAAACAAGCATGAACAAACAAGCTATGTTCATCTTTTCAATCCAAACTTGAACAATAAATATTGTTCATGATGTTCAAAACTCAAAGATGAACATACACCGTTTACGTTCGCATTTTCGCAAAATGAGACGAACTTGCGCGTTTTTAGCAAATTTGCTAAACCTTCCCATTTTTGGATTTTCAAACCATATGTTTTGACATACCTTGGGATTTCTAAAGAATTCAATCCAAAAACATGAATGAAAAAGGGATGGTGTGACGTATGTCTCTCCATCGCCCCGATTGTACGAATGCGTGACGTATGTCTCGTCGCTCGGACAATCGTCATTCCCTTTTTTTAATATGTACAACCCTAACCAAACCAAATCTTGGCCCCTTGTGGTCAATCCAAGCCTTTTGGTCCCCCGTTGGCCATTAGACTCAACCCCTCGACTCGTTAGAGTCCACTCGGTCAATGTTCGACTCGTCCGAGTCCATTGTACCCGTTCTTGATCTCAGTGGATCAATCGAACAATCGCCCGACTCTTCGGAGTCCACTCGGTCAATGTTTGACTTATATGAGTCCATTGTACCTCTCTTGGTCCCATAGCGACCAATTCAACCCTCTACCCTAACGGACGTACCTTTTAACAATTCTAATGTGATTCGCGAACGAACGCTTAATAAGTCTCCAAGTGCGAGCATACAAGCTACGTTTAATCGCAAGAATTCGGTTAAAACATCGTCCATTTAAAATCAACCAACACATATACGTTTTTCTACCAAAGAACTACGTATGCTTTGAATTCTCCGACTACCGGGAGATACGTAGGAGCAAGATCGACATCTTGTCAAGCACAATGATAAAAACTTTTTTTTTTTCTTTTTCGTTTGTTTTTATCTCTTTTCCCCCCTTTATTATATTTTTAACATAAATGAACATGCACGCAAAGTATAAAAAAAAGCAATTCAAGCTTTAACCAAATAGAAGGTTCCCGTTGAGTACAACGGACGTGAGGGGTGCTAATACCTTCCCCTTGCGTAATCGACTCCCGAACCCGACAATGGTTGCGATGACCAAATCCTTATCCTCATCGTCAAAGGGTTTTATTATCGTTTCCCTTTAAACAAAAAAAAACTTAAGGGTTTATCAACGTTCCCTTTACACAAAAACTTTGGTGGCGGCTTCACAAAGGCCCCCTCCGAGCGTTCGAGGACGTCCTCGGAGGATTTGCGCGTCTTTTTCCCGAGGAAAAAAACGAGGTGCGCACAATGAGATACCCATATCTTTCAGGTTCTTGACGTATCCTATTTGACCTACGTGGTTCTTGTGTTATTGGAGTAGGATTTTCTGTCACAACAGTTTGTGTATCCTTCCCTTGTTCCTCCATTGGAGTACTACTACTTTGTGGGTCTTGAACTTCTTCAAGATCTACCTTTTTCCCACTAATTTCTTTGGAAACAAATTCCTTTTCAAGGAACACTCCATTTCTAGTGACAAAAACTTTGCCCTCAAAAGGATTGTAAAAGTAGTATCCTTTAGTTTCTTTAGGATATCCCACAAAGAAACATTTGTCAGATCTATGTTCAAGTTTAGTGAACATTTGTCTTTTCACATAAACTTCACAACCCCATATCTTTAAATGTTTCACATTGGGTTTTCGACCACTCCATATCTCATATGGTGTCTTTTCTATCGCTTTGGATGGAACTTGGTTAAGTGTATAAGCTGCAGTTAATAAGGCGTGTCCCTAAAAGGAGTTTGGAAGATCAACATGACTCATAATAGATCGGACCATGTCTAACAAGGTTCGATTTCTCCTTTCGGAAACACCATTCCATTATGGCGTTCCAGGAGGTGTGAGTTGGGATAAGATCCCACACTCTTTTAGATGATTGTCAAGCTCTTGGCTCAAATATTCGCAGCCTCGATCAAATCGAAGCATTTTGATTTTCTTGCCAAGTTGGTTTTCTACTTCATTTTGAAATTCCTTGAAGAAAGTAAATGATTCAGATTTATATTTCATTAGATACACATATCTGAATCTACTAAACTCATCAGTGAATGTAATGAAGTAATAAAAACCTCCTCTAGCAGGTGTGTTTAGTGGTCCACATACATCAGTATGTATGAGTTCCAAAAGATCACTAGACCTTTCACCTGTTCCGGTGAATGGGGTCTTTGTCATCTTTCCCAATAAACAAGATCGACATGTCTCATATGATTCAAAATCAAAAGAGTCCAAAATTCCATCTTTATGGAGTTTGGAAATGCGATTTTCGTTTATATGGCCTAAACGACAATGCCAAAGATAAGTTGGATTCAACTCATTAGGTTTCATCCTTTTCGTATTTATGTTATAGATTGGCATATCCAGATCAAGAATATAAAGTCCATTACTCATAATGGCATTAGCATAGTGAATATTATCCAAATAAATAGAGCAACATTTGTCTTTTATTGTAAACGAAAAAGCAGACTTGTCCAAACAAGAAACGAAAATAATATTCCTGCTAATTGCAAGTACAAAAAAACAGTTCTCTAACTGAATTAAAAGACCACTAGGTAAAGTCAATTCATAAGTTCCAACAGCTAAAGCAGCAACCTTTGCGCCATTGCCAACTCGTAGATCGACCTCCCCTTTTGCCAATGCTCTACTCGTTCTCAGCCCCTGCACATCAGTACAAATATGAGAACCACATCCAATATCTAATACCCATGATGTAGAAGTAGACATATTAATTTCTATAACAAAAATACTTGAAGAAGTGGAAGCAACCGTTCCATTCTTTTTGTCTTCCAGATATTTTGGTCAGTTTCGCTTCCAGTGCCCGGTCTTACCGCAGTAGAAGCACTTGCCCTCCTTAGCCACACCTCCAGTAGGTTTCAAAGCTTTGGTTGATGGCTTAGCAACTGCTTTGCCTTTGCCATTTCCCTTAAACTTTTTAGGCTTCTTGTTATGCGTTTTGAACTTTCCATTGTTGACCATCAAGATGGCCTTTCCCTTTCCCTTCATGTTCTTTTCAGCAGTTCTTAACATAGCTGTAAGCTGTGGAAGAGTTTTGTCCATGTCATTCATGAGGAAATTCATGACAAAATGGCTAAAGCCTTCTGGCAACGTTGCAAGATAAGATCAATAGCAAGTTCCTGCTCAAGGGGTAAACCCAATCGCGCGAGGTTCTCAACATACCCAATCATCTTGAGTAGATGAGGTTCTACAGGACTTCCTTCTGACAGCTTAGTTCCAAAAAGGGCCTTGGAGACATCAAACCTTTCATGCCTAGCCTGCTCTTCATAAAGAGTCTTAAGGTGTTCGATCATATCGTACGCAACCATGTTCTCGCGTTGCTTCTGAAGCTCAGAGGTCATAGTTGCAAGCATGATGCAAGCGACTTCCACGGCATCATTGAGATGCTTACTATAAGCATCTCTCTCACCCCCTGGGAGCATTTGCAGTTGGTGCCTCCTCAGGAAGAGGTTCATCAATCATATACAGCTATTTCTCATGTGTGAGGACAATCCTCAAGTTTCGGTGCCAGTCTAAAAATTTTGTTTCATTCAGCTTTTCCTTATCAAGGATTGATCGCAAAATGCTGTTTGAAGTGTTAGATGCCATCTACAATTTTAAAATTATACAAAATAAGTATGATGAAAATAACATATTTAATTTGGCCTTTAATTAAATACGCTCTCACTATTTTATTCAAATTAAATGACCTTCAAACATTTAATTCGGAAAATCCGTTGGAAGATTTTCTAGCGGGTTGAAATCCTTATTTCACCTTGTTTTGAGTCAGCGAGGGCTAATCCCCCAAAACTCAGTTATTTAGGTAGGAACATTTCCAATTGTATCTTATACAACTTTCACATCAATTGGGCGAGTAACTCTTACTCTAATCTATCATATATATATTTCACGATTTTTGCTTCTAAATTTATTTTAATCTTATTAAAATTAATTTAGTTAAGTTAAACCCAATAGAATAACAATCGGGTAAATGATATTACCGCACCACGACTTACAAATATAGAACATGTGCTTTACTAAGGCAAACCCACACATTCGATATTAGTCTTGAAGGGTGTTATTCTTTTGGAAAGCATTAAACTTAATATATTACTTCGAAGGATTTTATTTAGTTTGATCTCCTCTTTCCTGCAAGCGAAGAGGCCTCGGATAGAGTGTGGTAAAGGTATGCCAATGTCATTCCTCCCCACGAGTAGTCCCTCATCCCAGCAAAGGTTTCCCCGTCTGCAGGTATATCAGGTCGATGTGTTTGTTGCTCAAGTCACTGAACAACGTACATCCAAGCAGGTATAAGAGGAAACACCTCACACATGCATCCTTACGCCTGGCTAGCTCCTGGAGCTGCTCCTGTGTCTCAGCAAGCGCTAATCTGGTGGCCACACTCAGGTGATCCTCATAAAGCTCCTTCAGCGCCTTATAGCTAATGTAGCCACCATACTCAGTCTTGCAGTTTTTCACTGCATACTCCTGGGTGACACCTAAGTTCCTCACCATCAATTCCACCCCATCAACCTGAGACACCTTCTTCCTATGGCTCAACATCCGTCCTTCAACATGAGCATGCACCAGACACGCCACATCATCTAACGTGATGGTCATTTCCCCAGTAGGCATGTGAAAGCTGCTGGTCTCGAAATGCCACCTCTCGCTTAGCGCCTGGAGCAGAGCATGATTAACAGTAGAATACCCTGTGTACAAAAAATCATGCAACCCACTCGCCCTTATAGGATCCCAAAACCAGAGTTGATTCATATGTGGACGCTGGAGATCTGCCACCTTCGTCCCGTGATTTATGCATCTCATCCTCGCCCGCAACAGGCCTCCGGCCTCTTCCCCTCTTAGGCACATGAGGGTTTACAGCCTGCCTCTCCCGTCGGTAGCTGCTAGTCATGGACTGCTTACCAGCTCTAGTCGTCTTATCTTGGTTCTGATCAGACATATCTACACAAAAACAAAACTAAAAAAATTAGGCATAATAAAAACATCATTCTATCACAATTCCAACATTCTCACAATTCTATCACAATCTAAACAACATTCATCAACATACTCATTTAGGCATTTTAACAAACACTTTGAGTGCAACATTCACATTGTGTTAATTGTGTTAATTGGACAACATTCACAACCACATTATACTTAAACACAATCTAAACAACATTCACAACAACTACATTCATCTATAACATCATAAACTAACAAAAAAATTCAATTTTTACATAAACCCTAACCACATAAATCTACCAAAATTAACAAAAATAAACCTACACAAACTAACATTAACATTATAAATGATTAATACTACTTACTTGTTGTTTTGTGGAGATGATTTGCTTCAATTTCGTGAGAAGGGAATTGGAGAGGATTGGAGCAAATTTGGAAATTTGAAAGGGATTATGCAACTGATGCAGTTCTGTTTTGCTGTTCTGGTTATGTACAGATCGCAGCGGCAGTTAGCTGCCGATGGGAACAGCGGCAACTAACTGCCGATGGGTCTGGCGGCAATTAACTGCCGATGCACCATCCCAGCGGCAATTAACTGCCGCCGGTGTAAAACCGTCATTTACTGGTGTGTTTTAGCCTTGTTTAACGTGGGAAAAACAATTTTCTTTACAGACACAAACAAGTTCTTTAAGACTAGGAACTACCTTCGGGTGTCCCTGGCCCTGACAATTCGAACTTAATGTACTCATGTCGTTTGGCAGGCCAAGCAAATTATTTAATCTTTTATTCAAATTTATTTTAATTAAGTAAATATTATTTAATTTAACATTATAGTAATTAAATTAATTCAGATTTTTATTCAATTTACAAATTAATTTTTTTGGTGGTGAATTTAAAAATTAATTAAATGAACTAATCTAGTTATTATGGTTTTATTTAATTTAATAAACTAGTTTGAAAATGAGTCGAGTTGAACTAAGTCGATTCAGCTCATTTCGATTTGAGTTAATAAAAATTAGTTTGGCTCGAAATTCCTCTCAAATTTGTTACAAACTTTTTTTTTCAACTCGAACTCAATTCGATTCAAGCTCATGAACAACTCGGCTCACTCAATAACTCAAATCAAATGAGAAAAGAGAGAGAAAAAAAGAGTCGAATAACAACGGCCAATATATATTAACGAGTTAAACGAGTCAAACTATATATAATTTAAATTCAATTCATTTATTTGACGAGCTTAATTTTAATTTTAATTTTAATTCTAGTTGGACTAATTTGTTTCATCACTTACATATCACTTATATATAAATGTTATGCAGTCTGATTACATGAATCCCTAACCCTAATGCAACCCTAACACCCAAAATGACACATTTCTCCCTAAGCTATCAAAATTAGAGAATATAATATTAATAGAGCAATGTTATAGGAAATATCTCTCCAAATTCCACTTAAATTAGTGAATGGAGTTTTACGTTTCCAACTTAAATGATTTTGGCATTGACTTTATTTCATGTAGGTTATTTGTCTTGGCATAAATGTAAGACCGTTACTTTTCTAACATTAACCTTATAAACATAAGGTATAAGGTGTGCAAACCCTGATCCCAACCCTAATTGCTTTAAATGACTATTTTGTCCTCCATTTTTAACCACAATATTACAATTTCACCCTCCTCCTCTTATCTCATAACTCTTCTTCGCCACTATGAATAATTCTTCTCTATTCAACATGATTTGTAACTGACATTCATCCAATCACTCATGATATTCAATACCTCTTTACTAGACCTTACACATATGTTGCTATTATTTCACATAAATGACCTCCCTACCCAATACTCAAATTGCTCCATTTTTCCTTTGGGTCTCATTGGTCTTTCACCTTTCATTCAACCATACTTTAATATTTCATCTAATCTAAAACAGAGTAATTTCTAAAGTTGATTTCTTCTTACCATCAAATCAATTTGATGTCCCAACTCTCTTACTCACCCAATCCAAATGTGACCTCGAGCATCTAAGTCAGTACCGGTAACTTTCTTATACTTTTGATGTCTCCGATTTTTGTTTGTTTTAATTATTAATAAGTTTGGTGTAGTCAATGTTTCATTATGTTATGGAGGCATTGCAATTGAATTATTTTCCATTATATGTTACTGTGAACCCATCCATATGATCAATGTTCAATTCACCCTTGCAAAGCAATCATTAGAAGGTTTGTGCTTCAAACGATTTCTATAGTGTTCGTTATGCTAATATTTGTTGTCATTTTATTTTGCAGCTTCCTTGATCCCTATATTTTTTTCAGACACCAGCACATATCTCGAGATTATTGGTCGTTATAGTCTTTTTGATGAAAAAGAAGTCAATGTAGCTTTTCAATGGCATTTAGTTTTATTTTTTTGACAAGAATAGCATTAGTTTTATTGTCTTTTGCTCTTTTAAAATATTAGTGGTTACCTTAGTCGTTATAGTACAGGGGCTACTTATATATTCGTAGTCATTATAGTCTTATTCATCCATTCATTCTTGGTCTTTCTACATAAATCCAATCAGTTATTGCATTTGAATTGCTAATTTGTCATCTCATCCTAATTATTCTGAAACGTGAAAAACCAATCCATATAATAACGGGCTAAACTGATGTGGTTGTATTCGAAAAAAACATAATTTTCTGTTTCAGCAATCAACCAATACTTTTTTAGCTTTGTTTTAACTAATATGAATGATTAGCATTCGAATAGGCTAAACTAATGTGGTTGTATTTTGAAAAATCCATTTTCCGTTTCAGAAATTAGATAAAAAAATAATTAGTGGTTTCTTTTTCTTTTTATTGCTACTTTTACTTTTGAATGATTAGCTTTTGAATAAAAAAAAAGTAATGATTTAAAAGAGTCGTGAATTTTCCGTTTCTGATTACTATTTTTTTCCGTTTCACTTGCATATAACTCTACCAATCTCACAATATTAGCCTTTAAAAAGGTCAATGTTCTTAATGCATATTCGATTTTATTCGACTCTTTTAAAAAAAGAAAAGATCACAATTCAATCATGTCTGCTATGTCATGTTACTAAGAAACATAGATCATGTATGTTTTTTAATAAGGAAATTAAGATAATGTTTTTTTTTTCAATTTTTTATTTATTATTTTCATTGTTGGTATATTTTGAAGAAGTGTTTATTTATCGTAACATATATTAACATATAAGACCCGTGCGTCGCACGGGTCGACGGTCTAGTAAATGTTAAGTAGTCTGATTACATGAATCCCTAACCCTAATGCAACCCTAACACCCAAAATGACACATTTCTCCCTAACTTTTCTTTTGAAAGAAATTTATGAAAAAAAATCCTTGCTGAGAGTTGAACCACAGACCAACTTCTAATAGGTCACAGCTGTAACCACTGGATCACTAATGGTTTTTGTGACTTATAATTGCTTTTATTTTATATATATCTACGGCAATTATAAAAAGGGGGGTTTGAATGAAGGAATTAAGTAGTGTTTTAATTAAATCTAAAATATTTTTATGCACAATCTAATATATTTTGGTTTGTGATATGAAATATATTTTAATACTCAATAATATATTTTTATACTGAATATGATATATTTTGGTACTCAATTTGAGATATTTTTGAATTAAATCTAATATACTATTTTTATATTGAATATGTTAGAAAGTGATTTCTTAGTCCCCAAGTTTTGCTAAAATATTTTTATGCACAATCTAATATATTTTGGTTTGTGATATGAAATATATTTTAATACTCAATAATATATTTTTATACTGAATATGATATATTTTGGTACTCAATTTGAGATATTTTTGAATTAAATCTAATATACTATTTTTATATTGAATATGATATATTTTGGTACTCAATTTGAGATATTTTTGAATTAAATCTAATATACTATTTTTATATTGAATATGATATATATGATATATTTTGGTACTCAATTTGAGATATTTTTGTACTAAATCTAATATATTTTTGTACTTAATAATATATTTTAAAATTAAAGAGTAAACCCGTTAAATAGTTATTATGAGAGAAACCTAGCTCAGTTAAAAGGTTATAAATAGAGGAGAGCATTAGAGAATTAGGGTAGTCTTGACAACCCTAATGACTAACCCTAACTTTTCTTTTGAAATAGGGTTACAACAAACAAGAAAAGATTAGAGATCAAAGGAAAACTAGGGTTGTGGAGAGAAGAAGCAAGGAGACAAGTGAGAAGAACCTCGAGAGAGATTTTACCGTAGGAATATCAAATTCTGCAAACCAAGGTAAGGGGGAGTCTCTATTCATCATTATATATAAGTTATTAACATATCCTTTTTATT
Source organism: Medicago ruthenica (assembly GCA_018208015.1). Lineage (NCBI taxonomy): Eukaryota > Viridiplantae > Streptophyta > Magnoliopsida > Fabales > Fabaceae > Medicago > Medicago ruthenica. Next base: position 43,914,522 of record CM031375.1, read on the forward strand.
ATTATTATTATTTTTCTTTCGATTACCACATAACAGTTCCAGCTTTTACATTTAAGACCAATTTCTTGGTGCAAGCTTTTATATATATTTTTTATTTTGATTTGTCATTTTTATTGTTGTCCATCTTTTGTTTTTGCTGTTTTTTAAGGTAGTTTGATAACATAATATTGAATATAATTATAAAAGTAATAATATAGCAAATTTGATAGTTATATATGAAGCTCTACAAAACCCGTGCATCGCTCGGGTTAGAGTCTAGTCAATAAAGTTGAACGAATTAATTATTAAGTCACACTATTTTTGGTTGAATTCATTTTCAGTTCTAAATGTTACACAAATCAGCCCTTTTTTGATGAAGAATCAACTAATCAGCATAATTAACCATAATCAAATGTCACGTCGTGCAGTTGGACATTCTCAATTACTGTAAAATAAAACACTTATCAGATGATGGCGACGAATCTCCACCGTCACCGCCGCCGCATAGCGACGCTAACTCACCGCTTATATTCCTCCTCCTACACCGCCACAAAAACCTCCACACTCTACACCACAGACACCCCCAACCCCACCACAATCCAACTCCTCTCATGGGGCAAAGGCGCCTCCGGCCAACTCGGCGGCGGCGTCGAAGAAACTCGTCTCTACCCATCTCCAGTCACCAATCTACTTCTCCCTCCAAAATTCACTCTTTTCAATACCCCCGGGCTTTTACCTGGGCCTGAGGGGAGTAATGATAAAGGGGTGGAAGTGGGTATTTCGTGTGGGCTTTTTCATTCTTGTTTGGTTGTTGATGGTGGGCTTTGGGTTTGGGGTAAAGGGGATGGTGGGAGATTAGGGTTAGGTCATGAGAGTTCGATGTTTGTTCCTACTTTGAATCCTCATCTTGATAATGTGAAGTCTGTTGCTCTTGGTGGGTTGCATTCTGTTGCGCTTACTTCAGCTGGTGAAGTCTTTACATGGTCAGAATCACTTCAAGCTTACCTTAATTTAATGCATTTTTAGAGTGCATAGTTTGTTTAATGCTCTTTTTGTATGTTAATGTATATCTTAGAATACTATATTTATCATTCGATGTCTATCAAGCATGTCGCTTAGACACTAGATACAACGCTGACACTTTTAACCTCTAGGGGTTGACTTGGGACCTGGAAGTATGCATCTATCTTGTCTAGGTCTCAGGTTCGAATCCCCGGGTGGCAACAAGTGTTGTGTTGGGTTAGTCTATACAAAGCTTTAATCTGGCTTCAATTGAGCCTCTGCTAGTGGACGGTGGGATTGGTTCCCTGAATTAGTCAGTTTTTAGGCCGGATAATAAGAAGAAAAAAACTGACATTTTGCATAGACATCAGGCAAGACAAGACATTGCCCTGACATTAACACCTAGACACCAAACAAGATAGTGACATGTAGACACCAAATATCGGTGCTACATAGTTCAATCTTCACTAGAAGAATTGAAGCTAAAATTGATTCAGTGTATGTGTATGCTTCAAGGAGCAGTGAGTTTTGACAAAATCACGGTGCCAGCGTGATTTTGTGCGCTGTGATTTTGTTGAAGCTTCAAAGTGTAGTGTTTGCTAAAATTGCGGTAGCTTGTCGTGATTTTACCAATCTCACTGTGAATCCAAACACATTGGTGAATGATACTATTGTTAACTAAGATATCATAGCGGCAGTAACCAAGAATGGTAGTAGTGAATCATGATAGGTTAATATTTCAAATGAGGTTGTGTGTGCCGTTTAATAATGAAACACAGTTTGGAATTTATATGGTTAAAATTGAGTTTGATAAGAAATGATTTATGTTCAGATGTTTCTATTCTAAAAGCAATTTTTATATACAAGTTTGTGTAAATTTTCTACCTATCACAAAATCTACTCTATAGAGGAAAATTACTTTTCCAATCCCGTGTATCCAAATATGCACTTAATGCCATAACTATGTTTATATTTATAACTAAGTGAGAGTGGCAGAGTTTTAGAAAGGTAGTATAACTTACATTTTTTGACTACACTAATTAATAAGTTTCTCTGACTAAGTTATGAAGTTAGTGTTGGCTTTGGTCTTGTCTCTTTTCTAGCTTGGATTCAGCATATGAAATAAGTATATATTAGACTAAGGGTTTTTTTCAATTCGTTTTCTTTTTCTGTCAGTAGACTAAGGCTTTTTTTTTTCAATTTGTTTTCTTTTTCTGTCAGTAGATACCTCAATTCCTTAGGATTGTTACAATCTAATAACGAACCGACTTAATTTGGAAGAGTGGTAGCATAACATTTTGTGGAGGTTGTTGGGGGAGAGGGAACTCCGTCCCACCTAGTCCTAGCAGAGCTCTGCCACTTCCTTCCACAAAGTTTGCAGCCATTGCATGTAAATTACAGCTTTCGGTGAAACTTTTAGAACAAGTTCTACTTTTTATGTTGTTTAAAATGTATATTTCACAACTTAAAAGGACTTATTTCAAGGAGTTGAAATTTTTGTAAATTTTATGATGAATATTTGAAGTTTTGTGCAGGTCATATTTGCATTTTCTCTTCTCTGAATAACATTAGTTTCTATGGACGAAAATAAAGTTTGCAGGGGTTATGGTGGTTTTGGGGCACTTGGACACTCAGTATACACAAGGGAGCTATTCCCTAGGTTGGTAAAAGGGGCCTGGGAGGGGACTATCAAACACATTGCTACTAGTGGAGCGCATACTGCGGCAGTAACTGAATCAGGTAATTTTGATGGCCAGTACTTCATTTTATCACTTTTAAATACAAGTTTAGAATTATGAGTTGTTAGAAAATGAAGTTATTAAAATTTTAAGTCATGCTCATCACTTCAATTGTGTTTTTGTCTCATGTCAAACCATTGCTTTTCCATGTCTTCTAACACTACATTGTTTACTCTCTCTCCAGATGCAATTTATTAACCACATCAATAAATTTGTAGATGAATTGATTGTTTTGCACAGGCCATATAAGTTTAATGCTTAATTGCAGATTTAGATTTCTATCTTATGTTGTACCTTGTGCGTATTTTACTCATTGTATTGACTTCTGCTAACAGTAACTTCTGTGTGAGTGTGTTCAAATGTTTTCTGTAATGATATGTGAAGATGACATAAATGAATCTTAATGATTTATGTAACATTGTAATGTTAAGATGTTAATAATTTTATTGATCATATTGACTAACAAAAAATATACTTTAGGTCCAAATTAACCAAAACGATTAATAAAAGACACATTAAAATTTATTCTTGTAATTTTATTAATATATTTAAAGACTCTTGTGTAAAAAACAGGGTAAGGCTGCGTACAATATACCAAAATGGTGGGACCCCTTCCCAGACCCTGCGTATGCGGGAGCTTTAATGCACTAGGCTGCCCCTTTTTTTTTTAATATATTTAAAGACTACAGTAACAGTAACAGCAACACTCACATTTAAAAAATATGAAAACACAGTGGAGATACACACAATCTGTAACTTAGTGCAGGCAGTCCCCCAATCTGTTTTAGCTAGATCTGTCCCTGTTATCAGCTGAAACTAATGCATGCAATGTGTTTATTTGCTTCATCTGTCATTCCCCTATTTTCTTTTATCTGAGAAGTTTATACTTTCTACCTCAAAGAAATTAGCATGCTGTTCAAAGCCACTTGTAGTTATGAAGGCAGCTTGGAACTGCCTGTCATTTGTTGGAGTTATTGGGTTATAGAAAAGATTATGAGAAACGAGGAAAGATAATGAATAAAGACTTTGAATTATGATTGTGGTCTTTTCATTGTGCAAAAGTCTAAACAGGAATATGCTTCTGAATTTAGATAAGAGCAATAACCATTGATATGGCTCACGATGGGAGGCTAGAGAAATCACAATTAATTCAATACTAATACTCCCTCCGTTTTTTACCTTTTGATGTTTTGGATCTTGGCACAAGTCTTAAGGAGAAATTAAAGTATATAAATATTTGTATGTTTTAGACTAAAAAGTCCTTATTTATAATTAAATTTACATGTGATAAGTCAAAGGTCACAACTCATTTAATAGTTTTATGGTGTGTTTTTCAACAAGGGTAAACTTGAGAAAAAAAATATTAAAAATACTAAAACATCAAATATTTTGAAATATAGTTGAAGTCCTAAAACATCAAAAGAAAAAAAACGGAGGGAGTACATTACAACATGGCACATAACAAGGGCCGGATTGCAAATGGGATAGTTGGGGTCTAATTACATATGCAATTACTGGGACCAAATTTAGTTTGGGATGTCTAGGGCCAGACTTCAACTGAGATACCAGTGCTAAACTACATTTGGGATAGTTGGGGCCAAATTGCACATTGGACAACTAGTGCCAAACAAATATCGGGACAGTCAAGGTTAAAGTACAGTTGGGGAAGGTGGGGCTAAACTGCAACTAGGATATGGGCCAAAATGTTTTTGTGGGCAATAAAGGCTATTGAGGCCAACAAAAAGAGGATATGACAGTGAGATAAATTGATGTAAGGCCTCTAACCTGCTGGAAGGTAGAATAATCCAATCACATAAGATACTATTAGATAGAAAAGGTGGTCAAAATTGGTGGAAGAAATTAATCTTGGAGATGGAAGACATTGTTATTGTAGAGTTCATATCTTACGACAAGATAGATCATGGAGGATGTTACCTCTTTGATACCATCTTGAAGTTATAGGGTTTTAGATAAGTAAGGAGGGAAGAGAAATAATTAAGGCTTCGAATAAGGAAACAATCACAAAACAAAAATGAATATAGAAACCAATCCTAAGATATTCTAAATTACAGTAAGATCTGATCCATAATGAGATATTTTTCATATCTTCTAAATCATCTAGGATGTACTTTTTTTCTTTCTAGTGACTAATTTGAGTTTGTGCAGAAATGTCCAATAGTATTGAATATAAACTAGATGTTCCGATAATGGTACGCACTTTGAAACTGATTATGTTGGATGTAGGGGACCTTTATATCTGGGGTCGAGAAGAAGGAGAAGGTCGGTTGGGCCTTGGTCCTGGTCGGGGCCCAGATCATGCAGGTGGACTTAGTATCCCTTGCAAAGTAAAAGAATTACCTTTCCCTGTTGCTGCTGTTTCTTGTGGGGGATTTTTCACACTGGCATTGACAGAGGAAGGACAACTTTGGAACTGGGGAGGTAATTCTCTCCTCCTTTATATGATCTATTTATATTTTTTTTTTCTTCCAGAAAATAGGACAATCCATTCATATAGTGCTTCAATCTTGGAAAATTCACAATGTTGGCATTTTATCAGCAAATTCTAACTATGAACTTGGGAGAGGTGATAGAATTGGTGGTTGGAAACCCAGACCAGTTCCTAGCCTTGAGAACGTTAGAGTAATTCAAATAGCAAGCGGAGGATACCACTCCCTTGCATTAACAGGTAAACTCATGCGACTTTAAGCTAGCGGTACGATTTCATTTCTGTTTCTAGTGGTTTGTATTGTTTTAACTATTTCTCTTGATTTGTATCAGATGACGGCAAAGTGCTTTCATGGGGCCATGGTGGACAAGGTCAGTTGGGTCATGGATCTGTCGAGAGCCAGAAGATACCAACATTAGTCAAGGCTATAGCTCATGAGGATATTATATATATTTCTTGTGGGGGTGCTTCATCAGCAGCTGTCACAGGTAAGATGATTCATCTCACCTGGCATATCTTGCTATATACAAAATTGTATACTTCAATACATAAATAACTTTTATCCTTCACCATGAGTCCAAAGTCTAATGACCTATTTTAGCATATTTATATGGTGCTCCAAAATGCATGGCAATGGAAGCTTACCGGTTTTTCCGGTTCTTGGTGTTACTTTTAGTATAGGAGTTACTCTGAAACATACTATACTGCTATATTTGATGGTGGCCACTGGCCATTATGTGGCATGAGTCAGGAATTTGCAATTACATTTGGAACCAAATTGATTGGTTTTATCAAGTTCATGATCTGGATTCGTTGATGAGTATGGATCTGGAAACTAGGCTTGTTTTGAGTCAGATAAGGTGTCAGTCTCAAACTATCTTGTTTACTTCTATTGTTTTATGGGTGAAAAAGTCAGGAATTTCATATTATATTTTTCATCAATTTTGTTTAACAATTTCCCAAGTTAATGTAGTGCAAATTTTAACAAGTACTTTTTGGTTCTGAACAGATAAAGGAAAATTATACATGTGGGGAAATGCCAGTGATTCACAATTGGGAGTTCCTGGGCTACCAGCGATACAGCCATGCCCTGTTGAAGTCAATTTTTTAATGGAAGATGATGGATTAGGTTCACACAAGGTTTTATCAATTGCAAATGGCGCATCACATGCCATGTGTTTAGCTTTGAGGGAAAGTTGTTGATTATGTCAGCTGACATGGAGAATTCTTCTTCGACAATAATGCTGTGTTGGCATGGATATAGTTGATCTTGAACAAGGTAAACTTCATGGGTGAAATGCTGAAAAAGCTTTTCTTTTTGTGGAATAGAATGAATCAACGAATAAATGGTGATTACACATGATTGTTACAACAGATTCAGATCTCTAACTCACTATCAGTGCTACCGCTAGGGGGTGTTGTTTCTTTGTGGTTACGTAATTTAGTTTTGACAAACTTTATATTTGTAACGCTGTTACTAATGCAATATGAATATCAACGTACATTTGAAGAATATCGATTGAAATGTCTGATGCTTCATTTGCAACTTTCAATGTAGGCAATACTGTAAGAACACAAGATCATTGAATTGCAGTGTTTATGGTCTTTAGACTTGAAAGTAATATTGAGTTTGTTATTGTGGACTAGTTTTCTCTTTTTTGGTTCTTATATAATTCTTAACATGCTGTTAAAGCAGGATCATCTGCTATGTGACTTGTGTGCTCATTTTTTTTGATGAATTGAGTTCATGAAACTTTGTATAATTGCTCTTTCCCTTTTCTTTTTTTTTTTCAATAATATTTGTTTTGTATGCAAGGAAGATTAAAAAAATATGTGTACCTAGGTTTAAGAGGGGTACATGAGATTGGGGTCAATCTTTTTTATCTGACCGAGCTAAAATTCATTGGTTTGGATTAGGTCAAAAGTTGATTTATTTATTTTTAATTTCAAATCTAAATCAACCCAACCTGGTGACGAGCAAGTTGGTTCAAGTCAAATAATATGACAAAATATTTTAGAAAATCAAAAACAAATTTTAATTAAATGACATTTACCTTTATATAAAGTAGCGTTCAGATAGGTACCATTGCCCGTTCTTTTTATTTCGTTAACTTGTGTAAATTATGAACAATATTTTTTTTTTATGAAATTGGTTAGATTTTGATTAAAATTATACATATAGATGTTTGTGATTTCAAATTGTAACAACATGCTTATCTTTTTAAATCACACCAACAATATAACAAATATGAAGACATTAAGTGGAGGTCCAAATTTACCAATACCTGGTGTTCACTGGAAACCTCCTTTTAGTGGATTCTATAAGCTTAATGTTGAGAAAATTGCTCTTCTCACAAAGAGAAATGCTCCCTCCCATATGAAGTACCGAAAATGTCCCTGCGTGACTTAATTCACGCTCGGTACATACCAACATGACTTAAGTCACGTTGTGTGCCGTTATAGAATCAAAACATCAACCATTTTGCCATTCTATTTCCAAAACTCCCAAGTGTGAATTCTCAAACTCCCAAGTGCGATTTTCATCACCTTTGAGCAAAGCAACATCAAATTCTACACCAACATCAAGTAAATGATTATTATCTTATTGCATTGGCTTTTTATGGTTTAAATTTTGGTTTTTTTGGTGAAATTTCACAATTTTAGGATTTTAGGGTTTGTTTTCATGTTAGTTTTTAGGATTGTTAAGTTAGAAATTGTTGTTTAGATGTTGATTAGAGTATGTTTGACTCAAATGTGGTAGGTTAGAGTTAGGTTAGAGTTATAAATTGTTAGATTTTATGTTGAACTCTAGGTGTTTGATAAAATGTCTCGATAAAAATTTGTTTGATTTTTGCATTGTTGATTAAATTAGTTAGAAATTGGATTGTTAATGTTGATTATAGTGAGTTTGAGTGCAATGTGGTAGGTTAGAGATTGAAATGACACTGCCAAAATTGAACTGTTGGTGTTGATTATTTATAAATAATTGACTGAGATGTTCCTATGAAAATCATTTATTTTTGCTTTTATAAATGTTGTGTAGATACGTCTGAGAGACCAGAGAGATTGAGAGCAGACATACTGAGAGCAGGCAGGGAGACCATGACCAGGAATGCACGGGCCGAAAAGGCGGCTGCGCACCCTGCTCCTCGAAGGAGATAGGGTGTTAGGAGACAGGATGTGGGGACGTTGTCCCAGGAGGGTGCGTCCCAGATAGTGGACCCCACGCAAGATCAGCAGCAGCATGAGGAGTGTCAGCCTCAATACGAGCAGGCTCAACAACAGGAGGGTGAGGCGCAGCAGCTCAGGAGGAGGCCGTGCCAGAGAGTTTTCCCGAGGGCCCTACTGACTTGACACTTCTACCGAATTTCGGTAGGCATGTAACATGCAGGATTTGGAGCGACGCCGAAGTAAGTATAATTGTTTAATTTTATTTAATTACTCGTCAATTGATATGTTTATTTTAATTTAATTTTACGGTTTAATTTTTATGTTAAAATATTTTATTTACGCGTCAATTTAATTACGCGTCAATTTTTATGTTAAAATGTTTAATGTTTATTTTAATTATTGTTTTTAACGGTTAAATTGTTATGTCTTTTTTAGTTATTCAAATGTTTATATTTTTAATGGTTTGTTGTTCGTTTAATTTTTTGTATTTCAGTTTCAAGTGACGCATAAGGTGAACGTTGTCTCGCACGGGAAGAAGCTTGGGAAGCTGACAGTCCCGACATGGGCACAAGTATGGTTCTGGCAGCGGGTGGAGGCATCCGGTCTTGCACCCCTCCTTCAGACTAGGTACGAGAACATCAACCCTGCCCTCATCACCGCCTTGTCAGAGAGATGACATGCGGAGACCAGCAGCTTTCATCCGCCCGTTGGAGAGATGACCGTCACACTAGATGATGTGGCGTGTCTTCTACACATCCCCATCGCTGGGAGGCTCATGGCTGACAGTGATGTAGGATATGAGACATGTATGTAGCTGCTGCAGACCGAGCTGGGTATGACGAAGGAGGAGGCTGAGACTGATACAGGTAAACAGTGGGGTGGGTATATTAGTATATCTAACCTGAGGAGACAGTATGATAGACTCTTGCATAGATGCAATGAGTTGGAGCAGCCTGGTGATGAGGAGGAGGAGGAGCAGGAGAAGGTTGGGACGCAATGCATTAAGGTGTTTTTGTTGTTCTTGGTAGGCGTCACCATTTTCGCCAACAGGAACAGCAGAAGCGTTCATCTGTAGTGGTTGACTATGCTCCAGGACTTGAACACGGTGCACGAGTGGTCCTGGGGAGGGATGACACTTGCTTGGCTCTACCACCAGCTTTCTCTTGCTACAGACCCAGACGTTGGCACTGTAGGCGGTTACATGACTCTACTTGAGGTAATATTTTTTTTCTTTTCCCTAGCATATTATAAATGACTTTCAATATTATTGTGTATGTTTATGCGTTTGTGATGCTGAAATATTTGTTTGTATGATACTTGTGTTGATATTATTGGCAAGAAATGATACAATATTTACGTATAAATTACTTATGTTGCTTAAATGTTTAGATGTTTGCAAGTTTATGTTGTAGTTTTTAGTTTTAGGGTTTATGTATAATTTGCACTCCAAGTGTTTGATGAAATGTTTGAATGAGTTTTTCATTGATTGTTTTTAATTTCTTATGGTGTAGATCTGAAACAATGGACAATTTGTTCAACGCTCAAGTATGCTTCAACGGTGGAAACCCTAAGTTTTTTTAAGGTTCGGGACGATGTCACGTTAAAAGAATTGAAGGATTAACTTGATGAACTCAACCAACGACTCAACCACGGAGACACAAGGAAGGTTGAATACGTTTGGTATAAACGTCCATCATTCGACTCAGAGGGGAGATTGACGTTCAGTCGGCCGAAGTTAACGAACGACGACGACGCGAGGAGCATGTTCTCGTTATTTGGTCAGAACAGCATGTTCCCGAGGATCGAGATGGATGCTACGTTGCTGAGATCGCCTGAAGATATTCTCAAGAGTTTTATTCGGCCAGATAAAGATGTTTATGTAGTATTATTATGTTGTGTCATTATTTTGTTGGATTATAGTTTAATTTTTGTTAGTTTGCTGAAGATGTTGGCATTGAAGTGTCTTATACTTAGCGTAAATGTTTGCAAGTCTCTTTGGAAACTCAAAAGAATGAAGAGAACACAACATGTATTATGCCGAATCAACTATATAGGTTTTCACATCGAATTCCTTCGTATAGGATGAGTGCCACAAAAGGGAATGCATTTCTAAGATGTTGTTTTGTGCTTGATCATGCTCCTCTGTTAATTGAAACTTGTCAGTTGGCAGGGCAGTAGGATTAAGTTCAAAAGAATATATTTGGATGCATTCCTTTATGTGACAACTCATCCTATATGAAGAGATTCGATGTTATAACCTATATAATTGATTCGGTAGAATACATGTGTTATTTTCTCTTCATTCTTTTGAGTTTTGAAAGAGACTTGCAAATTTTAACACTAAGTATAAGACACTTGAATGCCAACATTTTCCGCAAACTTTCATGAATTTAATTTTAATCCAACATCATGATGATACAACATCTTTAGGGATAATGTAATGTAATGTAACGTAACACTTCTTTTATTTGAACAGACATGAAATTAAAACTAAATAAATTTGTCGTATTATATTAATTTTGGAATTTATTACGCGTACTTGTGTATTTTTAGTTATGATTTATTTTGGATAATGAAGGAATTGTTGTTATTGTTGTTTCTAAGACATGACATACTTTTAAAAAATGAACATAACATATTGTATGTTTGGGGTTTTCAAAAAATATTATCTTTGTACAAAAATGATGGAAACTTAAGTTACCTAAAACAAACGTGACTTAAGTCACGTTGGCATATACCGAACGTGACTTAACTCACGTTGGTATATATCGAGTGTGACTTAACTCACGTTGGTATATACCAAACATGACTTAAGTCATGTTGGGGTTTTTTTGATCAATTCACATGGAAATGAGCAAAAGTGTATGGGAGAAGGCATTTCCACGATTAAATAATATTTCATTCTGGTTGTTGCCGCCAAGTCTCTTGCTCCTATTAAGCTCAGCCTTAGTAGAGGTGGGTAGCGGCACTGGGTGGACGGTCTATCCGCCCTTAAGTGGTATTACCAGCCATTCTGGAGGAGCAGTTGATTCAGCAATTTCTAGTCTTCATCTACCAGCCGGTTCCCACCGCTAGACGAGGATCGGCCCACCAGCATTTTTTTGGTGTCGTAGGGGAGGGATTGACCTTTTTAACGCATATTCACTCGTACCGGCATGGCCCCACTGATTTGTTTGAGCAATTTTCTTTGGTTAAAAGATGGACAGGGCTTAGAAAAATAATGGAGTGGGCTTATAAAAGAAGCACATGAAGAGTTTTTTAAAATTAATACTTTAATTGTATGTAAAATAAGAGAGTGGCCGATGGCATGAGGTGGAGTTTTGTTCCTATTTTTAAAAGGTTTTTTGTGTTTAATTATTTTCTATTTTGTAATCTAAAAATATTTTTTCACTAGAATTGTATAATAAAATATTAAAAAGTATTATTTAACTAAATCTGGTTGAACCCCCGTCGAACCCGGTCGAACCTTTAAACTTTAAACTCATGCCTACACCGGTTTAATGTCCAGTCCGATTTTGATTACCTAGCTTCCAATTCTACCTTTAAACAAATTTGTCAAACATCAAAAAGATAAGAATATATATTATCTTTTCTATATTTTTGATGTCCTTGAAAAAAAATAAGTGTTGTTTATCACAATGTGAAAGTGGAAAATATCTACACCTATAATTTTAATCAAAATCATAATTTCATAAAAAATAATTGTTCGTAATTTATATACATTAGCGCAATAAAAAGAGTGGATAGACGCCACTCCATGTCCGTCTAAACGCCATTATAAATAATATCTTTTTTTTAGATATGTTACTATTATTATTCTCGCTACTTCCTTCAAAATAAAATTTATTATTATCACTACTAATATTTTTTTAAGGATTATTATTATTCTTACTAGCGTTCAGACGTGCGTGCTTGTTTGTCTGCTCTTTTTATTGCGCTAATGCATATAAATTACAAACAATATTTTTTATGAAATTTTGATTAAAATTATTTTGATTTTGATTAAAATTATAGATATAGATAATATGTTTTGCACTTTCATATTGTAACAAATTATACTTGTCTTTTTCAATGATATCAACAATATAACAAATATAATATAAATACTTATCTTTTTGAATAAGACCAACAAAATAACATTTTTTTTATATTCAAATTTGTTTAAGGATATAATTGAAAATGAAAAAGTTAACCCAAAATCATATATTCTCTTTATACATAGTATAGATATCAACACTTCAATTAATTTCTTTAGTAAAAAGAAAAAACTTGAATTAATATCTATGATTTAAAAATTCAGTATTTGAACTAATAAATTGAAACATTTTTTGATTTGATACATAAAAGTTTTGAACTATATTAGAAAAAAATACAAAAAAATTGCAATTTTGTTATTTCTCTTCTTTAACGCCAACCCTCATTGGCATAATGTATCAAAAATAGGTGGCATTTAGGATACCAAAGTTAATCTTTTTGTGTATGATACAAAAATGAGTTTTTTACCTTTGATTTATTATTTAAATATTCAACGGTCAAAATTGAAGAAGGACAACTTGAGTAGTGGGTTTGATGTTATAGTTTTGATATTTTCAAAAAGAGTCTTTAACAATGATGAAATTGTATTTATGTTAATTAAAAATTTATGTTAATAAAATGTCGCTCTAAAAAATATATTAGTAAAAAGTATCTAATTTTTTCTCTTGTCTAAAAGTATGTGACTGATTTTTTTTACGATGGAATTTATTTGTTTTACATTTTATCAATCATCATTTTTTTAAAAATATCTTTCAACGTGATAAACACCATTGTTTTTTTTTCTTTGAGAGATGATGAACCCCGTTATTAACCAGATATGGATATTAATAATCAAAATTTCTTGAGTATCTCTTTCATCAACAATCAGCATCCCATTTCATAAAAAATTCATCAAAAGAATCCAGGATCCCACCATCAAAAAATATTCAAACCAATTTCTCAAAATATCCAAAATTAAATTCAGTTTCACCCATATCTGAATATTTTGAGACTAAGCAGCTCCGGACAAAAATTTCAGATCTAGAAGTAGACAAAGAATATCCTATATTAGTATATTTGTCCAATTTGGGGAGGGTTTGCTACTGTTTGGGGGAAGAGAGAAGAAAGGTAAAACAAAGTGAAGATTGGTGGTGCGGTTGGAAGAAGATAGCTTTAAAACCTGTTAATGTCGGTGTTCAGCGTTAGGGTACCGGAGCTCCGATCTATCAGCGTTTGATTTATGCTAATTTGTTTTTGATTTGAAATGAAATATATGTGCTTGAACTAGTTGGTAATGCTGTGAGAGCAAACGAAAAGAACTTAAGAAAGACGATGGTTTTTTCTTTTCTGGATTGAATTGAAGCTTTTGGTATTGTTGGGATGAACGATATAGAGAAGATGAAGAATATAGAGCTGTAAACTATTGTTAAATCAATAAAATAAAAGAGGATAATCAAGTAGGTAATAACATAATATTATTAAGTGTTGGGGACACTCATGAATGATATAATAAATAACTCGTGGGATGTATTTAGTATTTTCAACATTAGAGGACAACCTGATATTGTGGATAAAAAAACCTTTTTGTACCATACACAAAAAGACTAACTTTGGTACCTTAAACTCCACCTCAAAAATATACATAAACTTAGTTCATTGTTACATATATAGTGGTTTCTTTCTTGAATACTTAAGAAGAAAAAGAACAAAAGTGAGTAATAATATTGAGAGAAAAGAAGAAAAACCAATTACCCAGTATCCAAGCTTGTTGGAGCCCCGATCTTCTTCAATAGTGAACGATGACAATGGCTGTTGTAACTGGAAGAAAATTACTTTCCTTTGTTCGTTCCACTTCAACTCCTTTTCTCAATCCAATTCTAAATTCAAACTTTTTCTATATTCTCTCTTCTTCTCATCCACATTTCTCTACTTCTTCTTCTTCCGGTAAGTTAATTTTCATTGCTTTCTTTCTTTTTAATTAAATAATTAATTAATTGATTGATTCAATTTGCGGTTATATTGTGTTTCAAGATCAGAGGATAATAATTTTGGAGCTACCAGTGATGATAAATTTAAAAAATGGAAAAATGGTGGTGGCATTTTCCATGAATCAGCTTGGATTGACTCAACAGCGTTTTTAGATGTTGGTGCTATTGTTCATTCGGAATCTGTTGTTGGTTCAAATGTTCGTATTGGTTCGGGAACTGTGGTTGGACCTTCTGTTTCTATTGCTCATTCAACAATAATTGGGTACTCTTTCCCTGTATTTTTTTCCATTGATATACTCTTATTTATTGAATCTCATTCTGCTTAATTACTCCACTAATTACAACTAATAATGGTGTTTTTAGTCGATGACAATACTTTTACGATTGAAACCAACTCAGCTAATCATTTCCTTAACGTTTTGAACTGGGCCTCCGCCCATATCGCCAGCCCAACACTTGAAGGCCAAATAACCCATATTCTTCGCTACTTGTGGATGGACAGAGGACTTCTCGTGCCTCGATAGCACAGGAGCGCGGTTCAGTCAATCAGGATAATTGATGTGATCTCTAATGAACTCCCGCTTTCCCTGCTGGGTTTCACGGGATCAGTTACAGCTGGGCACCCTTATATAAAGATGGCTTTGCACCACATTGAACTCAACTCACACTTTCACCACTTTTTCAGTGACTCTTCCATTGAGTTCCTCTTTGTAATCTCTCTGTAACTTTGCGGGAGAACTACCTCCGCCATGAACTAGACTAGCTCTGTCGTATCGGAAAACTCATTTGTATACACTATGTTGATTGAATATATATGGATCTGGTTTACATTATTATTATATCACTTATTAATCGCGCACCACTCAAATGTGACATTTAATCTGAGCGAGACGGAGGGAGTAAATGTGTGAGACTGGCAGAATCATTACATCCTCTTAATGTATTGAATTTACAACAACATCCCTAAGTTTCTTCTGTTGTAATTTTATGGATCATACTGAGTCCTTGACTAACAAAAGACATATTTAAGGACCAAATCAATTAACGAAAGATACATTTTGAGAAACAAACAAACTAACCGACAAGCAAAAGATCAGATTGGAAATAGGGGTTTAATTAGCGGTCGCAGTTGCGTCCCAATCCTGAATATTGCGAAGAATCATGGTTGAATGTAGCTTATGCGGCCTCAAAAGCGGTCACATTGCGGTTTTGTCAATATAAAAAACCGTTTTGTCGCGGCCCAGATTGCTGTCACAGACCTTTATTTAAAGCCTTGATTAGAAGTATGTTGTCTCCTCTTTTATTTGTAATTATGTATAGAGGTTCACATGCCTGTTTATGTCTGAAAACTTGTATATATGAAATTTCATTATTAAAGTAATCACAAAAGAATTTATAATTATACTGATGAGGTTTTGACGCTACTATACTTTTTCCAGGTTTAACGTCTCACTTAGTAATTGCAGTATAGGCGATTCATGTGTAATTCACAATGGAGTCTGCATCGGTCAAGATGGTAATGCTGGTTTTCTAAACTTGCTTGTTTTTTAATAGTTAAGGACAGCAAGTGTCATGGTATGGACCTGGCACTTAGTTTGATGTAAGCACGGTGTCACTGCAATTTTGTCAAACTCACTTCGAATCCAAACATGCACACAGAAAACATGTTATATGTGCATTTCTATTTAGATTAGATTAATTTTCATTAATCTAATAATTTGAAAAAAGAGACATTTAACTTTAGCAGCAGATGGTGCTTAATGTTGAATTGATTGTTGTTTCGTTAGGGTCACTACTTTTGCATAACATTAGTGCATTCTATTTTACATGCAGGATTTGGATTTTATGTGGATGGTGATGGTAACATGATAAAGAAGCCACAAGTTAGTAATTTGTCTTGTAATTTATTCTTATCCTATATATGCTGACAGTTTCTTTCTGTTTAACAATATTTTTCAACTTGCATAGATTGTACTAATATGAATTTCTTGCTTAAATCTGTTAGAAGTTGAATGTAATAATAGGGAACAATTTGGAAATTGGTTCAAATACATGCATTGACAGGGGCAGGTAATTTTTTTGATGACTTATAACCTTTTCTATTTAGCTTCATCATGTGTCAAAAAATGTGTTATAGTTTGATTTTCACTTGGAATTGATATCAACTAATTATATTCTCTGTTTGGCCATGCAGCTGGAGAGATACGTTTATTGGGGACAACTCGAAGATAGATAATTTAGTTCAGGTTAACATTTAGCTTTTACATAATTACAATAGCGAAAAAAAAAAGGTTTTGTTCTTTGTTCTGATTAGTTCTGCAGATTGGTCACAATGTAGTTATTGGGAAGAATTGTATGCTTTGTGGACAAGTAGGGATTGCAGGCTCAGCAACGTATGTTATCTTTATTCACTTTTCTGTTACCTAGTAAATTTTTGGAATGATTAATCTGGTCAAATTCATATTAGAACTAAAGTTATTGCCGAGGTTTGCGAGTTTCTCAAGAGTTGCAACTTTTTTTTATGTGTTCAGCATAGGAGATTATGTGACGTTGGGAGGAAGGGTAGCAGTACGAGATCATGTATCGATTGCATCAAAGGTATGCTGTTGTTTTACTTGGTGCATTGAGGATAGCTATTGATTAGTGAATGAATAATTGGACTTTCAGTACTTGTTGTGACTTGTATGACAAATAATATCAAACTATACTGATCTCGGAAAGTGTTATCAACCTGACGATTTGTAAGACATTGGGAACAAATGATACATGTTAATTACCTGAAAGTCAGGTCTCTTCACATGCCTTCTATCATCACAATACTTTT
Source organism: Medicago ruthenica (assembly GCA_018208015.1). NCBI lineage: Eukaryota > Viridiplantae > Streptophyta > Magnoliopsida > Fabales > Fabaceae > Medicago > Medicago ruthenica. The sequence goes on from CM031375.1 coordinate 43,931,685, forward strand.
CATCTTCATATTATCAGTACAACCTGTAATTTCTTGCTAGCTGTACTAAGTGCATGTTGGGTTTGTTGGTGAGTTCAGCGGAATCACCGGTGCCACCATGATTTTGTAAAACGCACCACCAATCCAACCATCAACCAACACTGTTTTAATTTACTTTGCTGTTGTATTATTTTTACTGTTGGTAAATTGGGTGCTTGGGGTTGAGGAGAAGACTTCTGATTGCAAAGTGCTTGCAGGTTCGACTTGCTGCGTTAAGTTGTGTAACCAAGGACATCACAGAACCTGGAGACTATGGTGGATTTCCTGCTGTAATGATCTACTTTGTCTTGTTATTTATTCAATATAATGCATTAGCGTCAAAGTTCATTGTTTGACATTGACATGCACACATGTTATTCGGTTGGGTCCATTCATAAACTAGCTTCCTTGTTGCTTTGTAGGTTTCTATTCACAAATGGCGGAGACAAGTTGCCAGCAGTTTTGTAGTCAGAGGAGTCTGAATACTTGCCTCAAAATCAATATGTAGTGACTAGTTAGCACATTTTTTAATGCTAAGTCATAGTTTTGTTATGCCGACCATTACATTGCAAGATCAAAATATGTCTTAGATTATGAATTATGTGTTACAAAACCTAGTCATTTTGTGTCTCGGAGTAATTTAGGTACAGATTTGTAAGACCGATCAGAATACTAAGCTTATTCTTGTTTATGCTTCCTTGGTACGTGATTGCATGCACACAAAATTGTTTACTAGGAGTTGGAAGGAAAAACATCCAAGGGTCTTTCTATGACGGTAAGGTACCTGAACACATGGGACATCATTTGCCAAATAAATTTTGCTTGCCTTGCCACTCAAGTTTTTCGAATGTATGCTAAATTTGAATTTAGTCACTAACCATTTTTGATGTATGAAAAGGCTCAAATTTCGTACTGTTATGTAGCTGCCCTTGCCCAAATGTGATCATTTTCCAGCTGTTTTATTTATGTAGCTTTACTCTTCTGGGAGTGATCATAATCATCAAGCTATATAGCTTATTTGTAATTACATATCGAAAATATAAGAAAACAGCAAAAAGCAAAACTAATAACTACCAAAAACTCGTTAGATTTAGATCTCCCCTTTGACAGAATATTTGCACATTGATTCCCTTCATTTAACTTGTGCTTTCGGCTGAAGCTCAAATGATTTGCCATGAAATTTTTAATCACCAAAACTTCATTTGCATACATGTGAAAAAAGCCGTTCCCTTTATGCATAGTAGCCAATAACTTCTATAAGCCAACATCCTAGCATATCTTAAATGCCTACATTCTTGAAGAGACCTTGTGAAAAATATCCCAAATGATCCACATCCAAATCAAAATCACTTTCCTATGGTTTAATCCAAGTGACTAACCTATCTCTAGCATTATGTTGATGCTTGAGACTGAAGCCATAACCTATCTCTAGCATTTATGAAATAATAATAAAATTTCCTCCTCCTTAAAATTAATTACTTATAATTTTACGACTCAAAGAGTTTAAAATAAAACAAAGATTTAATGAGTCATTAGTATGACACAAGGTCTAAAACATATTTTATTTTAGGAAGGTCTCAAAACACAATTTTGTTTAAACATTCAGAATTTGCATATAATTAGGATACATTTGTGCAAACACTCTATACTCTTTGTGTGTGTAAATCAGGTATTCTCCACATGCAAGAAGATTTCTCTCGAGCTTTTTGGAACTCAAAGGACACTCTCTACTCTTTAGTATAGGCTTTTAATTTCAAGATTCTTTTAATAAACAAAAATAAATTAAAATAGGCGAAACCTAGGTAGGCCTATTTTCGTACCCAACTTCTGAACATCATCTCGAACTTGTTGCCGATATTCTTGGAAGCTAAACTCTTTGTAAAGAGATGGCTTTTCACAACTCTCTATCACACTCTCATTTGAAGGGCACAAGAAATACGCCATAGAAAACCTTTCAACTTTTGGATTTGTAACAACTCGATGCTCAACACTCTTGTAAAGTCCGTTGCTCCAAGCCTACAATATCATGCATTGCCAAAAACACAATTACAAATTTATTTAAGGATTTAATCGATACGCTCTAATCGTGTAAACAATTTATACCGTCAATCAATCATAATTTATAATTGTTGGATCACTAAAAATATCTGACTTAAATATATATATATCTTAATCGACATACAAAAGAAAATTTAAATTTAAGATGGTTTGACAACGTAAAAAGTTTTACTATGGCAATACGTAAAATTTAATCTTTTTATTTAATGACATGTCATTCTAGGATACACTAATTGTGTAAACAGGTTTTTACATAAATATTCAGGAATGCATTTTACTTCTAAAAATAACATTATCATATAAATTTAATTTGGAAATATCATTGGATGCACATATATATTTTTTACACTGTGAGTCTATAAGCATTAAAGTTTGCAAGTACCTGGAATAAGTCACCTATGTTGATTATAAGAGCACTAGGATTTGGTTTAACTGCAATCCATTTCTTGTCTTTCACCAATTGCAATCCACCTACTTGATCTTGATATAATATAGTGAGGAAGTCACTATCAGTGTGTGGCATTAGGCCATGAATCTCAGAAGCTATGGGACATGGAGGATATCGGTTCAATCGAAGATAACAAGTATTAGGCAAGCAATTCTCCTTAAAATAAGTTGACTCATGCCCCATTTTTTCAGCTAGTATATGAGCTAAAGTTTGTGCAAGGTTGGATGCTATGATAGCAAATTGTTCAATTGATGATCTGCAAAAATATATGCATTCATAGAAGTTAATTAAGACTGGTTTATTAATTACAATTTAATTTGTCTATGCTAGTAACAACTTATATTTTTGTTTTGAGGCAATGATAACAAGTTAAAGGTTTGTTAAAAAAAACTTAAAGGTTAGAAACTAATGGCATTTAATATAATCATGATTTCATATCAATATTTTCACATAGTAATGCTTATTGAGGCCTAAATCGAACAAGACAAAATTGATTATATTAACAAAATCTGAGATTCTTTACTAGCACAAGGTGTATGAGAAAGAACCTCAAAAGTATACAGTCAACAAACAAGATTTTAAACCAAGACTGACATTATAAACAAATCGAATTTTAAAGCAAGATTTTGACAGAAAATAGAAGTCTTTTTAATGTTTAACAATGATGACATTTTCATTGAATTTTACATTTTTTTTTCTCTTATATTTACTCTTATGTTTAGGATGAAAAGGAGTACTATATTGTAACAAAAAAAAAAAGGAGTACTATATTAAGTTGCAACTAGTTAGAGAGTAGGGTAAAGCAAAATCACACGTGATGGGAACTCAATAAATAAATCTAAAGGGGGGGTGCGGTGACATAGGCAGGAGATTACAAAACAGCAATTCGACTTGTTTACAATATCGACTTGTATATATTAGAAGAAGAGGCGGCATATAAGTTAAAATATGTTACATTTAACTAGAAAATTTTACCAACAAAAAAATAGATCTAAAATTTAAATTGTTTTTAATTTATTTTCCTAATCCCTAAAAAAGTTAATTTTATAAATCATTTTTAGTTTATTGTTTTTGATATGTTTTTCTAAACTATTTTTTTTGAAGGAACCTAGTAGTTAGACTCACACACCTTAAATGTAAAGAAGTAGAAAAATTTAGGGTTTTAATTTCGACCCCTGCATATCAATGTTTCTTTATAGCTATTTTCATAAACTTTAAGATGTCTCATAAAAACAATTTTTTGTTTATAAAGATTTTTTACATCATCGATCAATAAATCATAGCTGTTGTACTATTAAATAAAATTTGTTAAGCATAATTTACCTTTATTTTCACTATTAAAAGAAAAATAAGCATATTACCGAAAAAAAACAATCAAAATTTGATGAGAAAAAATTTCTCCAATTCTCTCATCTCTAAATTTAGTGTGGAAATTAGAGACATTTTTATATAAACTTTTTCTTATTATATTTTTGAAACTCTCTTATTTTTTCTAACCATGATAAAAACATATTATACCAAAACTTTAATTTGATAAGTGCATATATAGAATTAGAACTTAACAAGTTGATTCGTCAAAAAGTAGTCAAATTTATTCACAGCAGTAAACATACATACCTAAGTGTATTTGATTGAGTATTGGTATCTAATACATCTTTTAAAGGGATATGAAATGCCTCTGACCAAGATAACTGTCCAACACATGTGGCAGAAGGTGTTCCCCAACGGTAACTACCAGAAGAGAATTGCAAGAATTTGTCCTCTTTGGTCTTTTTATCAAATGGAAGCTTAAACAATTTCTCTTGCTCACACTTCAACCTACTGAAAATGTCATTTGGAATTCCATGCTTTATAACCTGGAAAAAACCCCATTCTTGTGAAGCTCTAGCTATCTCATACTTGCATGCTTCTCTTACCATTTCATTGTTGTCTTCTAAACGGCTCAGATCAATCACCGGAAGTTCGCATTCCTCCACCACCGCGAATTTGTCGTCGTTGAGAAAATTATTACCATTGTTTTTGGTTTTGTTCAGGAGGATCTTGTATGCTTCTTCAAATGGTGGGTCGGAAACTGGGTCCATTTGTAAGCAACTGATCGATCATGAGATGGGATGTTAAAAGAACAGGAAATGACCTAAATTAATAAATGTATTTAATGTTGTATATAAAAGAGTAATCGTGAGTTAATTTACAAAAATATTAAAAAGAGACGGAGGGAATACTAGCAAATGAGCATTATTATTAACCCCTAAAAAAAGGCGATTATTACAAGGAAAATGTCATAAGGACATTGTTTAAACATCCAAAAGTAATACTCCCTCTCTCTCATATTAAGTGTCTTGTTTAAGTTTTACACGAGTATTAAGAAAATGATTAATAATGTTGATTTCAATTATAAAATACTAGTATATGTCATTTATTAAAATATCTTTATTAATTATAGTTAGTGTAATAGTTATAGATGATTGAAATGCAATAAATTACGATTTACTAGTGAAAAATAAATAAATATTATATTAGTATTGTAAAAGAGACAAATAATTAAAAATGCAATATTTTTTTTAAAAAAAGACACCCCATTTAAAACGGAGGAAGTAACTTTTATATTAAAATTTATATAGTTTTTTTAAAAAGAAAATTATATATTAATAACTTTTACCTATGTTTAACTTGTTGTCGATTATGGATTGGTTAGAAAAAACTCTTTTTATGATTTGTGAGCTGAGGTTACATATTGTAGTTTACTGTGTGTCTACATCTATAGCCCACATAACCTTGAGTTGACAGTGTCACATGGTCCCATCTAGGTAGGATTCGAAGCACGTGATTGGATATTTTTTTTTTGGACAAAACTTATGTACAATTCTTTAGGTGCTTTTCGTATGGTTCTTAACTAAAAATACAAATTTTTTGGATATAACAAACTTTGAGAAAATTATGGATTTGAGGAAATCATGGTGAATTTAGTTAATAACCATACGAAAAACACCTAAGAAATTGTATCTAAGTTTTTTTTTTTTTTTACAAGGCACGTGATTGGATATGTTGACTTTTGATTTGAATTAAGTTTTCAATTATTATTATAAGGCTAAGCTAACCTTTTACCAAAATAATTAAAAAGAATCCTTGTTTGTTGGTTAGTTAAATAACTGTTTTGGTTAGTTAGTCTCCTGATACTACTATGCAGGTTCAAGTGCCACAATTACTCGTTATGCATATAAGAAAGTCTTAGGTGGTCACAAACATAAATAAAAAATACTTAGGTATCCTCACATAGATAAGAAAAATTAAAAGATTAAAGTAAAAAATGATGTGACTAATTTATTTCTCTTTTAATTTTTTCTAATTGTCTGTGTGCGCCCAATTTTTTTTCATTTAGGGTTGTGTCCATAGAAGAGTTGTTCTCTGCAGATAAGGTTTATTATGCCTTTATTATTATTATTATTATTATTATTATTATTATTATTATTATAAATAAATGTTAGTTGTTAGTAGTTAGTTACTAAAATGTGTGACAAATTTTGACTTTAAACATGTTATGTTCTCACAAATTTTGACAAAGACAACATATGCATTGTTCATCTTTTAATCACATAATTAACACAATTAAAATGTGTGATCAATTACATTTTGCATGTCATTAATAATTCATAGAGTTTAATTTATATACATTGTCAGTGTATACAAGTTTTACACATGCATCAAATGATGTATTATCATACCATTTAGTGAGTTAAAAATACAAGATTTATGATACTTTATTAATTAATGTGACACCACATTATTAAATGTGTGTGTAAAACCGTTGTACACTGACGATTTATATAAATTAAATTCTAGTTTATATTGAACGTAATTAATCATGTATTTAATATGCATTAACCATATAAGGAACAAAATGAATAACTTTTTCTATAAAAAAATGAATAATTTTATATCAAAACATTCATTGTGTTGAAATATACGTGATATTTATTAACATTTTTCTAGAGGATGATATTCATTAACATTCTATTGAACATACATAACTATATGAGTTAACTATGTAACGTTTTTCTTTTTTGAAGAATAGCTATGTAACGTGTATATTTGTGAATAGTGGCATTTATACAATGTCAACAATAGAATATAAACATACCGTAGACACTTATTTCAAATTGATATAAAAATGACTAAAAAAGTATATACCTTATGTGTATGCCAAGAAGGAAGTCGTTACATGTAGAAGAACAACTTAAATGAACAATCTTTTTAAGTTGCTAATTGAAAATATAAGAAAGAATGTACTATGGAAAGATAGGTGAACCAGTAGCTGATAATTTATAGGCACCAAGAGCATCAATTATTGTCAAAGATAGCAAGGACATTTTTTGATGATTAAAAGCTTATGCTAAAGAAAAGAACACGTCGCTCATGGCGGCATCAGAGAAAATTAACACTATACATTTTTCTACAGTATATGCCTTTTAATTTAATTTAAATTTTTTCCTTTCATTTCCATACATTAAATTTTCTTTTTGATAACAATAATTTTAATCCCGTCAAAAAAAAAACACAATGATTTTGAAATTTCTTGAAACGCATCAAACGCGTGTGTAACACGTAGTTATTTAATTTGAAGGTTAATAATAACAATAGAAAGTGAAAGGAAGCATAATTCAAAGTAAGATGGATTCAATGTTTGGTACAAACATATGATGTGTGATTAAACGCAATATCACTCATACATTAAAATCATAATGTTATAGACTTTTTAGAAAATAATGTCACATTTGTCAATTCCTTTACCAATCACGAATTTCCTCTGATTTTTTATATAACGTGAAAAATATAGATGGATAAAGAGAGACTTGGAAGAATGAGAGCCATACTATGTGTTACAGTAATTGGTACATACAGTGCAGCATTGAAATAAAATTAAGAAAGTTAAAAATAGTGCCCCTAAAATTAATTATTCTTGATGGAGCAAGTTTAGTCGATGTCCGGCTGAATGTCCTCAACTGTAACTTTATTTGTTTCAAAGATTAACGTTGAGATGAACTTTGTCCTTCAACTTTGAATTCCTTAAATTCTTTTGTTGAGCGTTAGATACAATTGTTTTTTTGTGTTTTTGAGCTATACTAAAAATTGCATAAAATTAAAATAAAGACAAAAGTTTAAAGAGAAGAAAAAAATGCAAAATAAACTCATTTGAATGATTGGATGTGTTAATTACAGTGTATGAGCTGAATATTTATGGAAAAACTAAAACTATTAGGCAAACAACGTGGTCTACAATGATGCGCCTCTCCTCGGCTAATTTTGTGGGTAATGTGTGAGTTTCCATCGTTCAGGGGAACGTGGTGCCTCACGTTCATCTTCAAGTCTCCTCCATGGCATGATTCGTTTACAAAGTCTTTGGTGCGCAACTCCACTACAAACATGTTTCTTCCCTTCATCCCTCTTTGCAGTTAGTGGCTCTACAAATATGAAACATGAGTTTTGTGCATCATTGTTTAATATAACTTAGTCTTGACTCAATTTAAGGCATTTAGGACCTAAGTACTCAACTTGTGCACTTGAGGAAGTATTAGTCTCCCTCGCTCGACAGTCCTAACAACTGCTTAACCTTCAATTGACTAGGGGTTCTCATCACCTAATGTTCAATCATCTATTTCCCTATATCAGCTAACATGATGTTTAATTTTAGGTATAAACAAATGCCCCCCCTGCATTGTACTATGATAGATGTAGTTTTACATATAAAAAGTAAGCACTCAGAGTTTATTGTTCCACAGGGACTCATACAATACTAAAAGCCTTTCAACAACTAATATAGTTTTAAGTATATAAAGAGGGTTTATTGTACATGAAATTATCCAAGCATTAAACAGAGATGATATTGTTTCAATTAGATTTTGTTAACTATTCTTCTAAAGTATTTCCTTGAACAATTATATGCATGTAGTGTTTCAGTTATATATTCACCTATAACTCACCATACATCTCCATGCCTGACAGAAAACTGGATATCTATTGTACATATTATTTCCTATGTATCACTTAGTTAATCTATAAGATAACATTAAGTTTCGATAGTGGGCTACAATTGTAAATCTGGACTGATGTCTCGCAACTAACATCTACACGTGAATCTATTCCATGCTCCTTAGATAAAAGTCCACGTCTCTTTTAAAAATAAAAATAAAAATGTCCACGTCTAGCACTTTCTAAATCAGATAATCAATTTCGAAGTTTAATGTCGGAAATTCATTAAGTACAAGAATAAACTTATCGATATAACGAAACAAAACTTATATATATATATAAAAAAAATCAAGTTTCTATATTAGAATCATAGTAAGTACACGTAATCCCAACAATAGAGATAATTAGTTATACATAATAACCTTACAATACATAGCAAGAAGAGACGGAACTTCATGTTCTTTGAGAAATAAACCTTATAAAATGCATGGAATTAGGTTAAAGTAGCTACGATAACTCTTAAAAGCAAGTTTAATGATACTCATAACAATCTAGAGAATTTTCCTTAGATTACTTGTAAAATAAGTCAATAAGTGCCGATAAAATGTGTAAAAATGCAAGTCAATAAGTGACTATAAAATGTGTAAAAATGCATAAATTTGGGGGTTTGTAATCAATGATGCAGACATATTTCATGGTTTTTAATCAATTAATATCTTGAATAACGATGCATAAATATTTCAGGGTTTGTAATAAATCAACAACTTCAAATATTTCACATGTGCATGAATGTATCCAAATTACAACACATCATCAAGTGTATATCTTTAGTTAGTCATTTTAGTTCTCAAATAGGCATGCCAACAGAACATGTAAGAGCGAGTCCCCATTTGAATATGCCTCAATTTCGATAGGGGATACTATGAACACTCATATCTACCTCGAACTCATCATCAAACATGTCCACTTGTACAAAAATAACATTTTTTTTTATCTCTCTAAAATTAGAAATCCTTAGACAAACTCTTAAATTACATACATATATTTACTTTAATTTCTAAGATGAGCCTGAAACAAGTTGTTTCTTCTTATTTTTTGTTTAAAAAGAATCAGATTATTGAAACACTATAGTTTTGGACTTTTTACATTTTTAATTAATAAAAAAATATACAAAAATATGGTCCAAGTTCATGCGGAGATGGTGCGGTGGGGATAGCTAAACGCTAACAAGTACAAGGTTGGGATGGAGTTTTATTTTTCACTCATGTTGAAATTGGGGACGAGTGCGGGGATACACAAACCCCATCATATTGGAGATGGGAAAGTTAAAATGTGTCTCCACCCACCCGTTGCCATGTCTATCCTCAAATGTGTCATTTTGAACTCAAATTAGTTTTTTGTTAGTCAATTTACTTCTTAAAATTACAAACAAAAGCGCATTTACAATTTTAATACATACCATAAAGTCAACATATTACATATTAAAGGATCAAAATGATTATTAGTGATCAACTAAAAACAATTAATTGTACATGACACTAGAAAGAAAAATACACTCAAAACATGGAGATATAACTATATTCTTCAAAAAGTTTATGCCGGCACAAAAACGTGGCTCTGTTGAGGGTCACATGCACTTTAAATTTTCCAATTGGTCAAGAATGTGAGAATGAGGCACGGACATGTGTATTGCTCACACTAGAGTGTAGGCACAACCATGGGTCAGCCATTAATTAGCATTTAATACAAAAAGGGCATGTCCAACCACCAATTAGCCTAATTAATTCAAAAAGGCCTTTAACGACATTACAAATATCTATTTAAAAAGAGTTTTGATAACGAGTGCCCCGGTGCACTCGTTAAACATCTTTAATAAATAAATTATTCTTTAAAAAAAATTAAAGACTTCAATTTTTAATGCAATAAATGCACAAACTTTCATAAAAACTTACCAATTTTGGTGCTGAAAGAGTGCTCGGGGGCACTTGTTAATATTTCCCTTAAAAAAAGGTGCATATTGGCCTTAAATGATAACAATTGTACCCTTTTTTCTCATCTAATTTTAGCATTGAATACAATTTTGATGTAACAATATATTTTATAATAAAAATAAGAATAATATTCATTCAAATAGTTACTAGTAATTAACAATAGTTAAATTAACAAAAGGGGGAAAATAGTTGTACGATGAGAGAGAGCGTGAGAGAGAGAGTGAGTGGCGGCGGTCATCGGCCTCACCAACGGCCACCGCGCCGGCTTCCTTATCCGCCGGAAGGGAGGTTTCTCGGGAGGGGTGGGTCATTTGCCAGGGAGGCACAAATGGGAGGGGATTTGGGAGAGTGGACTGAGGTGAGAAACAGACGTCGAAAAGCGATGGGACCGGTTTCTCAGGGACAGTACAGACAGCGGGAGAGCAGTATGCATGGACGTTTTGGATCGGATGTCAGGTTTGTTAAGAGTTTTGGACAGTATGAGAGGTTTTCTGATCGTGATTACTCAATTAGGATTAGTAGAGATCATCACCGTGGCCGTTCCCTAGTGCGCCGTAGTGATCGTTTTTCTCGTCTTTGTGTGGGTTCGCGCGGCAGAAGCTTAGCAGGTGGAATTTTTTCGCGTGACAGGAAGATGTTTCTTGGGTCTCGGCAGCTTCACTCACATGGAAGGCATGCAAGTTATGATAAGAAAAAGCATTTTCATTCACGTGGCATGCATCACTCACATGGAAGGTTTCCAAGTTTTGATGATGGAAATCAAACTCACTCACGTGTCATGCATTCTCGCTATGTTAATGGGCAGCAACTTCACTCACATCGTGATGGTTCCCATCAGGTAAATGCCGTGTTCTACATTACTAATTTTTCGGAGAATCTTGAGTTAATTGATTTGAGGAAGGGTCTCGAAGTTTGCGGGATTTTATCTGATGTTTTTGTTTCAAGAAACCGTAATGTTAAAGGGCAAGTTTATGGTTTTGTTAAGTTTCTTAAAGTTTGAGATGTGGGTAAATTTCTTAAAGCTTTGAATAATGTTTCTTTTCGAGATCAGAGGTTGTTTGCAAATGTTGCCAAATTTGATAGGTTTGGTAGGAATGTAGGAAGTAGTGTTAGGATGGGAGAGGGAGAAAAATTATTAGTAAAGAGGGAGATAAAAATGATGGTGTTGCGGCCGGAAAAAAATCAAGGGAGGAGGATATGGGAGCGGCGGTGATAGAGGATAGGAGGAAAAAAGAATTGGAGAAGGTGAAGGAGGTAGCCATTAGGAGTGAGGAGGAGAGGGAGAGGGAGTCTCAGAAAGGGGGAGGGGATGTGCTAGTGAAGGGGGTGTCAGGTGTGATGGATGGAGTGGTTTTGAAGGGTAGGAACGTGGAGGGGGAGTACAAGGCTGAGGTGAACAAGGGGCAAGAGGAAGGGAAGGTGTCAGGTGTTGATCAGGTTCATCGTAATGGTATCGTGGGGTATGAGTATTTTTCCGATATGGAAGATGTTTTATGGGCTTCTAAAGGATTGACTGTTAGCATTAGAAATGGTGTTGGCGTCCCTGTGTTAAAACAAACTTTTCTGGATGCTGGTTTTGAGAATTTTAAGATTGTTCCGTTCGGAGGCGACAAGGTGTTTTTGTATCTGATTGGAGAGGTTGATGTGATGTCAGTGTTTTCTGAAGCAACTGATTTTTTTAATTCTTTTTTAGATAATTGTCGCCCTTGGTCGAAAGATTATGTGGTGTCTTATGAGAGAGGAGCTTGGGTGAGGTGCTACGGTATTCCTGTTCATGCTTGGGATAGTATTTTCTTTACGGAATTGGCATCCTTCTTTGGTCGTTTACTTAAAATTGGCGCTTAGACTCTCAATAAAAATAGGATGGACTATGCCCGATTATTGATTTCTACGTCTATTGTCAAAGAATTGAATTTGGTTGAAAATCTTTGCATTGATGGGAGGATTTATCCTATTCGTCTCATCGAGGATCTTGAATTTGGCCTAGCTGAGGATGCTTGTTTGATGGAGTATGAGGATGATCGTAACTCAGTTTGTTCCGAACCTAGTTATGTACCTAACGACGAACAAGTTGTGGATACTTTTGTGAACCAATTGATAGATGACTATAAGGAGGTTCCCTTGGAACCTGACGACAATGTTATTAAGGTGCCTGCTGATCAAAATGTTAAGCAAGCTGATTCTAAAAATTCCCAGGATCATGTTGGGGCCTCTAACTCGAATAGTAATGTGGAAGTTTCTGGGAATAGAAAATACCGTAAAAGGAAATTGGTGCCATCGGTGATTGATTTGAAAAGAATGGCTAGGTTGTCGGAGAAGGATAGGAATGCATTGATTCGCTCTCTCAAGAATGTGAAGAAGTCTAAGGGTAAGTGCAAATCTTCGAAGGGTTCGCAAGGGAAGGCGGTTGGTGTTTCTTTGTCAGCTACATCTGGGTCGTCGACAAATAACAAGGATGGGAAGGATTGGGTGGTGTTACATGGGAATGAAAAAGCTGTGGAGGAAGATGTTAGGGATGTTGGTAAGATATTAGGGCTTTCTTGTAAGAATAGTTTTCAAGTGTTGACTAGAGGAGGTGGTGGTGGTGGTTCTAAGTTGGCAGGGGGACGGTGAGCGTTAAAGAGGGGAGGGGAAGTGTGAGGGGGGCGGGTGATGATGTGTAGGTGGAGGTGGGGGTTGGTGGTTGTGGGGAGGGGGTTGTGTCAATGAAGATTATTTCTTACAATGTTCGTGGTTTGGGAGGGGGGGAGAAGCGGAGGGAGGTGCAGCGGTTGGTAAGGGAGAAAAAGTCATGGGTGGTGTGCATTCAAGAGACGAAGTTGGAGGGGGTGGATGATTTTTTGTGTAAATCGTTGTGGGGTTCATGTGATGTTGGTTTCTTTTTAAGCCTTCAGTTGGTGCGTCGGGAGGCATTTTGACTCTTTGGGATACTTTGGAGGTGGATATTTGGTTGTCTATGTCTTTTGATAATTGTTTGGTGGTTAGAGGGAGGTTCATTAAATCTAATTTTGACTTCTCTTTAGTAAATGTTTATGCTCCTTGTGATAGTGGAGGGAGGCAAGTGTTATGGGAAAGGTTGGGAGGCTTGAAGATTAACGACATTGAGGCTTCTTGGTGTGTTCTAGGTGATTTTAATGCTATCCGCTCGATGGAGGAGCGTCATAGTCGTATGTTGGGTGATAATAGAGAAGATTTTTCTTGTTTCAATCAGTTTATTGATGGAAATATGCTTCTTGATTTACCTCTTTGTGGCCGGAATTTTACTTGGTATCGGGGAGATGGTGTGTCTATGAGTAGGTTGGATAGATTTTTGTTATCTAAAGCGTGGATTTTTGCTTGGCCCAATTGCATCCAGGCTGCCCTTCCTAGAGGTCTTTCTGATCATTGCCCAATTTTGTTGACTGTTGATGAAGAGAATTGGGGCCCTAGACCGCAAAGGATGTTGAAATGTTGGGCTGATTTATCAAGTTACAAGGAGTTTGTGAAAGAGCAATGGTTGTCGTATCAAGTGTTTGGATGGAGTGGGTGTGTTTTGAAAGAGAAATTGAAGCTTCTTAAAGGGAGTCTTTGGAGTTGGCATCAGGATCATACTAAGAATTTAGTTAGTAAGATTTGTGGTGTTAAAGATCGCATGTCTGCCTTGGATATTAAAGCGGAAGGTGAAGGGTTAGAGGAGGAAGAGATTGAGGAGATGCATCTGTTGTCTGATGATGTTATGGCTTTTTCTAAATTACATGCTAGCATGCAGTGGCAAAAATCAAGAATTACCTGACTGAAGGAGTGGGATGCTAATTCCAAATTTTTTCATGGGGTTATGTCTTCTAGGAGATTGAGGGAGTTCAAGGGGTGAGAAGTGCTGTTTTTGATCATTTCAGTCGGCATTTTAAAAGGATGGATGTGGAGAGACCAGGTCTTGGGGAGATGGTGTTTAAGTCCATTTCTAATGAGGAGGGAGATGATCTTGTAAAACCCTTCTTGTTAGAGGAGATTAAGGAGGCAGTGTGGGATTGTGATAGTTTTAAGAGTCCTGGGCCGGATGGCATTAACCTGGGATTTTTTAAAGTTTTTTGGGACTTGTTGAAGGTGGAGATGCTGAATTTTTTTGCTGAATTTCATCGTAATGGTCGGTTGACTAAAGGCTTGAATAACACTTTTATTGCCTTGATTCCTAAAATTGAGAACCCGCAGAGGTTGTCAGATTTTCGCCCTATCTCTTTGGTCAGCAGTCTGTATAAAATTCTGTCTAAGGTTCTTGCTAACAGGCTGCGGAAAGTGGTTGGCAAGGTGGTGTCGGAATCTCAATCAGCATTTGTTCAAGGTAGATAAATCCTTGATGGCATACTTATTGCTAACGAGTTGGTGGATGATGCCCGTAGGTTAAAGAAAGAATTAATTTTGTTCAAGGTTGATTTTGAAAAAGCATATGATTCAGTTGATTGGAGGTATTTAGAAGAGGTCATGAGTAAGATGAATTTCCCTTTTGTTTAGCGTAAGTGGATGATGGAATGTGTTACTTCGGCTTCAACATCGGTTCTTGTTAATGGGAGTCCGACTGATGAGTTTATTTTGGAGAGAGGTCTTCGCCAAGGTGATCCTCTTTCTCCTTTCCTTTTTTTGTTAGCTGCTGAAGGTTTAAATGTTATGATGATTGCGATGGCGGATAATGGATTGTTTAGTGGTTACAATGTTGGGGTGCAAAATACTTTGTCCGTAACACATCTACATTTTGCTGATGATACCCTTTTGGTTGGTGGGAAAAGTTGGGCGAATGTTCGTGCTTTGAAGAATGTCTTGCTTTTGTTTGAGAAAATATCTGGATTGAAAGTAAATTTTCATAAAAGCATGTCGTTTGGTATTAATGTCGCGGGTTCTTGGCTTCATGAGGCGGCGGTTGTTAAGAATTGTAAGCATGGTTGCTTACCTTTTGTGTATTTGGGGCTGCCTATTGGTGGTGATCTGAGAAAGCTTCAGTTCTGGAACCCTTTGGTTGATCAAATTAGAAGTAGATTGTCTGGTTGGAAGAGCAAAAATCTTTCGTTGGGGGGTCGGCTGATTCTCCTTAAGTCTGTACTGTCCTCCATTCCAGTTTATTTTCTTTCCTTCTTCAAAGCTCCCTCAGGTATCATTTCTACCCTTGACTCTATTTTTTGTAAGTTTTTTTTTTTTTTTTTTTTTTGGGGGGTGGGGGGGGGGGGGGGGGGGAGTTTGGATGTTAGGAAATTGTCTTGGGTAAAATGGGATACTTTATGTTTACATAGGGAGAATGGAGGTTTGGGGGTCAGGAGGCTGAAGGAGTTTAATTTTTCCCTTCTTGGTAAATGGGTGTGAAGGATGCTGGAGGAAAGGGGAAGCTTGTGGTATAATGTGTTGTGTGCGAAGTACGGTGAGGAGGGGGGGCGGTTATGTGTTGGTGGAGGAGGGGGTTCTGTGTTGTGGCAAAATGTGAACTATATTAGGAGGGGGGCGGTTTGTTAGATGATCGGTGGCTGTTGGATAATATTTCTAGGCAGGTGGGGGATGGGGTTTCTTCATTGTTCTGGAAGGATCCCTGGTTGGATGGTGTTTCTTTAGATGTTAGATATGCTAGATTATTTGATCTTGCTGTTAACAAATGTGCCACTGTTACGGAGATGTTCTTTTTGTGCTGGGAGGTTAATGGTGAGGCGTGGAAATGGAGAAGGAGACTGTTTGCGTGGGAGGAGGGGTTGGTGAGAGAATGTGCGGAACAACTTTCACTTGTGGTTTTGCAGGTTGATGTGACTGACAGGTGGATCTGGAAGCTTCATTCTTCCCATAAGTAGACGGTCAAAAGTGCTTATACTCTTTTGACTACTTCGGATGTGGCAATTGATGATCGTTGTAATCATGTTTTATGGCTTAAGCAAATTCCGCTTAAGGTCAATATTTTTGTTTGGCGTTTGTTCCTGAATAGATTAGCAACTAAGATGAATCTGTTTAGAAGGAATATCTTGGATTATAATGATGCTTTATGTTCGACCTCTTGCGGATTCGTTGAGGATCAGGATCATTTGTTCTTTTCTTGTGCTTTTTATGGTCGCATTTGGCTTTTAATATCAGGATGGTTAGGCATCTCAACGACACTTCAAGGATCTTTATTTGAGCATTTTCTTCAGTTTGGAGGTCTTGGGGGTTTTTCCAACAAGTCTCGTCTGGCTTTTAATATTATTTGGATTTCAGCTCTTTATACTATCTGGAAGGACCGCAATTTGAGGCATTTTCATAACAATTTGGCACAACTTCTATCATTGTTGGAAAAGGTTAAACTCCAAGCATTTTGGTGGTTAAAATCTTTTTATGCTGTTTTTGATTTCGAGTATTTGGTTTGGAGGTCAAATCCTTTATTCTGTCTTCAGGTTGTAACTTAATATTGGTCTTATTGGCTACTTTGTTGTAGCTTGTGGATTGTTTCTTTGTAATTTTTGGATTCTTTAGCTTCCTTTGGTACACCTTGTGCTAGAGGAGCTTGTGTTTGTTTTTTAATAAATTTTGTTTAGCTTCTTCAAAAAAAAAATATTCTTTCAAATTAATATAGTATATTGATGACTAAATTTGACAAGTACATCAAACCTTTTTCAAGTAATAAAGTGATAACAAAGATCGTCTCCACAGTGTTTTCGTTTCAATGAGGGAACTAGCTATACTTATTAAAATAGAAAATAAAAAGCAAATAAATAAATAAATAAAAGCAAGCAAATTGGGGGGAGTTTGCAAATTTGATTTGATTGCGAAAGTAGTTGAGTTTTAGTAACAGTTTTTGATTGTAGAACTTAGTGGTGGTTAGGATTCTTGGAATCCCCTCTATTTCCTTGTTGAATTAAAGACAAGTAATTATTAGTTATGAGATAAAAGTTCTATTTAAGTGATGAGTTTGTGGGATTGTTACGTCACTTCAACTGTCAAGGTGCACCTGCTGATCACAATAATGTTATATGCGCTCTACGGGTATAGAGTCGTCAATCCTACATGGTCTGCACGCCTACGTAAGGTTGTTAGAATGGGGCCTTACTCAGAGGTAATTGAAATATGAAAGAATTGGTATTCATAAATTGTTATCTAAAGGCTTCAACTTCGTCTCTGAATCTTAAAAGTACATCACATACCCTTTCTTACCTTAGTACTTCTACAAACGGGCAGCCCTATGTCGTCTACCTTACCAAGAAAAAAGAATAAAGTTTATAATACAATGTTCGGAAAATAGTAACCAAGGGTGTCCTTAGGATCACCGTCTCCATTCCCGCTTATAGGTTCAATTGAGATTCCTAGGTATTTCACATTGCCTAGAATTCGTAAAAGCATTAAGACTTTTGCATATAAAAATTAAATAGATCTCATAAAATAACAAAAAAAAAAAAGACTTGGATTAAATGGATCCAACAAACAAATAGAGGTTCATCTTAGAATGCTACCCAATTAGGATTTAGTTACTCATGGTAACTAAAAACAAAATTACGAAAGAAATAAAACATACTCTTCAAATAAAACATACGAAAGAAATTGCTGCAACTTTTGCTTACACACACAATGCCTCTATTTATATAAACTATTGTGTGTTCTCCAAGTCATGTGTTATTGGGTTTGCACAAGCCCAATAACCCATTTGCTTGATCTGCTAACTAATTACTTTCATTTACTAAACACACCCCTTTTAATAAGTATTGCTAACTAATTAGCTTCACTTACTAAATGTACCCCCAATAATAAGTCTTACTTATTTCTCTCGTTTGACTGTCGTTTTGCGTTTGACCCTGTAGATTCTTGTAACATTGACAATAGTATTAAACCCTATTTAATATTATAAACAGTGAGTGGTATCTAGCAACACATCACTGTTAACCAAGTGACAAGAATGTCAAGTGATCTGACAAAACCTTTACGTGATAAAGATCTTGTGTATAATTATCGTTTTGCTCTCATGTTTATATTGAACACAAGGCATAGTATGTCACCCTTGTCCACTTCAATATTGGACCCTTAGACATATCTTCTGTTATGTAGGAGGGGAAAATTCTATCTAGGACACTCATGTCCCTCAGTATGATTTGTGGAGCACCCATCAACCGACTATATAGTCATCCTGTTATGGACGAAGTTTGTACGGTCAACAAAGTACTCGACTCCTTCATCTAGGGTACATAGTGGTTTCAGGTCGAAGGGTGGAATACACCACTTATCACTATGAGAATAACTTATGACATTTACATAACTTTCTATGTAGTATTCTCATGGCGGGTCAATCCAATATAAATATTACTCCTAATGTTTATATCTATGTGAAGACTTGGTAACTCTTTATCCATGATCCATGAGATGTGATCATCAGTCTACCCACATAATAGTCTTTATGCTTTAATGCTATCCCACTTCACAATAAAGCTTGACTATGTATACTTTAAGAATAATGTCATTATGTTTAATGGGGTCTCACGATTAAGTTATACTTAATGTTCTATTAAACAGACTAATTATTCTAGGGACTTTATTATTTTGAAACATAACAAAACAATAAAGAAATGCCAAATATAAATATCATGGTACAAAGCCAAAGCCAAATCCAATCAATATAGATTGACTATTAGGGTTTACTCCAACATTCTCCCTCTAGCACTAAAAGCCAATCAAATATTAACTCAATATCTATTGGTTAAGTGTTAGCATCAAGCACACTCTGGGCAAGATACTATTCTAGATGATAAGGAACTCTTTCCTATGTTGGTTGGTTACACTTCTTTCAATTTCCACTTTTGATCTTCTATCCAAAATAAATTGAAGTGCCAAAGTATACATTTGAATCGTTGGTGAGATCTAGTTTTCATTGGTTGCAGGATTAAACCATTTTCACCTCTGACAGGATCAATGGAATCCACAATGCAAGAAACAAATGGTTTTTCTCAATTGTGAGTTAAACGATCCAAATCATATATTGACTTCTGTAATAGAAATAACAACTATCTGAAGCTTGTACTCCTACAAGTTACATAGATGATATCCAAGCATAACATTTTATTCCAGATTTTGATCTGGACATACTATTCACAGATATGAAAGTTGTCATCCTTGTAACTACTTTACAATGATCCTTTCATTTGTGTTCAAGAAATAATCCTCAATCCTTTAAGAAGTCCATGGATACTCTTGATGGTGATCTAGTGTCGAACACTAGAATCAATTTTGGTACTTACTTTTATTAAGAAACAATTTTCTAATCATGTCTCACATGTGTAGATAAATTGTTTTTGGTAACCAGTATATCATCCACATACTATATCAGATATATATGGTCCCACTAATCTCCTTGTGTGCACAAGATTTCTTTATTAATTAAAGTTTTCATAAAACTTCATTAATAAAAAAAATAATTCAACTTCAGGAAGCTTGCTTCAATCCATACATGAACTTTGTAATATATGTACTTTTCCAGCATCCTCTGGTTTAACGAAACCCTACATATATGCCAAATACATATATAAGGTCATTCAAATTAAGGAATGCAATCTCATTATCCATCTGCCAGAACACGTATTATACAACAACGAAAAGTGGAATTGTTTGATTTAAGCATTTCGATGATGTAATGGTTTCATCTGTTGGAACAAGAAGGGTCTTGATGATGAGCTATGAGACATCATTGAAGAAGGTGTTACTTTTGAAATTGATGAAGAAGGAATTGTGCCAGACAGGAAGTGTCTAACACCTGCACAAAGGAAGATCTACAAGAAGCACCACAGAGTAAGAGGGATTCTGGTGGACGCACTTCCTCATGCAGCGAACACAAAGATTGTAAACAGTTCAACATCAAAATCCATCTACGAGTCACTCTGCTCTACCTATGAAGGGAATCAATAGGTCAAGAAGGCCAAGGCAAATCATTTGGTTCATCAGTATGAACTATTCAGAATGAATTAAGAAGAGAGCATTGAAACCATGTACTCAAGGTTTCAAACTCTTCAGTCTGGACTTTAGGTTCTGAAGAAGAGTTATACTGTAGCTGATCATGTCAAGAAGATTCTTAGGAGTCTTCCTGCCAGATTTAGACCAAAGGTCACTGCCATTCAGGAGGCTAAGGACCTAGACAAACTAAGTTTGGAGAACCTAATAAGCTCTCTTAAAAGTCATGAAATTGAGCTTGATGGTGATGAACCAACTAAGAAGTCTAAGTCCATTGCTCTGACCTCCGGGGGTAAATCTCCCAAAGCCTCACTGTTTGCTGAGTTAGAAGTGGAAACTCCGGCTGGAGAATCTGACAATGACTCAGATTTTGAGGAGATGGCCTATTTAACCAAGAGGTTCCAATACTTGACCAATAAGAAAAGATTCTCAGGTAGAAGCAGTGGCTCCAAAGAATCAAGCTTCAAAACCAAGAAAGGAGATCAGAAAGAAGGATGCTTCAACTGCAACAAAATTGGTCACTTCATTGCTAACTGCCAAGAGATACAGAAAGGGAAGTCAAAGAAGGAGAGCTCTAAGAAGGAGAGATACATAAGAAAGTTTAAAGAAAGCCTTATGGCAACATGAGAGAAGCTTGATGAAGAATCAAATTCTAAGAAAAGTGAAGAAGAAACCAACCAGGGTCTAATGGCCATTACAACTTCTGATACATAAAACAATTCAGACTATGATGATTATGAGGTATCTTCTAACCTAATTCATAAGTATTATGTCAAAAATGTCAAAGAACTTGCAAGACACTGTCAGAACAAATCAAAAGCTTTAAATTCTTTACAAAAACAGTTTGATTTGTTAGCAGCTGAATCCAAGTTCTTGAAACATCAAAACAAGTGTATGTCAATTCAAAAAGAATGACAAACATCAATGATAAGAGTGGTTTTAGGGTGATGTTTGATAAAAGTACCTGTACAGTCATCAATGACTCTGACCAATCCACAATGTTCATAGGTCAGAGGGAAGACAATGTTTACAAAATAAATTTCTCTAAACTAGCTAATCAGAAGATTGTCTGTCACTGGTCAGTGAATGATGAAAAGTGGCTCTCGTATAAAAGATTAGGTCATGCTAACTGGAGGTTAATCTCCAAAGTTAGGAAGCTAAAATTAGTCAAGGGGCTACCAGAGCTGCAATATCATTCAAATGCTCTCTGTGGAGCATTCCAGAAAAGGAAAGATTGTTAAAACATCTTTTAAATCTAAAAATTTGTTTCCACTTCTAGACCTTTAGAACTACTTCACATTGATTTGTTTGGACCAGTTGGGACTGCATCAATCAATGTGAAGAAATATGGATTAGTCATAGTAGATGATTACAGCAGGTGGACTTTGGTGAAATTCCATTCATCCAGGCAAGGCGAACGTTGTGGCAGATGCTTTGAGTAAGAAGTCTTTGCACATGTCGGCGTTTATGTTTAAGGAATTGGAGTTAGTTGAGCAATTCAGAGATTTGAGCTTGGTGTGTGAGTTGACGCCGGATGGTCAAGTTCATCAGGTTCTCAAGTCTAAAGAAGTGACAAAGATTTTGAAATCAACTTTTGAAACTGACTGATTAGAAAATACATTATTTTATGTGAGTATGTAATGTTTAATAACTCTAGATTAAAAAGTTTACAACATGTCAAATATAGAATATCTTCTATAGCTTGGCAAGTTGAATTAGTCAAGAGACTATCAGAGTTATAACAATACTTAGAGGCTTTTTAAAAAGGGGCAGGCTAGAAAAGAACTTTTAAGAAAATCTTTTCAAAAACAAATATTGTTGTTCTATCTCTTTAGACTTTAAGAACCTCCTCATCTGAAACTGCTTATGACAGTTGAGTCATATGATTTGAGCAAGAGCATCATATGAATCAGTTGATAGAAATGAACCAAGTATGTCTCACTCTCACAAGTTTAGATGTACCAGTTATATCTCAAACATCTAAATCTGTCTGAAGCAAATTATGCCATAATCCTCTGAGTGTATTCCTCTATGAATATTCTAAAGGATCAAGACATACACAATATATAATTCTGCAACTATATCAGTTAAAGAATATATAAATATATCATCTGCTAACAAAAAGCTTGATGATAAGTATCAAAGCTAGTTAAAAAGTTAATGCAGGTACACAAACTTCAGAAGATGTCACAGATGCTACACCAGTGAAAAACCATGTGGAATCTTAGAGCAAGTGAACAAATCAGAAGGATATCCACATGATGAATGTAGTAGGACTAAAAGAGAATCAGATTAGATATAAGGTAAACAATGTGAAGTTTTAATGAAAAGCTATCCAAGAAAAACATTGTTGGAATCAAGATGGTAGATCAGAAGAAGATCCTGTAGTATAAGTTGATCAGAAGTAATGCAAAGGTATGATAAGCTTTTGTTGTTATTTAACAGAGTTAAGATATGATGAAGCTCAGAGTTAGATAACACTCAGAAGTTACTTTAGTCATAATCTCTTTAAGTAAGTCTGATGAGAACAAGCATCTGACTGAATTTGTGACTGGTTCAATGTTAAATAAACACTTCTGTCTAACATGTCACATAAGTGGAACGGTTTTCAATCTACTTTATTGACACCTGGCCTACTCACTTGACAATAGACTAGGAAGCTTTATTTGACGTTTATCTTAAGTGTTGGATAATAACTGTTGGGTAATGATGCTTTGTCTTGATAACTGAAGTTGAAAAGTTTACACACAATCACTCACACCAAATCACACACTTTCACTTTTCACTTCCTACACTTTCATTCTTAAGCCTTCTTAGAAAAACAACCAATTTCAAACAAATCCTTAGAACACCCTAACTCCAGAATCATGGCTTCAACAACATCATTTGGGCAAGTCTCTACAACTCTCAAGGTAAGAACTATGAGGATTCTGGAATGTGATCTCAAACTAATAAAGGAATCTAATGTGGATTTTGACTCTTTTGCTGAAAATGGGTACGACATGAGAACGGAGTTCAACAAGCATGGATGGATGGGCTTTCTTGAGATTATGGATGGACCCTGCTACACAACGCTGGTCAAGGACTTTAGGATTAGAGCAGAGATTGTAAATGCTGGTGAAGAAGGACAAGAAATGGAGATAAAGTCGTCAGTTATGGGGATTGAGAATACCATTACTCAATCCACCATAGCCAAGATGATAAGGCTTGACAACGTTGGGTTCTTCAAAACTGATACAAAATACATATCTTCTGTGTTTGGAGATGAAATCAAAAGCAAAATCTACAAAGCTGTAGAGGAAAAGGCTGGAGAAGAAAAAGAGGAGGATGCTGAGGATAGCAAGAAGAAAAAGGCAGACAGAGCCACCAACTTGATGGATATGGAAAGGATTCTATTTAAGTTTTTCATTCTGAAATTCTGGCCAGGCAATGTGACAGAGTAACCAGGTTCTGAACCAGCAGGTTCTAAACTATACGCAGGGCACAACAGTTTGCTTAAAACAGAGCACACACTCACACAATGCAAAGCAAGAAAATAAAGTGCAGGAAAGTAAAAGGCACACAAGGTTTGTTAACCCAGTTCGGAGTAAACACCTCCTACTCTGGGGGATACCAATCCAGGAAGGAAATCCACTATAGGATTTAACCCAAAGACTCAAGACACTGACTCCCAGTTCCCAGCCTTAGCAATTAAACTCCTCCTAGTCAGACTTCTACCCAACTCTGAGTATTAGAATCCTCTAACTTCCTATTCAAGCAACTGCAACCCAGCTACTTGAACAACCCTTAACAATACCCTGTTTTTGAACACAATATCAATGACAGACCTTCATTCGTACCTACAGGCTTTGAATGAATTTACAACTCAATAAAAACTCTAAACCAACTCAAACACTGAGTGGTGTACAAAGAAAACTCTAAGTTAAAAACACAGACTCAATTTTCTGAAATCTAACTCTAAATTCGTAAGTCTTGAATAGCAGCAGCCCTCCTCCTTATATAGCCTTCAGTCTTGTAGCATAAATAACAAACTAATCTTCTGATTTGATTTGTTACTGAAATAAGATTGGTCCAATAATGTAACAAATAAAACTGCATTGAATCTTTAAAAGATTTTAACAAGAAAATATGAATTTCATATCTTTGAACCAAATCTTCAATAAAATCTTCTCCAAATAAATCAACATTCTAGAAGCCATATGCGTGGATAAATCTTCAATAAATCTTGCAAAGATTCGCATAGAAAAACCTTGAAAATAACCAGCTTCTGATGAAGTCAACATAAGTCAACGCTGGCATCAGAACCTGAATTCAGCTTCTGAACAGCTACAGTGCTTTCAGCTTCTGATGGCATTTTCAGCTTCTGAATGGCTTCAAAAACAAAAACTTCCAACTGAAGAAATGTTCTACCTATGGAGATGCTTCTATTCCATATCTTGGTTTTGCCAAAACATGCAGCCAACACCAAAAGACTCAACACATTCAAAGAATCTTCCCTAGAACAGGAAGTACCGATCAACCCAACTGGATTCACAAGGTGATTCTCCTTCATATTCACAAGAATGAGAAAGTCAATCTTGCTGCATATGTGTTCTATCATCTATGTACAACATTTGACAACACTTGGAGAAAGCAGCACATATGCATCCCATACCCAAGGCTTCTATCTGAATTGTTTAATCAGAGCAAAATAATTCAGAAGCTAGAAAGTCTAGGTCCTCTTAATTTAGAAGCAGAATATGGGGAAGTCATGGCAGGAGAGACTCATGGAAAGATGGGGATTTTTCCACCAAAGACTGTGAAGAAACCCTCTATCTATGCCATAAAAGAAAATGGGAGACTACCCATTCCAGACTTCCCAGAAATAATCAACAATCTAAGTTCAGAAGAGCTAGCAAATATGGTGTCAAAGGTCAGAGTAGACTACAATGCTCAAGTAATTCTGGAGAACATTCCTGCTGCACCAGAAGCTGCTGGTGCAAAGAAGAAGAAGAAGAAGAGAACAACCTCTGATAAGACCACAACATTTTCCCCTGCTAAGAAGAAGCAGAAGAAAGTAGAAGTGCAAAAAGAACTAAAAAAGTTGTCTACAACAGAGGTGAAGAAATCTAGAACAAGAAGTGGTGCTGCTCCTTCTGAGACTCAACCACTGAATCAGACTCCTACTGATGTTAGAACCAAAAGAAAAGGCCCTGAGAATACATCAGAAGCTCTCAAGAAAATCATAGTGTACTTGGGAAATGAATCAGATTTTGACACATATTCTGATGATAACAAAACTCTTGCCTTTAAAATACCATGTCTAGCTAAAGCTTTGGTTAAGGATCCCTCAGCTAAGGAGAAGCTGGAAGATGCTGCACAGAAGGCAGAATCACTCAAAGAAACTGTTGTAAGAGAAGTGTTAGAAGTGGGTCTGATGATTGAGGAGGACATTGTTGCTCAGAGGAAAGAACCAGAGCAAGTAGCAGAAGTTGCTAATGAAGAAAACCTGCCAGAAGAAACTGCTGAAGACGTCCAGATCCTACAAGGTAATGATCCTGTCTCAAGCATAAATGTTACTGGTACTCCTTCTGATCTCTCCACTTTCACCCCACCACCTCCTGGGTATGTTGGTATTGATGCCCTGTACCATCTGGTAAGGCATTCTTATGGTGCCATATACTCTTCCACACAATCATCACCTCAAGCCACTAAATCTTCCATACCCACTACTCAAACCCCACAACCTCAAACAACCAACATTATTATCTCTCAACCACCAAAGCTGTAGATATTAGTGCCACTACCCCTACCTACAGACTTAATGCCTATTTACCCCTACCAAACAGTTGATGAACGAGCTGAAACTCCACCAAAAATCATTGAAAGTCTTTCTGTACCACCCTCATACTTTGATCACTCAAATGACCTTGAAGGAGTATTTAACACTATCTATGTGTGCGCACCTCGTTTTTTTCCTTGGGAAAAAGACGCGCAAATCCTCCGAGGTCGTCCGTAAACGCTCGGAGGGCCTTTTGTGAAGCCGCCACCAAAGTTTTTGTGTAAAGGGAACGTTGATAAACCCTTAAGTTTTTTTTTTGTTTAAAGGGAAACGATAATAAAACCCTTTGACGATGAGGATAAGGATTGGTCATCGTAACCATTGTCGGGTTCGGGAGTCGATTACGCAAGGGGAAGGTATTAGCACCCCTCACGTCCGTTGTACTCAACGGGAACCTTCTATTTGGCTAAAGCTTAAATTGTTTTTTTTGTTTGCGCGCATGCTTATTTATGTCAAAATATAATAAAAGGGGGGAAGAAAGAGATAAAAACAAACGAAAGAAAAGAAGGAAAAAGTTTTTATTATTGCGCTTGACAAGATGTCGATCTTGCTCCTACGTATCTCCTGGTGGGATGGAGAATTCAAAGCTTACGTAGTTCTTTGGTAGAAAAACGTACATGTGTTGGTTTATTTTAAATGGACGATGTTTTAACCGAATTCTTGCGATTAAAACGTAGCTTGTATGCTCGCGCTTGGGAGACTTATTAAGCGTTTGTTCGTGAATCGCATTAGAACTGTTAAAAGGTACGTCCGTTAGGGTAAAGGGTGAATTGGTCGCTATGGGACCAAGAGAGGTGCAATGGACTCATACAAGTCAATCATTGACCGAGTGGACTCAAACGAGTCGGGCGATTGTTCGATTGATCCACTGAGATCAAGAACGGGTACAATGGACTCGGACGAGTCGAACATTGACCGAGTGACTCAAACGAGTCGAGGGGTGGATCTAATGGCCACGGGGGACCAAAAGGTTTGGATTGACCACAAGGGGCCAAGGTTTGGTTTGGTTAGGGTTGTACATTTTGGAAAAGGGAATGACGATTGCCCGAACGACGAGACATACGTCACGCATTCGTACAATCGGGGCAATGGAGAGACATACGTCACACCATCCCTTTTTCATTCGTGTTTTTGGGTAGAACTCTTTAGAAATCCCAAGGTATGTCAAAACATTTGGTTTGAAAACCCAAATTGGAAAGGTTTAGCAAATTTTGCTAGAAAGCGCGCAAGTTCGTCTCATTTTGCGAAAATGCGAACGTATTCGGCGTATGTTCATGTTTGAGTTTTGAACATCATGAACAATATTTATTGTTCAAGTTTTGATTGAAATGATGAACATAGCTGATTTGTTCATGTGGTTTTGAAAGTTTGAGAACATAACTTGTTTCGCAAGTTATCCACCAAATGGTCATACGAACTTGTGATTTTGTCAAAATTGTGCAAAATCCTTGTTATGGTTTGAAAAATATGGGTTTAAAAACTCTTAGGTTCTGAGCTCTGGGGCTAGAACCTCAAAAAATGGTCATTTTGACACAAAAACTCAGATTCTGAGTTCTGTCATGGTCGCACTGCGACCATGACTTCGCACTGCGAAGCATGCGAATTTTTGAGTTCAGAAGCTGTTTCTGAACTTTTGTTCAGAAACAACTTCTGAACACACTCAGGACCTTTTAGGTGAGTGAAAAGCTTTGAGTTTTTGGGATGAAAAAGGCTGGACAAACCAGTTTTGATGTTTTGAAAACCTTGGGATTTCTTTGAAATTCAAAAGGGATTTTTTAGAACCAAATGGTTTTGAACCAAAATTGCTATGCAAACACAATTGTAAATGCAATATAAAAGCTTTGAAACTTACAGAACTCCTTAGCAAAGCTCCAGCTGCAATGGATTTGAATTGGTTGAGGGCTTTCACAAAGGTTTTTGATATTGGTGATGAACTTTGAACTTTGTGATGCTTTGTGTTGGATTGGTTTTTTTCTGGTTGTTTGTGAGGGTTTGTAAGCTGAAAATGAGTAGAGTTTCTGCTCTTGAAATGCAGTTATCAGTTGTGTTTGGAACCTTGGGCATTGCCTTCTATTTATAGGCCAAAACCAAATCTTTTTCATCATTAGCAAATCCCAAAATTCAGCTGATTTGTGGCTAGGATCAAGCTGAATCCTTTTGCATTAAATGCTAATGGATAGAGGCAACCTTGCCTTGTGCCAAGGGGCAAGACTCAGCCTGATTTCAGCCACAAATTCAACCAATTCTAGAAGGTAATGATGAAGAACAAAGCTGAATTGCAATTGGCTAATGCTTGGGGATCAATCCTTGCAATCTCAATGGTTGATCAATGAAAACGTGCAGTGTAATGTGCAGAGATTGAGGGATGAAAAAGGCTATCTATGGCTGGTGTGAGGGGTGAAAAGCTGCTGCAAAAACAGGGTAGGCACTCATGGCTTTTCAAGTGAGAAAATCCAGCTAGTTTGACTGGTTTTGGGGGAGCAAGCAGGAGGAAAGTCCTCAAGCAGGTGGCTGGCAACCTTGTGGTGGTTAACAGGTCACATGGGAGGGACTAGAGCTGCCCAAGGGCAAGCCCACTTGCTTGTCACATGCTAGGTTGGAAGAAAAAGCTTCCAACCTTGGCATTAATGGCAAGTCCTTCAATTCTGGTTTTGCTTGGCCCAATTAGCCATGAATGCTACTTAAAATAAATATGGAAATGATATGCAACAAATTCTGGAATTAAATCAAAGAAACCAAAAATCTGCAGAAAAATCGCAGACTTCGCAGTGCGAAGTGAGCTTCGCAGTGCGAAGTCATCATTTTTGAAATGTTGACTTTTCTGTTGACTTTTGTTGACTTTTGACTTTTTCCTCCCTCTTTGATCTTTTTTTATTTTTATTTTAAAATGCTTAGGACAAAATTAGGGTGCTACACTATGCAGGAGCTAAAGGAACTTATTGTAAAAGCCTGAGAGCTGTTTGTGATGAAAGGATCATGTCTGAATGGAATCTTCTGCAACAATCAGTCAATCTGACTTTTGAGCAAATCAAACCTCTGCTAGCTGAAAATGCAATGAACAACCAGATTAATTGGCTTAATGCAGTTAGAGGAGTAATGGACACTGTAGACCTCAGAAGAAATGTTTTCAGATAGCTGCAAGCTCCACCTCAGCTTGTCTTGGAAACTACATTTGAGGTCTCTCACATTTCGTCTCTGACTCAACAACTATGTCCAGAATCTAAAGTGCTTGTTGATGGATTTAGAAGGCTGAATGCTCTGGAGGAGGAATAGAAGGCTTTGCCATCGGTAGTGACTACTTTGGCATCTGAGCAAGGGAAGTTGAAGACAAGAGTGGAAGAAATTGGTCAGACACAGAACCAGATGAAAGATCAATCTACTGAGACCAACGACAATGTCAAAACCATTCTTGAGTTGTTGAAAAACAAATACTAGGAATTTTTTTTTGCATTTGTTAATTGTACTATTGTTAAATGTAATTTTGTTTATCAATATGCATCATTTTTTTTACTCATAATTTTTCTTGCATTTATATTTCTGTTGATGACAAAAGGGGGAGTAGAATAACAGTATTTGAGTTCTAAGCCTAATAGAAAAAGCTAATGGAACTTAATTTAATTCAAGTTAATCTGCGCTTAATTGAAAATTTATCAGAACCTGAAAAAGTTATCAGATGTATCTAGACTAAAAAGACTTGAGATTTCCTGAGTAGTTCTAAGAATCTGATAAAAGCTAAAGATCTGAAAAGTTTATTCGTTATTTAACTTGTGTTTATAAGAACTCATCAGACTCTGAAAGGTGTTATCGGACTTGGGTAAACAAAACATATTTTAACATCTCTGATATGTTTAATGAACTGATGCATTTGGAAGTTCTGATGTGTTAAAATATATGTGCTCTAATGCATTTTATTATGATTGACAATGAATTTAATTAACCGGGATGAGACTTCAGGGGAGCTTGCAAACTAAAATTCTGGTACGCAATGGACATATCTCCTACAGGATGTCCAGGACATGAGGAATGTCTTATGCAATGTCCTGGACACTTAGTTAGGACAAAGGTAACACAAAATACAATAAACAACAATTAAAGTAAAGTGAAGAAAGTAAAGAACACATGATATTTGGTAACCCAGTTCAGTGCAACGTCACTTATATCTGGAGGCATCCATGCCAAGAAAAGAAATCCACTATAATAGTATTAGTTCAAAGTCCTATGTGAACAACCTTCGGTTCACTGCCTTCTCACCTAATCACTACCCATGATATTTCTATCCAAGACTCCCCCTAGATATGAGAACCCTTCTCACTTTCTCCTCACAATCACAACCCCTGGGATTTACTTAAATACGATTACAATCAAATAGGAGAAACACTCCAATAAACAAAACCCACTCTTGCAAGCAGCACTAGAGCGGTTTACAACTCAACTAAACAATCCAACTCAATGCATCAAGGTGATACAAAGAGTGGCTCACAAAATAACAAGAACAGACTCTAAACCCTAATTGACACTTTTCTCAAATGACGGCTTCAGTAGTCTTCACGTGGTCCGAGTCTTTCTTTATATAGCCAGAGAATGCATGGGCTTGGTCTTCAATCAGGCTAAACAAATATGCTGATCCAATAGAGTCTTCAGCAGCAATCTTCATAGAAGCATATATAATGTTTCCTAAAATGTTTGGGACATTTAATAAGGAAACACGACAAATCAAGAACAGATACGCACGCTTCTTGGAGCATAATATATGTGAATCATATATACGGTCAAACCTTCAGAGATCTCACGCCAAAAACAAATCTTCCAAGATTGCGAAACAGAATACTACACCCTGAGTCAAGATGTCGTACTAACATGTCTAGGACATTTGGTCCAACATCTTGCTGGAACTTCTTGTTTTAACAAAATGCAGCCAACACGATATTAAAACCTAACAATCTCCCCCTTCGGTAAATTTTGGCTAAAACCACTATTATAATTGTACGACCAATATATGCAGGAGGGATACATAATTACCTTATTTTATATTAACACAAACAATCATCTTGAAAGAAAGAAATCATCTTCAACGCTTCATCATAAGAAAGTCTTCAAATGAAAATAACGCACACAAAACATACTTCAAAAAAAAAACAACAGAGGCCTACTCAGCAGCGGATAAGATGGAACCAGCCTCACAGAACTTCATCAGAGAGAATAAACTCTCATATATAACTAACGTAGCCAGGGAGAAATAAACTCCCACAATAAGAACCAGAGAGAAATAAACTCTCACAGGGTACAGATGTCCAGGACATCATGCTTGACACCATCATATCAGACATATACACACATGCATTTCAAACCAAAATAAACTTGACCTCAAGAAGAACAAACACTTCATTCCAAAACACTCAGACACTCGCAATATTAGTAACCACATCTGAGCATAAACACATTTGAACTAACACATGTGGATATAACACACCTGAACACATATAGTTCTCAGCAAAATGCACATCCAATCATAACATGATCAGTTCTCGTTCACCCTATCAACCACACTTTGAGCAGTTGTTTGGTCAAGTGGAAGATCATTATGATCTTCCATCTCCCACCACATCCAGCTTTTCAACAATAACACCTAGATCAACCTTTGTATTCACATCAATTTGGTACGCAACCACTTTAATCTGGGGGGTTCACAGAGTGCACAGATAACTCAACAACACAATCTTTTTGGACATGGGATGGTCCAACATCAGTTTCGACATTAGACTCGGATTAAAAATTTGAGAATTCATTTGTGGGCTCAACAATGGTTTCATCAACAAGATCATTTACATAACTAGATTTTACCAGGGTCTTCTTGTAACACCCTAAACCACACATTTTATTTTCTAATAAAATTCAATAAATAACTAAACACCCAAGGGTGTCACACATCTTGACCAAAACAAAAGGACTTCATTTAAATTAAAAAAACGTCACAACGGAAAAGTTCTCAAAGCATCAAAGTAATTTTTCACATCTTTAAAATCCACAACAAAACTGAATTTGAACGAATTCTAAAACAAAATCTGAAATAAATAAATCCCTCAATCCCTAGTGTTACTAATCAGAGCATCGACTCGATAAAGACTCCCAAAAGCGATGAATAAACAGGAAGGCTCCAAAGCTATCCTTACAGACTCACTGCTACTAATTATCTTCATCCTGCAAGTCTAAACCACAAAGGCGTAGGCGCCCAACCCGCCACTAGAGGGTGAGAATGTATTCAAAATAAGAATCGCATAATCATAATGAATAGAAACAAGGCATAAAACACATAAACATCATCAACCATATACTCATATATAAATTATTCACATCGTTAGATAATCAACTTCACATTGTTAGATAATCAACATTCAGATCATTTAATAAATCACAATGAACAAGTATCACTTAAGCAAAGTCAATCATCAATTAAGGATTTAACAACTCATAAACGAAACACACTAATGTATGCAATGCTCCTAAACTCGACCGTATATGCATGTGGTACCAAACCTATCACCATCGTCAAATATTTTGGACATCAGAGGTATGTTACTGATTTTGTCAACACCATCGTCAAATACAACATCGTTAAATAGACTCGACCATGAATGCGTGAACATCAAATAATGACTCAACAATGCACATCTTTGTATGACTCAACAATTACACATAATTAAATAGCACCATCGTCAAATATCACATCTTTATATAGCACATCTGTAAATCACACATCTTTATATAACACATCTTTATATAGCACATCTTTAAATCACACATCTTCAAATAAAACATCTTTATATAATACACATTTAAATCACACATATTCAAATAACACATCTTTATATAACACATCATTAAATGACACATCATCAAATAACACATCAATTCAATTTATCATAACATTAAACACGGCACATACACCCTTAAGATTACCTTTTTATTAATTTAAATTAAAGATCCAATCCTTATAGTAATTCCCACTAAAGTTTCATTTGCGTACTCTACCTATATTTTCTCGTTCCTAGTTATTATACACGGTACATAAACAAAATTTTCAATAGAAGATTACTAAAGCAAGAAATTCTAATGTTAAATCAGGAAGAACTAAATAGATGCCTCCTAGAAAACAAATATGGGACAGGGCATAAAACAGCGAATCATCAAATACATTGACGTTGGTAAAATCACTAAAAGCACATAGACATCCGTTGCATGTTTTCTTATTTTATATGCACATAAAAAGAATAAAGACAATATCAGGTAATCCTAAATTAATGACATTAAAGCATATGATGAAGGTTAGAGTTCGTTTCAGTACCGACATCTATATTAGTAAATAAATCCGTGATTTAACAGTCAAACACAACAAAGGAAATTAAAGCTTTATTTTGAGGCACCAAGGTATCATACACAAACATCATATATAATATAATTAAATTTTATCTCTCACAAAGATTCAAACTTTACTTAATAAAATTATATTTAAATTTCTTCTCTCTTTAAACGATTATGAATCATAATTTCATCACAATTCATAGACTACAAATCAAACATATAGTTATAGTAAGATAAGAGAACACAATTTAACAAAGATTCATTAAAATTAATTATAACAACATAAAAAAAAACATGAGTTTAATAAAGATTTAATCAAACGACTATGGAAGCAAGGAAAAGAACACAACAGTTCACTACCCACATGAGTACACAACCCTTATGATGAATAAAACTCCCCCCTTACCTTAGTTTCCTCGCTATTCTTGTTATTCTTAGTGCAATTCTCTCTTTCCCTTTGATTCGCTTTTCTCTTCTCCAAGCCTCTTCTCTCTATCTCTCTCGTGCCTCTCAAAAGTTTTGTGAATAATGAATAACCTAATTCACTCACCACTAACTAATGTATTTATAGTAGATTTCTAGGGTTTGTTATCCCACTAATTAGGTTTGTTACAATTTTGTTACGATTTCAAATATATCTTTTAAAACAAATGTTGTTACCTTTTAAAATAAAATAAGGTTTGTTGCGATTATCTCACAATATTTTTCTCTACACTTTTACTTCACTTAAACCCCATATTACTTATACACCACTATTTTCAAATATTCAAATTCTAAACTTCTAACATATTTCAAGTATGCCACTAACTAAAATACCCTTCAACTCACAAAATTCAATAAATCACCAAAATAAACAATTAAACACCAAAAAACAATTAAATAAATAAATCATAAAAATCGGGCTGTTACAACTCTACCCCACTTAAAGAATTTTCGTCCTCGAAAATTGCCTAAAGAAAATAGTCTTACCCACACTTGAAGATATTGTTTCTCCCTCACTTTGCTATTTCCCACCATTAATATATTAGAACGAGTATCGACAGTATTTGCATACTTGTCGCATACAAGGAGATAAAAAAAAGTTTTGGCCGGACTGGACCGACCTGCTATGATACCAACTTGCAACACCCTAAACCACAAATTTTATTTTCTAATAAAATTCTATAAATAACTAAACACACAAGGGTGTCACACATCTTGACCAAAACAAAAGGACTTCATTTAAATTAAAAAAACGTCACAGCGGAAAAGTTTTCAAAGCATCAAAGTAATTTTTCACATCTTTAAAATCCACAACAAAACTGAATTTGAACAAAGTCTAAAACAAAATCTGAAATAAATAAATCCCCCAATCCCTAGTGTTACTAATCAGAGCATCGACTCGATAAAGACTCCCAAAAACGATGAATAAACAGGAAGGCTCCAAAGCTATCCTTAGAGATTCATTGCTACCAATTATCTTCTTCCTTCAAATCTTCACCACAAAGGTGTAGGCGCCCAACCCGCCACTAGAGGGTGAGAATGTATTCAAAATAAGAATCGCATAATCATAATGAATAGAAACAAGGCATAAAACACATAACATCATCAATCATATACTCATACATAAATTATTCACATCGTTAGATAATCAACTTCACATTGTTAGATAATCAACATTCAGATCATTTAATAAATCACAATGAACAAGTATCACTTAAGCAAAGTCAATCATTAATTAAGGAATTAACAACTCATCAACGAAACACAGTAATGTATGCAATGCTCCTAAACTCGACCGTATGTGCATGTGGTACCAAACCTATCACCATCGTCAAATATTTTGGACATCAGAGGTATGTTACTGATTTTGTCCACACCATCGTCAAATACAACATCGTTAAATAGACTCGACCATGAATGCATGAACATCAAATAATGACTCAACAATGCACATCTTTGTATGACTCAACAATTACACATAATTAAATAGCACCATCGTCAAATATCACATCTTTATATAGCACATCTTTAAATCACACATCTTAAAATAACACATCTTTATATAGCACATCTTTATATAGCACATCTTTAAATCACACATCTTCAAATAACACATCTTTATATAATACACCTTTAAATCACACATATTCAAATAGCACATCTTTATATAACACATCATTAAATCACACATCATCAAATAACACATCAATTCAATTGATCATAACATTATACACGGCACATACACCCTTATGATTACCTTATTATTAATTTAAATTAAAGATCCGATCTTTATAGTAATAACTATGATAGACTAGAATATTTGTTAGAATATTCTTGTAATTATATCTGTATATTTTCCACTCATAGAATAGTCAACACATTGATGTATAGATTAATAAGCATTGATGTATAGTTAATAAGCTTCTATATTGGTCACACATGACCATTGTATTTATATGGTATACAGAGGTTCGTTCTATGCTTACTCTTGAAGAGGCCGGTCTAATTAAGATGGCGGCTACCGGAGCACAGGCTGCCACGGTTGCGACACAACCAAAGGACATGGCTGAAATGTCTTCCTACCATGATAACCGTGGCGGCAAGAAGACCAACAACCGAAATTCTGCCAATAAAAACCGCAGCAATTACGGCAGAAACGGCGGGCGTGGTCAACGCGGCGGCGGCCGTGGCGGCGGTCAACAGTCCCAGCAAGCCAACACCTTACCGTGGCAGTCTCCTCCAGCTCCCTGGCAGCAGTATCAGTGGGGTTGGATGTCACCACCATGGGGACTCCCTCCTTGCCCATATCCTTCTTCTCAATGGACTCGCCCGAGTGGTCTTCCAAAGCAACCAGGGTTATTAGGTCCACGTCCACAGGCCTATGCAGCCAGCACACCTTCTCTAGCACCCACAGACATTGAAGCCGCCTTCCACACCATGTCTCTCAATCCTCCCGATGGTCAGTGGTATATGGATACTGGAGCAACCTCTCATATGACGGCATCACAAGGTAATCTCTCGTCTTATTCTAATATGAGTAATTCAAATCAAAATATTATTGTTGGCAGTGGACAACAAATTCCAATTCGTGGTTATGGACAATCAACCCTTTCTACACCTTCAAAACCTTTAAAACTACAAAATGTCCTACATGCCCCGCGACTTATTAAAAATTTAATTTCTGTGCGACGTCTCACTACTGACAATAATGTTTCTATTGCTTTTGACCCTTTTGGATTCTCTGTGAATGATTTTCAGACGGGGATGCCACTAATGAGATGTGATAGTATCGGGGATCTTTATCCTATCACCAATAATTATTCAGTCTCCCATCCATCCACTTTTGCAGCTCTTACTTCCAGTTTATGGCACCATCGCTTAGGGCACCCGGGTTCATCTGTTTTGCGATCCCTTAGCAAAAATAAGTTCATTGCTTGCAACAATTTAATTTCAAATTTTGTTTGTGACTCTTGTGTTTTTGGGAAACATGTTAAATTGCCATTTTATGCTTCTCAATCTCATACTCTAATGCCTTTTGATATTATGCATAGCGATTTATGGACTTCTCCTATTTTAAGCACGGCTGGGCATAAATATTATGTTTTATTCTTGGATGATTACTCTAATTTTTTGTGGACTTTCCCTATTAGCAAAAAATCACAGGTCTACTCTATTTTTTCATCCTTGAGTTCTCTCATTAAAACTCAATTTGATAAAACTATCAAATGTTTTCAATGTGACAATGGACGCGAATTTGACAATGAGTCTTTCAGAAAATATTGTGATACTAACGGTCTTATTTTTCGCTTCTCTTGCCCGCATACTTCTTCTCAGAATGGTAAAGCGGAACGAAAAATACGCACCATAAATAACATGATTCACACTCTCCTTGTCCATTCTTCCATGCCCAATTCTTTTTGGCATCATGCTCTTCAGATGGCAACTTATCTGTTAAATATTCTCCCACATAAATCTCTGAATCATAAGTCACCCACTCAGATCTTGTATCACCGGGATCCCACTTATACACACCTCCGGGTTTTTGGTTGTTTATGCTACCCACTGTTTCCTTCTACCAGTATCCATAAATTACAACCTCGCTCTACCCCATGTGTTTTCTTGGGCTACCCATCCAATCACAGAGGATACAAATGTTATGATTTGTCAAACAGAAAAATAATTATTTCGCGGCATGTAGTTTTTGATGAAACACAATTTCCTTTTACTAAGCTACATTTACCCTCTAATGCTGCATATGATTTTTTAGATGATACTCTACATCCTTCATGCATACATCATTGGAAAAATCAAATTTTGCAGCCCTTTGCAGCCAACCCTCCAGCTACAACCCAACCTGCTTCCCCAAACAACACTCATATTCCACACAACATCATCCAAACCGATCCACCTCCAACAAATGACCATCCAATTCACCAACCCGCAAGGACCATAACAACACGCAGCATGCATGTAATTTCAAAACCCAAACGCCTGTTCAACCTATCTGCCTCGGCCAATGACCTATTACCTTCTCCCATTCCAAAAAATCCATATTTAGCCTTGTCCGGCCCACATTGGAAATCTGCCATGCAAGAAGAATCTGATGCTCTTATTAAAAATAAGACGTGGGATTTGGTCCCACGACCTTGTGATGTTAATATTATTCGTTCTATGTGGATTTTTCGTCATAAAAAGAAATCTAACGGTTCTTTTGAGCGTTATAAGGCTCGTCTTGTTGGTGATGGCAGGTCTCAAAAAGCTGGAGTGGATTGTGATGAAACATTCAACCCTGTAGTGAAACCAGTAACTATCCGGACGGTTCTCAGCATTGCCTTATCAAACTCATGGTCCATCCATCAGCTAGATGTCCAAAATGCCTTTTTACATGGCAATCTTCATGAGACAGTCTATATGCATCAGCCAATGGGTTTTCGCGATCCTGTTCATCCGGACTATGTTTGTCTTTTGAAAAAATCACTATACGGCCTCAAACAGGCTCCTCGGGCGTGCTACCAACGATTTGCTGACTATGTCTCCACCATAGGCTTCCATCACAACAAATCTGACCATTCCTTATTCATCTACCGCAAAGGCACGAACATGGCATACATTCTTCTATATGTAGATGACATCATTCTCACCACATCCACTGAAGATCTTCGGAAATCCATCATGATGCTCCTTGCTTCTGAATTTGCCATGAAGGATTTGGGCCCTCTCAGCTATTTTCTAGGCATTGCAGTAACCAGACATACAGGTGGTCTATTTCTTTGTCAGAAAAATTATGCAGCAGAGATCATTGATCGGGCTGGCATGTCATCTTGCAAACCGTCCGCTACACCTGTTGACACCAAACAAAAACTCAGTGTCTCCTCAGGTGTTCCGTTTGAGGATCCCACTCATTATCGGAGCCTCGCAGGTGCTTTGCAGTGTCTCACATTTACTCGACCAGATATTTCATATGCTATTCAGCAGATATGCCTCCACATGCATGCTCCAAAAACAGAACACATGAATGCTCTCAAACGCATTCTGCGTTACCTACAAGGCACTCTGCATTTCGACTTACATTTGTACCCTTCATCCCTCTCTAGTCTTACTTCCTACACCGATGCTGATTGGGGTGGCTGTCCTGACACAAGGCGCTCCACATCTGGTTATTGCGTCTTTCTTGGTGATAATTTTATCTCCTGGTCATCCAAACAACAACCTACTCTCTCCCGCCCTAGTGCTGAAGCTGAATATAGAGGGGTAGCCAACGTCGTGTCCGAGTCATGCTGGATTCGAAATCTTCTCCTGGAACTGCATTTTCCGATCCCAAAAGCAACATTGGTGTACTGCGACAATGTCAGTGCCATCTACCTCTCCGGCAACCCCGTTCAACACCAACGCACGAAGCACATCGAGATGGATATCCACTTTGTTCGCGAGAAGGTGGCTCGCGGCCAAGTTCGAGTTCTTCATGTCCCATCCCGTCATCAGATTGCTGACATATTTACTAAAGGGCTCCCGTGCATACTTTTTGATGATTTTCGAGCCAGTCTCAGCGTACGGGAACCTCCCGCTTCCACTGCGGGGGTGTGATAAACTAGAATATTTGTTAGAATATTCTTGTAATTATATCTATATATTTTCCACTCATAGAATAGTCAACACATTGATGTATAGATTAATAAGCATTGATGTATAGTTAATAAGCTTCTATATTGGTCACGCATGACCATTGTATTTATATGGTATACAGATTAATGAAAAGGACAGGAAAACAATTCCTGTCAAACTATATTCTAATTCCCACTAAAGTTTCATTTGCCTACTCTACCTATATTTTCTATTGTAACACCCTAAACCACACATTTTATTTTTTAATAAAATTCAATAAATAACTAAACACGCAAGGGTGTCACACATCAAGATCAAAACAAAAGGACTTCATTTAAATTAAAAAAACGTCGCAGCGGAAAAGTTCTCAAAGCATCAAAGTAATTTTTCACATCTTTAAAATCCACAACAAAACTGAATTTGAAAGAATTCTAAAACAAAATCTGAAATAAATAAATCCCCCAATCCCTAGTGTTACTAATCAGAGCATCGACTCGATAAAGACTCCCAAAAGCGATGAATAAACATGAATGCTCCAAAGCTATCCTTAGAGACTCACTGCTACTAATCATCTTCATCCTGCAAGTCTAAACCACAAATGCGTAGGCGCCCAACCCGCCACTAGAGGGTGAGAATGTATTCAAAATAAGAATCGCATAATCATAATGAATAGAAACAAGGCATAAAACACATAAGCATCATCAATCATATACTCATATATAAATTATTCACATCGTTAGATAATCAACTTCACATTGTTAGATAATCAACATTCAGATCATTTAATAAATCACAATGAACAAGTATCACTTAAGCAAAGTCAATCATTAATTAAGGAATTAACAACTCATCAACGAAACACAATAATGTATGCAATGCTCCTAAACTCGACCGTATATGCATGTGGTACCAAATCTATCACCATCGTCAAATATTTTGGACATCAGAGGTATGTTACTGATTTTGTCCACACCATCGTCAAATACAACATCGTTAAATAGACTCGACCATGAATGCATGAACATCAAATAATGACTCAACAATGCACATCTTTGTATGACTCAACAATTACACATAATTAAATAGCATCATCATCAAATATCACATCTTTATATAGCACATCTTTAAATCACACATCTTAAAATAACACATATTTATATAACACATCTTTATATAGCACATCTTTAAATCACACATCTTCAAATAACACATCTTTATATAATAAACTTTTAAATCACACATATTCAAATAGCACATCTTTATACAACACATCATTAAATCACA
Source organism: Medicago ruthenica (assembly GCA_018208015.1). Taxonomy (NCBI): domain Eukaryota; kingdom Viridiplantae; phylum Streptophyta; class Magnoliopsida; order Fabales; family Fabaceae; genus Medicago; species Medicago ruthenica. The sequence continues at coordinate 43,972,621 of CM031375.1, forward strand.
CATCATCAAATAACACATCAATTCAATTTATCATAACATTATACACGGCACGTACACCCTTAAGATTACCTTATTATTAATTTAAATTAAAGATCCAATCCTTATAGTAATAACTATATTCTAATTCCCACTAAAGTTTCATTTGCCTACTCTACCTATATTTTCTATTGTAACACCCTAAACCACACATTTTATTTTCTAATAAAACTCAATAAATAACTAAACACGCAAAGGTGTCACACATCAAGATCAAAACAAAAGGACTTCATTTAAATTAAAAAAAACGTTGCAGTGGAAAAGTTCTTAAAACATCAAAGTAATTTTTCACATCTTTAAAATCCAGAACAAAACGAAATTTGAAAGAATTCTAAAACAAAATCTGAAATAAATAAATCCCTCAATCCCTAGTGTTACTAATCAGAGCATCGACTCGATAAAGACTCCCAAAAGCGATGAATAAACAGGAAGGCTCCAAAGCTATCCTTACAGACTCACTGCTACTAATTATCTTCATCCTGCAAGTCTAAACCACAAAGGCGTAGGCGCCCAACCCGCCACTAGAGGGTGAGAATGTATTCAAAATAAGAATCGCATAATCATAATGAATAGAAACAAGGCATAAAACACATAAACATCATCAACCATATACTCATATATAAATTATTCACATCGTTAGATAATCAACTTCACATTGTTAGATAATCAACATTCAGATCATTTAATAAATCACAATGAACAAGTATCACTTAAGCAAAGTCAATCATCAATTAAGGATTTAACAACTCATAAACGAAACACACTAATGTATGCAATGCTCCTAAACTCGACCGTATATGCATGTGGTACCAAACCTATCACCATCGTCAAATATTTTTGACATCAGAGGTATGTTACTGATTTTGTCAACACCATCGTCAAATACAACATCGTTAAATAGACTCGACCATGAATGCGTGAACATCAAATAATGACTCAACAATGCACATCTTTGTATGACTCAACAATTACACATAATTAAATAGCACCATCGTCAAATATCACATCTTTATATAGCACATCTGTAAATCACACATCTTTATATAACACATCTTTATATAGCACATCTTTAAATCACACATCTTCAAATAAAACATCTTTATATAATACACATTTAAATCACACATATTCAAATAACACATCTTTATATAACACATCATTAAATGACACATCATCAAATAACACATCAATTCAATTTATCATAACATTAAACACGGCACATACACCCTTAAGATTACCTTTTTATTAATTTAAATTAAAGATCCAATCCTTATAGTAATTCCCACTAAAGTTTCATTTGCGTACTCTACCTATATTTTCTCGTTCCTAGTTATTATACACGGTACATAAACAAAATTTTCAATAGAAGATTACTAAAGCAAGAAATTCTAATGTTAAATCAGGAAGAACTAAATAGATGCCTCCTAGAAAACAAATATGGGACAGGGCATAAAACAGCGAATCATCAAATACATTGACGTTGGTAAAATCACTAAAAGCACATAGACATCCGTTGCATGTTTTCTTATTTTATATGCACATAAAAAGAATAAAGACAATATCAGGTAATCCTAAATTAATGACATTAAAGCATATGATGAAGGTTAGAGTTCGTTTCAGTACCGACATCTATATTAGTAAATAAATCCGTGATTTAACAGTCAAACACAACAAAGGAAATTAAAGCTTTATTTTGAGGCACCAAGGTATCATACACAAACATCATATATAATATTATTAAATTTTATCTCTCACAAAGATTCAAACTTTACTTAATAAAATTATATTTAAATTTCTTCTCTCTTTAAACGATTATGAATCATAATTTCATCACAATTCATAGACTACTGAATACACTCGTTGGGCTAGCACCCACTAAGGCCCTCAAAACAGAAACGTGAAACATGGAGCTAGTACCCATGTTGGGCTAGTATCCGTGTTGGGCTAGTACCCATGTTGGGTTAAGCACCCATGTTAGGCTAGCACCTATCGTGGGCTAGCGCCCATGATTGGGCTAGCATCCATGTTGGGCTAGTACTCATAAAAATTTTCACATAGCTTCATGATAAATAAGCCCACTTGCTGGACAAAAGGTCATAGGCAAACCCCCCGTTAACAGTTTAATCACTTCGCCTTGTCCCAAGACTCGTGCTTGTTGGGCTGTGGACCGTAGATCTCACCATTTAGGTCTTGAGATCCTAAAGACAAGGGTTTGAACCCTTGGAGTAAGGCTGGGCACCCTCCAGGAGGGCGCAGGGCCCACTTGACAGTCATAAATAACCCTAGGTGACCTCCCTAAAGGGCACCCTCTGGGGGTGCCCTCAGCAGCTTACGAGGGCGCCCTAGTCATGGTTTTTGCCTTAAATTTGGGCTCAAAACCATGGCCGGATAGGCCCAAGTCGAGGCTACAAATAGTAACCTTGGGATCATTCTCAAGGCATGACCTAAACAGACTCTGAATGTAATACCCATATTAAGATTGCCTAGGATCTTATACGAGTATTAAAATTTCGTACTGGATACATTAATTTACAATACAAAAGTTCATACGAAATATTACATCACATTGTAATATTACAAACCCAAAGTTTATACAAATCCTTCTTGATACAAGTACATCGAAATACAACCATATAATACAGTCCAACTATAAAACATAACATAAGACATCAGCACGATCAGTCCAAAGCTTTTTCCTTACCCTTGTTGCGTGTTGTCTGAGATCCTGCCTGTGAACCTGCACCAGAAGGAATGGGATGAGACATAATGTCTCAGTGAGCTCTACCCAACCTACTGTTGGCAACCACAGGGAACCTAGGGTCACCATGCCTACCTTGGCAATTTAGGGGAATTCTAGAATCGCCAAGTCTTTAAACCTGCCTATGACTTTACCTATAATCTATCTTTAACTGTAAAACTTCCTGTAACTATAACTTTTACTATGACTGTATAACATAAAGCAAATAAAGTGTTTTATGTTAGCTGTTAGCGTTGAACAAACAATTAATCTGAGTTCATTTTACGGAGTGCGGCCCGGGTGGAGTAACCCCGAGGACAGCTCCCTATGAACCGGTGAAATTCCTATCATATCAGGCTAACACCGGACTCCCTATGAAATTGCATGTGGACAATCCTCTCGGAGAAGTCCCATCCGGCGAATCCCGGAGTCTGCTGAACATGCCTTTGACTTTGAATTACTATTATTCTTTGACTTTGATAAATGAGTGTATAAATACATATACATGTCTATTACTTTGATCATATAAACAATTCCTGTAATTCTTAACCTATGACATATGGTACTTGGCTTATCGTTCTCATAAGCCTCCTATAATTGTTGGAGATCCAACACTATAAACCTGTCTGTAACTATGCTTGCCGAAGCATTCCTATTACCTTGTATTCATACTATTAATGCGTTGCTAAACCCTTGATCACTTATTCCTTATGCGTTATATGTCTTCGGATATGTCCACAATGGTGTTTTTTCTTATTTAATAAAAAGGTTTTCTTTGAAAACAGTTACTAAAAAGCCTCGCCAAACACGTACACAGCACCCAGAACGAACTAGAACAGACCTGAGCTGTCTGTCTGATTTCGCTGAGCTAAAGGTTGGCGAAATCACTGATTTCGCCGAGCGAAAGCTTGGCGAAAGCTTGGCGAAACAGGGCAGGAAAAAATGCTGAAAATTGCCGTTTTCTCGCCCCGAGTTCGCCGGGCGAAAATGACAGTTCAAAACCTGTTAAAAGTATGATTTTTCCACCATTTTGACACATCTAAACATACCCAAGCTCCATAACAGCATACAGAATGATTTACAACCATAAATTGAATGATTAAAGCGTGATTGAACAAGGAATTAGCAAGCACAAGAGATTAGGGTAAAAACTCTATAACTCTATAACTTTACCTATGATGCAAAACACATGAAATTCACTCTAGGAGGGTTCTAACAACCCAAGAGAGCTCACCTATTACTGGTATTAAGCTGGCCAAGCTCCAACTCTAAGCTTTCACTTGTGAAATCCTCTTTCCTTGGTTTTCTATAACTTCTTCTTACTCCAAAATTCCAAAACAAGCTTGCTTGGGAGACAAGAATTTATGAAGGAGTTTACTACTTTAAGAGGTGATGATTTAATGAGATGATTAAGGTGAGGATGGGGGACGAAAATGGGGGAGAAAGGAAGAGCAATTTTCTGATTCCTTGCAAGGGGAAAAAAATGAAGATAAACAAGGATAAATTCATATTTATCCAATGGCCCCTTGTCCCTCTTATTACAGTTTTGCCACTCCTTTCATTTAATTTCTATAACTCTGATACATGCCTTGCTTAAGCGGGATATTACACTCTACCCCCCTTAAAAGAAATTTCGTCCTCGAAATTTAAAAATTACCTGTAAAAAGATGTGGATAACTCTCCTGCATCTCTGATTCCAATTCCCATGTAGCTTCACCGTAGGGAGAACCTTTCCATATAACTTTAACAATTGGAATCTCTTTGTTCCTTAATGCCTTGACATCACGTTCAACGATCCGTTCCGGTTCGGGCCGAAAAGTCAAATCCGATCTCAAGTCGATGGTTTCCAATTCTACTGGTTGGTGGGGATCAGGAATTAACTTCCTTAACTGTGAAACATGGAAAACATCATGCAATCCTGACATCGCCGGTGGCAGAGCCAATTGGTAAGCCGCTGGTCCGACTCGTTTAAGTATCTGAAATGGCCCAATAAATCTTGGACTCAATTTCTTTGTTCTGAAAACACCTCGTAATCCCATATGTTAATCATAATCTCCCCTCTTACCTTAGTTTCCTCGCTATTCTTGCTATTCTTAGTGCAATCCTCTCCTTCCCTTTCATTCGCTTTTCTCTTCTCCAAGCCTCTTCTCTCTATCTCTCGCGTGCCTCTCAAAAGTTTTGTGAATAATGAATAACCTAATTCACTCACCACTAACTAATGTATTTATAATAGATTTCTAGGGTTTGTTATCCCACTAATTAGGTTTGTTACAATTTTGTTACGATTTCAAGTATATCTTTTAAAACAAAGGTTGTTACCTTTTAAAATAAAATAAAGTTTGTTACGATTATCTCACAATATTTTTCTCTACACTTTTACTTCACTTAAACCCCCTATTACTTATACACCACTATTTTCAAATATTTAAATTCTAAACTTCTAACATATTTCAAGTATGCCACTAACTAAAATACCCTTCAACTCCCAAAATTCAATAAATCACCAAAATAAACAATTAAACACAAAAAAACAATTAAATAAATAAATCATAAAAATTAGGCTGTTACACTTCTCAGATCTAGGATTAACTTGGCCAGACTCAGAAACAGGTTTCACAGATGTTTCAACAGTAACATCAACATTAGGTTCAACATGCAAATCAAAAGCAGTTTCAGATGATTTCAAAACATTCACAGAAGCAATAATTGAAGTTTCAGTAACATCAGGATTTCTATCCACATAATCAAAAGGGCTTGTGGGAACATTAACTGGTACATATGAAGTATCAAGAGAACTTACATTTTTTGCGGTTTTTAAAATAGCAATGATTTCCCTTATTTCTCGTGCAACTCTAGTTATAGTAAAGAGAAAGTATTCATTTGCACGCTTCGACAACTGTAATTGCTATAAATTCTCACACAAGCAATTACGTAAAAAGCCCCTTAATTTCTCAAACTGCACAACATCTAAAACCTTAGTGAAAATAAATGCCAGCTGTTGTTTAGTTGCTATATGATCAAGGTTCACAACTTTATCTTCAACTAGCTCCTTGATGAAAAGATGAACAATATCAATGTGCTTGGTTCTGCTATGTTGAATGAGATTCTTAGAAATATTAATAGCATTCACATTGTCACAGTATAATGTCATGACATCTTGCTTGACATTGTACTCCTTCAGCATCTGTTTCATCCATAACAACTGATTGCAGATACTGCATGCAACAATGTACTCAACTTCTGCATTAGAAAAAGATACACAATTTTGCTTCTTGTTGAACCATGAAATCAAATTGTTGCCTAGAAAGAAAAATCCACCATATGTGCCCTTTTTATCATCAGCACTACCATCCCAATCAACATCACAATACCAAACTAGAATGTAATCAGTATCAGGAGAGTAGAGAATACCATAACCACAAGTTCCATTAACATACTTCATGATTCTCTTCACGTGAGTGAGATGGCTAGCTTTGGGTTTATCTTGATATCTAACACAAGCTCCTACAACAAAATTAATATATGGTCTGCTTGTTGTAAGATATAGTAAACTTCCAATCATGCTCATGTAGAGACTTTGATCAACGTTAACAACATTATCATCTTTGATTAATTTAACATGTGTTGCAGCAGAAGTTCTCTTATGACTTGCATTTCCAAGACCAAATTTCTTCACAATACTCCTGGCATACTTGCTTTGAGAAATAAAGATGGTATCTTCCATTTTCTTTGCTTGCAGACCAAGAAAATATGTCAGTTCACCAACAAGACTCATTTTGGATTCAGATTGTATTTGTCAAACAAGATGTTCCACCATCTGGTTCGACATTCCACCAAACATAATGTCATCAACATGCATTTGAGCTACCACGAGTTCTCCTCCAAAATTCTTCACAAACAAGGTCTTGTCAATTCCACCTTTGGTGTATTCATGAGCTACTAAGCGAGCCTTGTTCCCAGTTACATTGACACTTTCATCAGACTTGTTATTGTAGATCCATTTTGTACCAATGACATTCATATCTTTAGGTTTAGGAACTAGTTCCCAAACTTCATTTCTTTTGAACTGACCAAGTTCCTCTTGCATAGAATTTATCCAAAACTCATTAGTCAAGGCTTCTTTAATGTTCTTTGGTTCAAACTTTGAAATAAAGAATGAGTTTGAGATCATATCTTTGGACCTGGTGGTGACACCTTCATTCAAGTTCGCTATAATATTCTCCTTAGGATGATTCTTCTGAATTATGATTAATGGCCTTTTGTTGGCTTGAGAATCTTCAGAATCAATACTGTCTGTCTCAATGTTGGACTCCTTGTCTGAGACATCTTCTGTGACATCAGTCTGTTGAGGAAATACACCATCTTCATCATCCGCATCTTTCTTGGATATCAAACATGTTGAGGGTTGAATCTTGTTTTGAGGTACCCACATATAAAAATTATCTTTGGACCTCGTGCCTTTCATTAGGACATCTTGATTATTGTTAGTAACCAAACATTTAGACTTGGTGAAGTTAACATTCAGACCTTGATCACATAGTTGGCTGATACTTATCAAGTTAGCAGCTAGCCCTTCTACCAACAACACATCTTCAAGACGAGGGAGTCCTGAACAAATGAGTTTGCCTATGCCCATGATTTTTCCTTTAGCTCCATCACCAAAAATAACATAACTACTGGAGTAGGGTCTTAGTTCTTCTAGATAGTTATTTACTCTTGTCATATGCCTGGAACATCCACTATCAAAATACCAATCTTCTTTTGAGGATACTATAAGAGATGTGTGAGCTATAAGACTAGTATCAACAACCTTGGGTTTTCATTCTTTTCTAACTTGAACAAATGTATGGCTGACCTATGGTTGAACATGAGGTTGTGGATATCCATACATTTTGTAACAATAAGGCCTTATATGACCATATCTCCCACAATAAAGACATCTCTAGGGTGAGGATTTGTTTCTTGGTTGGGAATTTAGATGTCGGACAAGATGTTGTGACATTTGGTTCGACATTACATACTCAGTTTTTCTTTCAGGAGGAATAAACTTAGTCATGGAGACTCCACTTTGTTTCTTTAAGGACTGGTAATCAAAACCTACACCTTTCAAGTTTCCAGATCCCTTCCTAACTTGTAAAATCTCATCTAACACATTGGAACCAATTTTCAATATTCTAATAGATTTTGTCATGCTATCAAGCTTGGAAGTTAGCAAAGTTACCTCATCTTGTAAGCCAGAGATAGTAGATAGGAGTTTTTCTTTTTCAATCTGCAATCTAACTATGATTTTCTTCTGTTTTTCTCCTTCTTGACAACTGCACACTTTTGGCATATAGCTTTTTGTAAGAATCAACAAGTTCTTCATAGGAAACATCATCATCACAGGAGTCTTCATAAGATTCACACTTATAAGTAAGAGCTGTAACATGTTTGGCTTTTTCATCATCAGGATCTCCTTCTGAATCATCATGAGACCAAAAGACAGACATCCCCTTTTTCTGTTTCTTGAGGAATGTGGGACATTCTGAAATAATATGACCAAAACCTTCACATTCATGACAATGGATTCCTTTTCCTTGGTTTGGCTTCTCTTCAGTTCTGCCTTTGCGTTGAAAACCATTGTTCTTGATGTTGCCGAACGACATGTTCTTGACATTTGTCCTCGACATTTTGTCCCATCTCTTCAAAACTTTGTTAAATTCTCTACCAAGAAGCACAATAGCATCCGAAATGCTTTCTTCAGTATCCATTTCTACATTCTTTTCAATGTTGGATATGAAGGCTATACTTTTGTTCTTCTTTTCAGGTCTGTCATTTATAGCCAACTCAGAAGTTTGTAGAAATCCAATGAGTTCATCTACCTTCATGTTGCTTATATCTTGAGCTTCCTCAATGGCTATGACTTTCATATCATACTTCTTAGGTAAAGATCTAAGAGTTTTTCTTTCAAGTTTCTCTTCAGACATTTTTTCACCTAAGCCACATGATGTATTAGCAATGTCAAGAATGTGCATGTAAAAGTCATGAATGGTTTCATCATCATTCATTATGAGGTTCTCAAACTTGGTAGTGAGGAGCTGAAGCCTTGACATACGAACCTTAGTTGTACCTTCATGAGCAGTTTTGAGAATCTCCCAAGCATCATTTGCCATAGTACAAGTGTTTATCAATGGAAACATGTTTTTATTAACACCATTGAATAAGGCATTCAATTCTTTGGAATTTCAAAGAGGTAATTCATCCTCCTCTTTGGAACATTCTTCTTCTGGCTTCAAAGTAGATATAAATTTACCATCTTTATCAATAACAACCGGATGTTGCCAAGCTTTAATGATAGCTTTCCATGTTTTGCTATCCATGGATTTGAGAAAAGCCATCATTCGAGCCTTCCAATAATCATAGGTGGTACCATCCAAAATTGGTGGTCTAATGATAGACCATCCTTCCATATGACCAAAATTTGTCTAACCCTGGAGCTCACCCAAAAATAAAACAGGGTGCATGCTCTGATGCCAATTAAAATTCTGGTACACAATGGACATATGTCCTACAGAATGTTTGGGACACCAGGAATGTCTTATGCAATGTCCTGGACACTTAGTTAGGACAAAGGTAGCACAAAATAAAATAAACAACAATTAAAGTAAAGTGCAGAAAGTAAAGAACACAAGATATCTGGTAACCCAGTTCGGTGCAACGTCACCTACATTTGGAGGCATCCATGCCAAGAAAGGAAATCCATTATAATAGTATTAGTTCAAAGTCCTATGTGAACAACCTCCGGATCACTGCCTTCTCACCTAATCACTACCCGTCGTATTTCTATCTAAGACTCCCTCTAGATATGAGAACCCCTCTCACTTTCTCCTCACAATCGCAGCCCCTGTGATTTACTTCATTACGATTACAATCGAATAGGAGAAACACGCCAATAAACAAAACCCACTCTTGCAAGCAGCACTAGAGCGGTTTACAACTCAACTAAATAGTCCAGCTCAATGCATCAAGGTGATACAAAGAGTGGCTCACAAAATAACAAGAACAGACTTGAAACCCTAATTGACATTTTTTTCAAATGACGGCTTCAGTTGTTTTCACGTGGTCTAATTCTTTCTTTATATAGCCAGAGAATGCATGGGTTTGGTCTTCAATCGGGCTAAACAATTATGCTGATCCAATAGAGTCTTCAACAACAATCTTCATAGAATCATATATAATGCTTCCTAAAATGTTTGGGACATTTAATAAGGAAACACGACAAATCAAGAATGGATACGCAAGCTTCTAAAACCACACGCTTCTTGGAGCATAATATATGTGAATCATATATACGGTCAAACCTTCAGAGATCTCACGCCAAAAACAAATCTTCCAAGATTGCGAAACAAAATACTACACCCTGAGTCAAGATGTCGTACTAACATGTCTAGGACATTTGGTCTAACATCTTGCTCGAACTTCTTGTTTTAACAAAATGCAGCCAACACAATATTAAAACCCAACACAAACCTCACCTTAATGGACCATCACAGACTCAGGGGGAGCTTGCAAACCTCAGACCCTGAGACTGTCAGACTCAGGGGGAGCTTACAAACCTCAGACTCTGAAGTCTACCTATTAATTAGATTAACAACAATTGTTTCAAATACTTGGGTTTGTCATCATTGAAAAGGGGGAGATTGTTGGAATAAGAAGGGTCTTGTACAATTCCTCTATGGTTTTGATGATAACAAAGTATTGAAGAACAATTGGATATACTAATATTTGTTCAAGTGTGCAGGATCATAGAATATATCCATCAAGTATTGAACATGTATTAAAGCATCAGAAGCACAAGAAAAGCTTAAAAGACTGTGATAGAAGATCTGAAGAAAGGTCAACCAGAAGTCAACACATTAGATCAGAAGAAAAGGACACCTCTCAGAAGCTGAAGAGATCATCAGACTCAAAAGACCTAGTCAGACACAGAAGAACCCATCAAACTTGGAAGACCTTCAGACTTCAGAAGCACTTGAGGGACCCAGACTCCATGTCAGATTTATCGTCTTTGTAGTTGTCCACATCAAAGGATCTGAGCATAATTTTGTCTTCTTTTGACCACGTGTAGAAACAAAAAAAGAACTTCAAAGGCAATAAGAATGAACGAATACTTCCTGTTCAGCAAAAGATTTTCGAATGACTATCCAACGGAACTATCCATATTAGGCAATGGCTCAACGTACTTTATTTGAAGCTTCTCAACGACTCTTAATGCACTAACACTCTTCTCCAATGTCTCTCAAATCCCTGCCTATATAAGGAGCTGAAGACATTGAAGAAGATTAACAAGACTCTGCTATTTTACGGTGCTATTACTATGTCAAATCAAATAGGTTAAAACACTTATGATTTTTCTTACCAAATTTTGTATCTTAGAAATCCTAGAGTTGTAAAGAGTTTGTTCATTTGTTCAGTTTACACCAATCATTTATATATCTGGTGTAAGACTAAGTTTGTTTATATTTGATGTAAACAACTAGAAGTCTCTAGCTTGTGAAGCTTGAGCATATAAGTCTCTTGGTGAAACCTTGAGCATTTGAAGTCTCTTGCATGCGTGCTTGAGCAAGAAGTCTCTTAGGGTTGTACTTTGAGCATTGGAAGTCTCTTGCATGTGCGCTTGAGCATTAGAAGTCTCTCGCATGTGTGCTTGAGCATTAAAAGTCTCTTGGCAGTGACCTTGAGCAAAGAAGTCTCTTGCAAGGGTGCTTGAGCATTGGGAAGTCTCTTGGAAGAGTCCTTTAGCAATCGTAATCAGTAGTGATTATAGTGAAATACATTGGAAGTGCATGGGGACTGGACTACTCATGTGTTGTGGGAGGAACCAGTATAAATTGCTTTGTGTTTGCTCTATCTCTCTCTCTCTCTCTCTCTATCTTTGTGTTTTTGTACTTATCCGCTGCATTCAGACTCTGAGTCAGAATCTGTACACCTCAAATTCTGACCGGTATTAACACCAAGAAAAAGAAACCAGAAAAAGCCAACACAATTCAACACCCCCTTCTTTTGTTTTTTCTCACCTTCACGTTTGTCTATTATTCAACTACATAGTCCTTCTCTTGTCAATACAACATTTAGGATTTAATGCTTCTATTTTATATGGAATTTAATAACAATTATTTGGTTCTATATCAAGTCTAATTTAAGTCCAAGCATTAGCTCCTATGTCAATGAAACAATTTGTTTCATTCTAGACGTAGGTGAACTTCACTTATAGTTAATGTCCTGCTTCTTTAAAACTCTCTATATTTTGACAAATATGAGACTAATCATCAAGTATCATATACTTATGATGCAGAAGTAGAAGTTTAACTTTCCATAACAAGATGTGTATTAAAGAAGTCTTACTTCTTTATTCTATTTTGGACTCTTTCAAAACCAATTGCAGTTTTTCTCGTACTTAAGAACAATTCTCAATTCTTGTACTAAGTCAGAAACTCCTTTCTGAAAATTTTGTCCTTCATAAGGACAATTCACAGTATAATAAAATGTATATGCAAAGAAATTCTATTTACAAAAAATAGTTAGTATATGCATCATGATTAAAACATATTTAATTAGGTATTTAATTAAACATGCTCCCACTATTTTAATCAAGTCAAATGATCCTCAACATTTGATTTGGAAAATTCCATTCGAAGATTTTCTAGTGGGTCGAGATCCATATTTCACTTTGTTTTAAGTCAACATTGGCTGATTACACAAAACTTAGTTATTTTGGTAGGAACTCCTTCCAATTGCATCTCATACAACTCTCGGATCAATTGAGAGAATAACTCCTTATTCTTATCCATCATATGGATTGTGTCCCAATTCTTGCTTCTAAACTTATATAATCTTATTATAACTAGTTTAGTTAAGTTAGACCCAAAAATTAGCAATCAGAAGTTACCTCACCGCAACTTACCGATATAGAAAATGCACCTCGCGTTGGCGAAACCTACATTATTCAATATTGATCTTGAAGGGTGTTATTCTTTAGAAAACATATAACTTAATATTTACACATATTACTAGTATAGAAAATGCACCATGCGTTGGCGAAGCCTACATTTTCGATATTAGCCTCGATGCACTTTGAGAGATTTTAATTAGTTGATCTCACAGATATGTGTATCTCATACACACATCTATTATTATACATGACATTCATGTTCACAATTATATTAGCAAGTATATAAAACATTATATATAAAGCATGTTAATCTAAGCATACATTTCATGCGTCACATACATAAAATAATAAACTAGGTAGTATGGTTATGACCTCCTAACGCGTAAGAATTAAATAAACTACTTTATTACAATTCTTTGACATATGAGAAAACTTCTCAAGCTTCTTCATCGGAATCATCTTTTGGCGTTGTCTTCTTTTCAACTTGAATAATTATATTATTTAACTCTTAAATAAAATAATTAAAAGTTACGACACACAGGCCGTACTAAAAGTAAATAAACGCGAAAATAAACTAAGGTCATAACCATGTACCATAAATTTAATAATAAATAATAATAACTATTTATTATTATTATTAAACAATTTTCAAGTTAACTAAGATTTGGAAATTATATTTTGACCGAGATATATGTCATATAAAATTGATTCATACATATCTTTTGAAATTATTTTCAAAGTCAATCGGGTCATAATAAATAAAATTAAAATATGCAAATTTTAGGATCAAATCCAAAAGATCATATCTGATATTGAAACTCTTTCAAAATCATGACCTATTAAATTTACTGCCCAAGTTTTACTATCCAATTTTGAATTGACGCCTTATTTTCTTGTTTCTAATAATTAGGATTGCTTATTGCCTTTTCAAACAACTTTTGAAAAACAATCCAAAAGATAGATTTTTTTATTTAGTAATATTGACACTAAAAAATTATTATAATTAAATCTACTTTATTTAGGAGATCAATTTGTTTCCAAAACAAATTATGGTGCTAAAATTATGCAAATATTTTATTACCAAATTCAAAAGATCATGTCTGATATTAAAACTCTTTCAAAATCATGATCCTTTTAAATTAGGAAATAAATTAAGCTAAAGATATGAATATCTTTAATTACCAAATTCAAAAAATCAAATCTGATATTGAAACCCTTTCAAGATCATTATCTTTTAAATTTACTACCTTTCTCCAATTGAATAAATTAATTAAACATTATGACTGGTCAAACTACGTAGATCACACTGCATCAATAGTTTTAAGGATTGTTTGTTTAACATAAACAACCAGATCTTTGATGCTTCACCAGATTCAGATATCGAAGCTTAATCTTTTGAATTGTCCAAATTCAGGAATCTTTTGAAAACAATTGATAGAATGATACAACCATAATAATACAACTGTTGTATAGTTAGGTACCCTAATACGACGATCAAACATCAATAGTTTTAACAATTGTTTGTTCAGTATGGACAACCAGATCTTTCATGCTTCACCAGATTCAGATCTCGAAGCTCAATCTCACGAATTGTCTACAAATTCACAATCAATCATATAAAACCTATTGAACGAATGATACAATCAATATATCACATATACTGATGTCGTATCAGAATCATATATCACATATATGATATCGATCAATCAATTTTAATTAATTTATTTAAATAATGAAATATTAACACTTAATATTGTTATCATTATTATCAGTTTGCATTCCAAAACTAATCAAATAAAATTGATATAAAAAGGTTAGCAAATCAAATATTTGCCAAAAGATTATTATTTGATTTTGATTCTTATTTATTTTATTTAAAAGTGTTCTATCCAAGTATCATTGTCATACCCCAATTTTTGACCTAAAATTCTTTTTTCACTCGTCTTTTTGGTTCGAAATTTTTCGTCGTTTCTGATAAAATTTCGGCAGAGAGGTATTTTAAAATACCTCATTTTTGGTTCCGAAGGCGACAGTTTTTTTTATTATTATTATTTGATTTTTACTTATTATTTTTTTATTATTATCTTTATTATTTTCCTTTTTTATTTTACATTTTATTTTCGGATTTTTTTTATTTTTTTATTTTATTTTTAAAAAAAAAGAGTTGACTGATTGTTTTGATGCGTTTTAAGGACCATTTTAATGGTTGCCTTTTTGGTCCTTTGCTGATTAATTAACTTTATTGTCCATCAATGATTTTTAATTACAATTAACAACACTGCATGATTAAAAAGGGGGAACATCAGCAACACAGAAGAGGGGAACTGTAATATCCCGCTTAAACGTAACTTTTATCGGCGATTAAGGACTACATGAAAGGAATGGCAATTTTGTAAATATGGAAGAGAAGAATTTTAAATAAGGAAACATGAGATATTTTCTCATAATTCCCTTCCACTTTCTCTCTCTAAAACCGTTGATTTCCTCCTCCTTCTCTCTCTAAATTTTCGGTCATCATCATCATCACCCCCATCCTCCTAATCATCATCCAATCTTGTGGAGTCTTGGCTAGCAAGCTTTAATTAAGGGAGTTTAGAACAAGAGGAAGTTAAGGAAAGCAAAGAATGATCAAGAGGCAAGCTAGGGTTTTTGGAATAAGCTTGGCAAAGCACTAATCAAGGCTTAAGGTGAGCTCCCTAGGGTTTTAGAACCCGTTTGAGTAAGTTTGAGAGTTAATTATAATTTGATCAAGTTTAGAAATATACCCTAATTCTTTGTTAAGTGTTGATTCATTATTCAATCATGTTTAAAATGTTTAAATGCTAAAGGAAAATCCTTTTTAATACCTTTGGGAAGCTTGGGTAAGTTGGAATGGTTTGAAATGATGAAAAAAAATGCATTTTCTGAGTTTTCTGAACTGTCATGGTCGCTACAGCGACCAGCCCGTCGCTATAGCGACCAGACAGCATTTTGAGTTCTGCCTACGGTCGCTACAGCGACCAGCCCGTCGCTATAGCGACCAGGCACATTTTCAGGCTTTATCTACGGTCGCTGTAGCGACCAGGCCGTGGCTATAGCGACCACATCAGGACAGCCCATGACAGCTTAGCTGTTTTTGGTGTTCTGATGCGCGTAGGCAAGGTTTTTCACATCCGTTTTCTCCAAAAACACTTAAGAATGATTAAACACCTTTTTAACTCATCCAAGAGGCTTCCTAAAGGGATGTAATTATAAGGAACAAGGATGGTACAATAACTTAGAATTGAGGGTAAAGTTCAGACGAGTATGAGAATACTTCCAACAATCAAGTAGTGGCTTATGATAACGATAAGCCTATGATCCTATACTCATATGTTAAGTGTTGGGAGATTGATTCCCTAAGAGATGCATTTAATATGCAAGAGCTTATAGTAAATTATTAGACGTACTTTCAAGTACTTAAGATAAGAATTAATGAGAATAAGAATGCATTAGACATGCATAAGTTTATAAGTTATATGTATATATATATATATATATATATATATATATATATATAAAGAATAAGAACAAGAGTTATTTAAAGACCTTATGTGTCTCCAGTGTTCTTACTAGTTAGAGCACGGGGGTTCCCGCTAGTTGGAACGGTGTAGTTACCATCCGTGAGGATAGCCACACATAAGAGTTTAATTAAAATACTAAGTCGTGACTTTCGTCGTTCACGCTTGTGGGACACGAAAGGTTCATGCATAAGTTAAAAGTTTATATGAAAGTATATTAATTCGCGACTCTTGTCGTTCACGCTAGTGGGACACGGGAGGTATACGCGTAATGTTAAGATTATTAATTAAGTCGTGTCTTTTGTTGTTCACGCTAGTGGGACACAGGAGGTTCACGCTAGTGGGACGTGTTATTCCGCAAGGATGACCGCACGACGACAAGAGGAGTCCGGTGTTAGCCTGATATGATAGGAATTTCACCGGTAGAGGGGAGATGTATTCTGGGGTTACTCCACCTGGATGCACTCCGTAAGATGAACTCAGATAATTATTGTTTGTTCAACACTGACTTACTAACTTTATAATTAAGAATGATGTATATTAATACTTATGAAAATTATTATGAGAATATGATGAGTAGTCAGCAGAGAAAGAAAGTGATCATAGGATGTCCCCAGATCACTATGAGTTTAAGTTTAAGACGAGATTATGATAAGCATATGATTAAGACATGTAGCGATCCTAGGTTTCCCCCTTGATCGCGAAATATGTAGAGAATGACGGCGATCGTAGGTATCCCCAAGATCGCTAAGAGTAGGCACGGCGACCCTAGGTTGAACTGGTCATCAGACACACTGTTCAGACGTTGACTTTTGTTGACCTTCAGAAGCTGCATTTCAGAATCTGAATTACTGCGTTCATTCTGTTAATTTTCTCTCAGTATCTTTTGAAGATTTGTTGAAGATTTATTGAGGCTGCTGGTTCTAGAAGGATGATTTATTTGCGTGAAGATCTTTGTTGAAGATTGGTTTCTTTTATTGATGAATATATTTTCAAAGGAATCTTTGCAAAATATAATTCAGAAATATATGTGCTTCTATTTGCTTCTAAAATAATTCTGGGAGTATATCTTTGAAGATTTGGTCAGAATTATGTGTGCTGCTGAAGACTATTTAAGGAGGACGATGCATTTGAAGACTTGACTGAAAAACCAGAAGTTTTGATCATAAGAGTCTTAGTGTTTTTGAGTCTGTGAGCTGTTGCTCTGTCTTTGTACACCACTCATCTGTTAGAGTTGGTTTAATTTGTTTTGAGTTGTAATTCACTTAAAGCTTTTAAGCACAAGTGATGTCTTTGTTGTTTTGAAGAGTGTCTTCGTATTTGTTTGTTTAAGTGTCTGATAATCATTGGGCTGTGATTACTTGATTGGGAAGTAAGTGGGTTCTTATATCTAGGAGTTCCTAGGTAGAAGTCTATACGGGTAGTGATTAAGTGATAAGGCTGGAAAAACAAGGGCTGTGTCTTGAGTCTTAGAATTAATACTACTTAGTGGATTTCCTTCCTGGATTGGTATCCTCCAGATGTAGGTGAAGTTTGCACCGAACTGGGTTAACAAATAACATGTGTTCTTTACTTTCTGCCCTTTATATTTCTGCTTCTGAACTGCTATTTTAATACTCTGTTTTACAAGTTCAGAACCAGTACCTGCCAGAATTTCACACGCTATTTATTACCTGAGCAAGAAGTTTACAGATTGCGAGTCTCGGTACTCCCTACTTGAGAAGACTTGTTGTGCACTAGCCTAGGCTGCCAAACGCCTTCGTCATTACATGCTTAACCACACCACTTGGTTGATATCCAAAATGGATCCGATCAAGTATATCTTTGAGAAGCCGGCCTTAACAGGAAGAATTGCTCGTTGGCAGATGTTGTTGTCCGAGTATGATATTGAATACCGCACCCAGAAGGCAATCAAAGGCAGTGTCCTTGCTGATCATTTGGCGCATCAACCAGTTGAAGATTACCAACATATCAAGTTTGACTTTCCCGATGAAGAGATTATGTATTTGAAGATGAAGGATTGTGATGAACCATTGCTGGGAGAGGGTCCAGATCCCGAATCTAGATGGGGTCTGATATTCGACGGGGCCGTGAATTTCTACGATAATGGAATTGGGGCAGTCATTATCACTCCTGAAGGCAATCATCTCCCTTTCGCTGCAAGGCTGCAATTCGATTGTACGAACAATATGGTAGAATATGAAGCGTGCATCCTGGGTATTGAAGAAGCTATTGACCTGAGGATCAAGAACCTTGACATATATGGAGATTCGGCGCTAGTAATCAACCAGATCAAAGGAGAATGGGAAACTCGCCACCCCGGCTTGATTCCTTACAAAGATTATGCAAGACGTTTGTTAACCTTTTTCAACAAGGTCGAGTTGTACCACATTCCCCGTGATGAGAACCAAATGGCGGATGCCTTAGCGACTTTATCTTCCATGTATGAAGTGACTCATCAGAATGACCTGCTATCGCGGTGATTTTCGGAGATCAAGCTATTGATTAGCGTTGACTCACTAATTTTATTTCACGACTGAACTTTTAATTTTTAAAAGAAAATGGGAAAAAGTTCTAAATTACCACAAATTAAAAGATTTAGGGTTCGGGGGTTAGTTACGTTTAGGGAAGGTGTTAGCACCCTAAACGTTCGTAGTACTCTACGAGAACCTCTTGATTTTATTTATTTATTTTGGCTATAACTTGCTTATTTTTTAAAACACAAAAAAAAGAATGAATTAGAGTAGTGATAAATGAAAATGTTTTTTTTTTATTTTTTATGATTTGGAAGGACATGGTCCTTTGCCTACGTACCCGTGAGGGATCAAAACCTCGTAGTTCGGGGTAAAAATGACGGTTGATTTGTTTTGTATTTTTTATTGGTTTTTAAAAAAGGTTTTCAAGATAAAATAAAGGCCAAGTGGCAAAAGGAGATTGGTTTGTGTTTTTTAATTTGAAAATGATTAAAGTGTAATTAAAGTAGATTAATGATTATTTAAGAAAATAAAAGAAGAAAAAAGGGACACTTGATTGAAAATCAAGGTTTGTTTATGAAAAGGTTTTTTTTGTGATTTTTGATTATTTGCATGTTTTTGTTCTTTTTTTTTTTATGATGACTAACTAAGACTAAAACGTAACAAAAAGTTAAAAACGAGGAATTTCCGTGGTGACGTTGGATCACCACGAAATCCTTTTGAAAATAAACTAACCTAATATTTTTGTATTTTTTGTTTTTTTTTGACATAATGCGAAATAAATAAAGTGAGTGTCAGTGCAATATTTTCATTTATATTTACATTGTTCCTAAATACATTCTAATAAAAATGAAAATGACAAAATAAATAATAAAAGTAAAATTGCTAATATAATAAAATAAATATGCTGAAAAAAGGCAAGAGATGCAAAACAAAGAAATAAACATGTCACATAAAAGTAAAAGAATGCATGAGATGCTGAATTATAAAGCATTAAAATGAATAAAGTGAAAAAAAATGCATGATAATTAACCTAAAGAAAACTACAAAATTGAGAAAATAAAATAAAGTAAAAAGAATGAAGAAAGTGCAAAAGATAAAAAGAACAATAAGATGAAATGCATGAGGAATAAATAAAGGATGAGAAATGCAACAAATAAAAAGAAAATGCAAGAAAAAGAAATAAAACTAATAAATAAAAATAAGAGGAAAAGAGGGGTGCAGTGAGCAGGAAAGGATTGTAAAGAGGCGGTGCGGTTTTGCGTAGTGGTTGTTTGGTTGTGGGTTTGGCCGTGTGTGTGGCTTTATGTGGTTGTGGTATGTGGTGGTTCAGATTAGTGTTAGTGGTTTGTAGGTGGTTAGGGAGGAGGTTCGGATTGATTGTGGTGGTGGTGGAGGTGGCCGAGTTTGTGGTTTTGATTATGGATGATGATTGATTTTGGTTTTGAGATATGGTTTTTGTGGTTTCGATTTGCTGGGGTTGTGATTAATTTTTGGTTTGGAAATAATTGTTGCTTGTGTACTGATGAGTTTTTCCCCCCTTTGGTTGCCGGAGCGTGTGCCTTTATATACACATTGGGGTGGACTTTTAACAATGAGGAGACAAGGATTAAATCCCCATCAAATGAGATTAAAACCATTAAATCACATATGTCAAAGTCATTAAATCACATATGTCAAAGTCATTAAATCAAACATTTGACCTTGACCTTTGACTTTGGACTTTGGATAGATTTGATTAGCAATAAAGACAAAAAAAATAACCATTAAGAATAAAAATAAAAACAAAATAGAATAAATGAAAATAAAATAAAAATAGAAAAAATCCGAAAATTAAATAATTAAAAAAAGATAAAAGATAAAAAAAACTAAAGTAAAATAAAATAATAATAAAACTGAAAAAAGGTCGCCTTCGGAACCCTAAACAAGGTATTTTAAAATACCTCTCTGCAGAAATTTCGTCTGAAACGACGAAAAATTCCGAACCAAAAAGACGAGTAAAAAAAGAAAATTAGGTCAAAAATTGGGGTATGACAGATACCCCTATTTAAGTCTCTTCGTCCGGAGATTTGAAGAGAAAATCTTGGATTCGACGGGCCGAATGGAGTTAAATACAGAGTACGCCAATTTTGGACCTAAGAAAATGTGAAATGCTCGTGATGCAAATGTGAATGCAAGACGGCGAAGATGACCTGACTGGGGATAAAACAAAACGAAAGGATACCCGAGTTTGTTAAAGAAAAGGGATCCGACTCCATTGGGGAATAACACAGTTTCACTGGGGAAGGGATCAACTATCATATTGACAGCTGAGAAAGGAAATATGATTTGGGAAAAGATACCAACCACAAGCTGCCCGTTTGTAGAGCTTGCCACTTGGGGTAAAGACGGAAATAAAAGTAACATGCCACTGACGACAAGAAACAAAGGTGAATGTCAGCTGTTCGGGATGTAGCCGAACTTGCCACTGACGACATGATAGGAGATAAAATGTTAGCTGCTTGGGATGTAGCCGAACTTGCCACTGACGACATGATAAAAGATAAATGTCAGCTGCTCGGGATGTAGCCGAACTTGCCACTGACGACATGATAAAAGGTAAATGTCAGCTGCTCGGGATGTAGCCGAACTTGCCACTGACGACAGGATAAAAGATAAATGTCAGCTGCTCGGGATGTAGCCGAACTTGCCACTGACGACAGGATAAAAGATAAATGTCAGCTGCTCGGGATGTAGCCGAACTTGCCACTGACGACAGGATAAAAGATAAATGTCAGCTGCTCGGGATGTAGCCGAACTTGCCACTGACGACAGGATAAAAGATAAA
Organism: Medicago ruthenica; assembly: GCA_018208015.1. Taxonomy (NCBI): domain Eukaryota; kingdom Viridiplantae; phylum Streptophyta; class Magnoliopsida; order Fabales; family Fabaceae; genus Medicago; species Medicago ruthenica. Next base: position 43,994,165 of record CM031375.1, read on the forward strand.
TGTCAGCTGCTCGGGATGTAGCCGAACTTGCCACTGACGACATGATAAAAGATAAATGTCAGCTGCTCGGGATGTAGCCGAACTTGCCACTGACGACAGGATAAAAGATAAATGTCAACTGCTCGGGATGTAGCCGAACTTGCCACTGACGACATGATAAAAGATAAATGTCAGCTGCTCGGGATGTAGCCGAACTTGCCACTGACGACAGGATAAAAGATAAATGTCAGTTGCTCGGGATGTAGCCGAACTTGCCACTGACGACATGATAAAAGATAAATGTCAGCTGCTCGGGATGTAGCCGAACTTGCCACTGACGACAGGATAAAAAGATAAATGTCAGCTGCTCGGGATGTAGCCGAACTTGCCACTGACGACATGATAAAAGATATGCACAAGCTGTTCATTAAAGAACTGTCACTTGGCGAAAAGAGGGTGACATTTTTGGACCAGACACACTGGGTATGACACTTGGGGAACAGAGTTACAAATTGTTCAGATTGATGGATATGAAAAGCAGGACTCAGGGTGGTTAATGCAACCATGTAATGAATGATGTTGTCTGTATGTTGGATATGCATGAATGTGTGTATGCATGAATGTATGAATGTATGTGTGAATGTATGTATGACAATATGACTTGTATGACTGTGGAGGATTGACTTGAGGGATAATATAACTGATGGACTTGATGAGACAAGACTGGATAGGTAAGATGGGAAGTGGACCGACGACGCAGTACAAACACTCAGCAATCTTCATTGGGGACGATGCCATTGGGGAACATATCCAAAACATTGATGGGGAGTAAACACTTCCTGGGGGGAACGTGCTAATCCAAAACCTGGCAGAAGGACCTGGTGCTTCTGTGGTCATGCTTATCTTTTGTTTTTTCTTTTTGAATCCCTAACTTTTGCCTGGACCGCCCTTTCAGGTTTTCAGTCCACCGGGAATATATTCTTTTGTATGCCCCTAATTTTTGCCTGGACCGCCCTTTCGGGTTTTCGGTCCACCGGGACGCTCATTTTTGCTCAAGCCGCCTTTTCAGGTTTTCGACTTACCGAGCTTTTTCTTTTTCCTTTTCTTTTTTTTTTCAAGCAATCGACCATGTTCAACCTGCAGAGTCTACCCGTTCTTGGGACGGATGTTGACGCACACTTCACTTATTCATGAGTTCAGAGAGAATGTGTTTGTTGTTTATGCTTTTCCAAAAATATATAAAAAAAGATTTATGATTTTTTTTTTTAAAAGTATTTTGCTTCAAGTACTACCATCAAAAATAGAAGAAATTTTATAAACCGAATAAATGAGAATTTCAAATAAAAGGCAGAGGCTCAAATTCATTTAACAGAGTGGTGGCCCGCCAATGGCGTGGCTCCACGGATCTCACAAAGTTTGGAAAATGGTAAATATAAGGGGAAGGTACATTGAACACAATAACCGTTATTCTCCCTAACAACTCTTAATTCCACCGTTTAGATGCTTCCGATTCAGAGTCTTTTTGACCGCTAATGTGCCCCAAGTGAGTCATGGCCAACCTGATGCAGTTACTTTGTCTTTTGATCCTTAATTTTTGCATAGACCGCCCTTTCGGGTTTTCGATCTATCAGGATGATTATTTTCTGTTTCATGTCTCTAATTTTTGCCTAGACCGCCCTTTCGGGTTTTCAGTCCACCGAGACGCTCATTTTTGCTTAAGCCGCCCTTACGGGTTTTCAACTTACCGAGCTGTTTTTAGACAAAGTATTTCTTGACTGCATCGGCATTCACAGGACGGGGAAGCTCATCACCATCCATAGTCGTAAGGGTCATTGCACCACCAGAAAAAGGCTCTCTTGACGACATATGGGCCTTCGTAATTAGGCGTCCATTTGCCCCTGGAGTCCGGTTGGAAGGATCAAATCTTTTTGAGCACAAGGTCTCCTTCTTTAAATTCACGGGGACGAACCTTCTTGTCAAAGGCTTGTTCATCCTCCTCTGATATAGTTGACCATGACACAAGGCGGCCATGCGTTTTTCTTCAATCAAGTTCAGCTGATCATACCTACTTTGACACCATCCAGCCTTAGACAATTTGGCTTCCATCAGAACTCTCATCGACGGGATTTCGACCTCTTCATGGAGCACTGCTTCCATGCCGTAAACTAAAGAGAAAGGGGTTGCCCCTGTTGAAATGCGCACTGTGGTACGGTACCCATTCAAAGCATACGGTAACATGCCAGTCATGTAAGTGGCTACCATCTTCTGCACTGTTTTCTTGATGTATTTTCCTTTTTCCATTTTGTTTCTTTTGTTGTTGTTGTTTTTTTTTTTGCAGCTTCAATGACACCATTCATTTAGAATTTTATCAGGGATACTGTAGTGGCAGCTCCTCGGAACCCAAGTTAATCATTTCAAATGCTTCTTCATGAGGCTGAATGGCTTTCATGTCATACTAATACCGATAGATCTTTACGGGAATCCCTTCGTCCTCTTCCTCTTCAGCTTCGTAGACAGGGAAATCAAAGTTGGGAGAGACAATAGGGTTACAGTGTTCAACGGGTTTATTGATGTTCAGTCTACATATGATTGATGATTGATGAGTAAAAAAACGCAGACCTTTTGAAATTGATTGAGAATAAAATAAAAATATTTTTTTGGGTTTTTTGTGTTACCATTTGCCAAAAAAAAGCAGTAAAATAAAAATAAAAGTCGTGAAAGAACGACAATTTTTCATTGATAGTAGTAACTTGAAGACAAAAGTAGAGCCCTACATGATTTCACTTTCGTCTCGGGCGAAACGAAAGGATCTTTTGAAAAGACAAGACAACGAAAACACATTACTTGGACTCATGAGTAACTGAGGGAATGTCAACAGCGACCCAATTGCGGCAAATCCTTCCTTGTGTTTGCACGACCACATCCATCTTCTCTCTTCTGTTTGCACAAGTGTTGTAGGTGCGAGTAGGTTTGTAAGGTATGCGTCGGACCACTTTCTTGGACTAGGCAGATGGACCTTTGGAAAGACAAAAATGTAAGACTCGGTTTGGGAAACTATGAATGCAATATGATGCATGATTATGCTTATGCAAAAAGAAAGATTTGTTATCGAAGGATTTTGTTGAAGTAATTGTAAACATCATGGTTTGAACATTCATTTAGTGATATTACAAATGATCCCCTTTTTAGGAACAAAGCCAAGGGATATGCTCAATAGAAATCTTGAAAAAGCCCCGATATTTCAAACTCGAGGATGCCAAGTGATCTCCCATAACGGGCTTGAAAAGTCCTTCGGACTATTCACTAAAGATCCTAGCTTCCTTAAGTTTGTCAAATCCGGGCTTTTGGAGTTATACTTCTGAGTGTTCCTTTTTATGAAGTTCATACCTACGATGTTTACAACAAAACTTGTCTAAATCCTTCGATACTGATGTGAAAAAAAGTTTATGAATGAATGCATGTATGCATGATTATGCTAAAGAAGCGGGGAAAACATGGTAGGTTAAGTCCAATAATGTTGGAGTCAAGGGTAAACACGCCATTCGGTAAGGACTATGGTTTCATATGTACCTGTATCACGGGTTCTACAAAGTTCCCAAAGTCATTGACCACTTCCGAATATTGCCGGATTACGGGACTACTCCCGGTCCAACAACGTTCATAGGAAAGTCTCGTTTGAGTGTAGTATCGCGTATCAACCAATTCAAGACTACTCTTGATTAGCCACCGCACTACATCCTAAAAGGCCAAGATGGGTTAAAGGTAACTCTAAAGGTCCTCAACTTCATAGGTCACTTAAAAATAACAATGTCAAACACGACTACTCATGTCGACACGGTATTACCTTTAAGAGACCTCCATTGAGTGGGGTTATATCACATGTACCAACACCCAAGACTACTCCTGGTATGGCACTTTGATTATACCACCATCCTATCTTATGTTTCTCTCAAGCCCGGGTGTAGGACTCATCTCACCACTCTCGTAAAAGGAAAAAAACACATAGGCACATAATTACATTTTTATTTTTATTTAAGCAAGTTATAGCACAAAATAATTAAATAAATTCAAGTTAGGCTCAACCCTCTTAGGGAATCCCCAGTGAAGTCGCCATTTCTGTCGCGGTGATTTTCGGAGATCAAGCTATTGATTAGAGTTGACTCACTAATTTTATTTCACGACTGAACTTTTAATTTTTAAAAGAAAATGGGAAAAAGTTCTAAATTACCACAAATTAAAAGATTTAGGGTTCGGGGGTTAGTTACGTTTAGGGAAGGTGTTAGCACCCTAAACGTTCGTAGTACTCTACGAGAACCTCTTGATTTTATTTATTTATTTTGGCTATAACTTGCTTATTTTTTAAAACACAAAAAAAAGAATGAATTAGAGTAGTGATAAATGAAAATGTTTTTTTTTTATTTTTTTATGATTTGGAAGGACATGGTCCTTTGCCTACGTACCCGTGAGGGATCAAAACCTCGTAGTTCGGGGTAAAAATGACGGTTGATTTGTTTTGTATTTTTTATTGGTTTTTAAAAAAGGTTTTAAAGATAAAATAAAGGCCAAGTGGCAAAAGGAGATTGGTTTGTGTTTTTTAATTTGAAAATGATTAAAGTGTAATTAAAGTAGATTAATGATCATTTAAGAAAATAAAAGAAGAAAAAAGGGACACTTGATTGAAAATCAAGATTTGTTTATGAAAAGGTTTTTTTGTGATTTTTGATTATTTGCATGTTTTTGTTCTGCTTTTTTTATGATGACTAACTAAGACTAAAACGTAACAAAAAGTTAAAAACGAGGAATTTCCGTGGTGACGTTGGATCACCACGAAATCCTTTTGAAAATAAACTAACCTAATATTTTTGTATTTTTTGTTTTTTTTTGACATAATGCGAAATAAATAAAGTGAGTGTCAGTGCAATATTCTCATTTATATTTACATTGTTCCTAAATACATTCTAATAAAAATGAAAATGACAAAATAAATAATAAAAGTAAAATAGCTAATATAATAAAATAAATATGCTGAAAAAAGGCAAGAGATGCAAAACAAAGAAATAAACATGTCACATAAAAGTAAAAGAATGCATGAGATGCTGAATTATAAAGCATTAAAATGAATAAAGTGAAAAAATGCATGATAATTAACCTAAAGAAAACTACAAAATTGAGAAAATAAAATAAAGTAAAAAGAATGAAGAAAATGCAAAAGATAAAAAGAACAATAAGATGAAATGCATGAGGAATAAATAAAGGATGAGAAATGCAACAAATAAAAAGAAAATTCAAGAAAAAGAAATAAAACTAATAAATAAAAATAAGAGGAAAAGAGGGGTGCAGTGAGCAGGAAAGGGTTGTAAAGAGGCGGTGCGGTTTTGCGTAGTGGTTGTTTGGTTGTGGGTTTGGCCGTGTGTGTGGCTTTATGTGGTTGTGGTATGTGGTGGTTCAGATTAGTGTTAGTGGTTTGTAGGTGGTTAGGGAGGAGGTTCGGATTGATTGTGGTGGTGGTGGAGGTGGCCGAGTTTGTGGTTTTGATTATGGATGATGATTGATTTTGGTTTTGAGATATGGTTTTTGTGGTTTCGATTTGCTGGGGTTGTGATTAATTTTTGGTTTGGAAATAATTGTGGCTTGTGTACTGATGAGTTTTTCCCCCCTTTGGTTGCCGGAGTGTGTGCCTTTATATACACATTGGGGTGGACTTTTAACAATGAGGAGACAAGGATTAAATCCCCATCAAATGAGATTAAAACCATTAAATCACATATGTCAAAGCCATTAAATCACATATGTCAAAGTCATTAAATCAAACATTTGACCTTGACCTTTGACTTTGGACTTTGGATAGATTTGATTAACAATAAAGACAAAAAAATAACCATTAAGAATAAAAATAAAAACAAAATAGAATAAATGAAAATAAAATAAAAATAGAAAAAATCCGAAAATTAAGTAATTAAAAAAGATAAAAGATAAAAAAAAAACTAAAGTAAAATAAAATAATAATAAAAGTGAAAAAAGGTCGCCTTCGGAACCCTAAACGAGGTATTTTAAAATACCTCTCTGCAGAAATTTCGTCTGAAACGACGAAAAATTCCGAACCAAAAAGACGAGTAAAAAAGAAAATTAGGTCAAAAATTGGGGTATGACACCTGCCAATGATCAGAATTCAGCATCTTGAGAGGCCTGCTCATGTGTTTACAGTTGAAGAAATCGTTGACGATAAGCCATGGTTTCATGATATTAAGTGTTTCCTCCAGAGTCAAGAATATGCCCCTGGAGCCTCCAACAAAGACAAGAAGACCGATGAAGGTAACAGTGGCAGAATGTGCTCCGGTACGGTGGCGAGGCGTCTACGTTGTGGAACGAAAGGTGTCTGCAGGCACGTTAACACTCCGACAATCAAGTCAGTAATGGAACTGAGAAAGAGTGTATGAAAAGTGTGTGTAAAGTAAATCATACCTTAAGGGTGAAGCTACCTCACCATTATATAGGTGTTCCATGAGCGTAAATGTCTCTGGGACGCGTGGTGTGTGATTAGGAGGAGCTCGGAGGACACGTGTGCGATCTCAGATGTACGGGGGCGCGCTAGGGTGCCGTGTCATGCACGGTTCGTTGACATGTGCCCTCAAGTGAAGCGCCTTAGAGTGGTGGACGTCTGGTCCACGTGTCGTTGTCTAGTTGGCCTTCTGGCCGGTCCAGAACAGAAAGAAAAGAAAAGGTTAGGGAAAATTCATCATGCGACTACTTTCCAAGATCCTAATACAAGGGAGAGACTACTCACTCGTCATAGTGATGAGTTTCATAATAAAATAAAGAACAAGAATTAAAAATAAAGAAGCTTTTATTAAAACTAAGAACAAAATACAAGAGTATATGATTCTATGGTGAGGAGTAGTTTGAAACCAAGGCAATGCTAAGCCTATTTATAGCCTAGGCATTATGAATTCGTCCACTACTCATACATTACAAGTTTTATGAATGACATTAATACATGATTATCCAAGTGTCTCAAAAAAAAAACCACAAAATTAAACTCTTAAGGTTGTTACAGTCGTAACCCCTAATTACGTGTGGTTGTGGCAACCACTATTTTAAAGGCTTTGATCATTTGGTTTCCTTGCTTGATTGATGAAGGTTTTGAAACTTATGACCACAAATTTGAAGTGTTAGGAACTTGATTTCCCACTAACTTTGTGTTGAATAAGGTCTTCATTGCCATGAGATTTTACTTGTCAACAAGACTTCAACATTTGTAGTAATTCCATCATATTTACACAACTTCTTCATATTCCTCTTAAACCGTCCTAATTATTTAAAAGATATACCTCGTTGTTTGGTCATACATGCGAGGCCTCACGTTTCCAACCAACGAGGTAGGACATTTGATCAAATAACAGTTGAATCGATTTAAAAAAGGAATGGTCACACTCACAAGTTTGACCTACAAGGTCCAATATGCTGACCAAAGGTGGGGCATGGGCATTTAATAAAATTTTCATTTTGGGTTAGTTCAATTTTTTAAAATTTATGGTGTTATTAAATATCGAGTTTGAGGATGTGTATCTAGTAAATAGGGAGTGTAGCTAGAAAAATAAAAACTTCCAATGCTCTAGGTGCAGTGAAAAAAATAAAATAAAAAAAGGTGGCAGTACTCCACAGTTTCGAGTTCCAGAATCATTTAGCACCAACCTGCAATCGATTCTGAGTTATATTAATTCATTCATGTCTTTGTCTCACTCTCAAATTGGTTATTTGATTCCATTGAATCCAAATTTCGAAGAAGAAAAAGCTTCAACTCCAAAATTAGCTATAGCAGATGGCACAAATGTTATTGGACGAAACAACCTTCCCGTCAATGACAAGAGGCTTAGCCGTAAACATCTCACTATAACCGCTTCCGCCGATGGCACTGCAAATTTGCATGTGGTATTATTTTAGTTCTATATGTTAGTGTAATTTGTATTATAATTAGACCAACATTTCTGATCGAAAGCGTATTTGGTGTCTAACACATATCAATGTCTGACACTAACACATTTTATTACATTCAATTAACTTTTTTCCTTCATATTTTTGCCATTGTCTGTATCAATGTTAGAAACACTCTCTTTTTAAACTCTCTCTAACACTCAACATGAGTCTCACAACATTACGTGAGATACATTTTCAAAGTGTGGTAGCCACGTGTATTTCATCCAATAAGATAGTGAGTCTTAGAGATAATGTTAAAAAGAGAGTGTACATAACACTCCTTTTAACTCTTTATCACTATTTTTCGACGAAATTGATCCATGAAACTGTAAAATAGTATCAACTTTGTTCCTATATTATCAATATTCTAGAATGATCTCTAAAATTGTAAATGTTAGTTGCGTTTGTTTATTTGTTGGGTCTATAATGATATTAAATTAGTAATGTTGGTAATGCATTTGAATTGAAACTAAGTCAATAATAATGTTAGTGATATATTTGATAATGGGTAAACAACCATTTGGATCCTTGGATGTGTGACTATAGTTCCTTTTCTTATTTGAATGAAAAATGTTACTATGATAATTGTTATGTTAGTATTTTCCCTGAACCTTTAAGTCCTTAACTTCTTTAATCCCTTAGCTTAACCAAGTGAGCTACACATCCCCCCTGTTGTTACTATAGTCTCTGAATGTATCGAAATTGCAAACACATTCATAAGTGTCTGTTTTATTAGATATTTTGGTCATCAAATTCGTTTTTAAATAGTCAATTTAGTCCTCAATGTGTTTTTTGTTTGTCAATTAAGTCCATAATATTATAACAAAAGAGGCACCAAGGCTGTGTTTGCAATTTCGATACATTTAAGGATTATAGTGGCAGCGTCTCACGCATTCAGAGACCAAAATGATCGTTTGCTCATTTGATAATAGATCCAAATAGAAGGATGAGCATGATTACCGTTTTGCAATTTTAGGGATTATATTGAAATATTAATAATGTGATGGACAAAGTTGATACAAATCTACAATTTTGGTGAACAAATTGGGTATTTAGGCTATGTTTGGATAAATAGCTTAGTTATGCCCTTACAACATAAACATGTATCATATAAGTCTTAATTATGTTTGGATAGAACACTATGGTGTCGTTTGATTCATGTAGCCGACCCCACTTAGTGGGATTAGGCTTCGTCGTTATTGGTGTAAAGTTATAAGCCAAAAGCCGCTTTCATAAGATATCCTGAAAACTCATGAAAATAAGCTGAAAACAGCTTATGGACATATCATAAACTGTTTCGATAAGCTTTCCCAACCACTATCACAAGTGTTTATACCAGCAGATAAACTCAAATTAATCAATTCAAACGGACTCTTGCTCATTTTTTTATTCCTGTAACTCAACCACCAAGTTAACATTATGTCACCTGATGTTTTTTTTTTTAATTAGTGATTTTTGCCTTGTGAATGTTAGGATGGGACGAATCCAGTTGTTGTTAATTCGGGGAATAAGAGAAGGAAGCTGAACTCCAAAGAAACAGTTACCATTTCTGATGGAGATGTTATTGAGCTCATTCCCGGTCACCATCTTTTTAAATATCAAGTGTCGCAAAGATCTTCGAAGGTTGCAGACAATAAACATCATGTATGCGTATTGTATTGTGGTGAATTTGTGTTATAACCGCTATTATGTGTAGACTTCAATGAATGATTTCATTGTTTTGCGTGAAATGTGCAGGAACGAGGAAAAAATGCAGCGACACAAAGGAATGGTAAAATTGCTGTGACACAAAAGCATGGATCTTCTCGGTCATGTGAAGAGCCTATTCGTGATTTCCGTGTTGCTGATGATCAAATACCTTGCACCTTTCGACTTTTGCGTGTCCAAGGGTTACCACCTTGGGCAAATACTTCATGTGTTTCAATTAGTGATGTTATACAGGTAATAAATGATTAGTTATATTATATAAGTTGTGCTCTCTCAAGTCTAAATATCATATGCAACACAGTTTTCAACGCTTCTCCACATTCAGAGAAGTTCATGTGGGTTCTGCCACTTTAGGAAAGAGTCTCACTAAATAGGAGATTATGTGACACATAATTTAATTCAATCATGAAGAGAGTGTTGAAAAGAGAGTCTGAAAGAGTGTGTTGCTAATAGTACTTGTTTTAGTTATATTTGATTTTAATGTACACTGTTTTTTCTGCACTCTCTTGAATTGAATGTTTCAACTTTAAACCATTAAAAAATAAGCATGCAGTGCTTCAAGAGAAAGCTTGCACTGTTTCATGATTGGCTTGAGAATTATTTTTCCTAAAAAGACACACTTGTTGCATATTGGCAAAATTTGAAACTGTTTGTTGACTTATTTTACTGATTATTGTTGGTAGGGGGATATTCTAGTTGCTATCCTTTCAAACTACATGGTAGACGTTGACTGGTTGGTTCCTGGTGAGTCTTTTGTGGTTGTTCTAGTTTTTCGAAATTGACTCCTCTTTGCTTGTTCTGTTTTCTTCTATCCCTGATTTTCCCTGCTTGCATTCTCACTTCAATTGTATTCTTGAACCTGCTCTGAGATGTTGCACTATGTTAATACTTTTCTCTGCCCTTCCTTCCCACACTCCTTACTGATATATGATATAATATAATAAAAAGCCCCAACTCCACGCCTCTGTTGTGTAGTTTGTATGGCAACAAGGATATAGTACATGCCGTGTCTAATGATTTTTTATTAAAAAATTATATTAGTGTACTTTATATATTCACATAGGCAAAAGGGTCTAATAATCAATCTCTTCATGTAGTGTTGTTGGCAGGTCTAGAGTTGTAAATTTTGGGCATATATGTGTGCATTTTGATTGAAGTCCTTTTATTTTTCTTATTTCATTTTCGTGAGTTTCTTTCTTCCATTATTTTCTTGGTGTAGCATGTCCAGCACTTTCAAAAGTTCGCCACGTGCTTGTTCTTCACGGAGAGAGTGATGAGAGGGTGGCTTGCATTAAGGTTTGTCTCAGATCTACTTTATTTGGCAACCTGCTTTGGTAGATTATATATGTAAGAGTTGTTAAACGAATGATAACTTCCTAATGCTATGGTTGTTAGAGAAGCAAACCTAAATATTGGATTCTGCACAAACCGCCACTGCCAATTTCATTTGGGACACACCACTCGAAGGCCATGTTTCTTGTATATCCTCGAGGAGTAAGAGTCATTGTACATACGGCAAACTTAATTTATGTAGATTGGAACAATAAAAGCCAAGGTCTTTGGATGCAAGATTTTCCATGGAAGGATGAAAATAGTCCGAGCAAGGGATCTGGATTTGAAAATGATTTGGTTGAATATCTCAGTGCATTGAAGGTATCTATATTGTTCTTTTATATGTCCACAACTTAGTATATGATCTTATGAAAATATTGGTGCTTCAACTGTGTTGATGTGACAATTGATAAATAATACGACAAACAAGAGCCTTTTCAAATTTAATGTGGTCAACTATATGAACTAAGGATGCCATTATGTCCCATACTGCTAAACAACTGGATCAAAAAATTTGTTGAGCCTACGCTGTTCTGAAAGTATCTGCCATATCATTTCATTTTTAGTTTCTCTTCTGAAACAGCTTTTCCTTTGATTAAAATGAATTTATAGCATTTCTAATTATCAACAGAAGTTGACCGAAATCTTGTTGACTGATCGGGTTTGTTAGTAGGGTTTGTATTATGGCTATCCATATTATTTATACCGTGACTTATTTGGTGGTTCAGTGGCCAGAATTCTCTGTTAATCTTCCATCCCTTGGAAACTTCAGTATATGTCCATCATTTTTCAAGAAGTTCGATTATAGTGATGCAATGGTATGGTTTCCATTCACCGTTTTTAAATCGATACTCTTGTTAGTCATAGGTTATTACTCATTAGTTATTATTTCTTTTGCATGATTTCTACATTGTTGGATACATTGTACATCAGGATATATGATGCTTTTTGCGTTATGTTCAGGTTAGATTAATTGCATCTGTACCTGGATATCATTCTGGTAATGGTTTGAAAAAGTGGGGTCACATGAAGCTTCGTTCTGTGCTACAGGAGTGTACATTTGATGAGCAGTTTAAGAAATCCCCCCTTGTTTATCAGGTACTGTCAGGCTGTAGGCTAAGTTTTTTTTTTTTTTTAATGGTTCCAGCTAGTTCGTGATTAATTTCAATTCCTTACTTTACTCCTATGTTTGATGAAGAAATCAATGTCAAAGTATCATACTTCACATATATTTTCTTCAATTTCATTGTCTTTTATGGTCGTATTTTCTGACCAAAGCGCATCTTTTTGTGATAGATTTTAGATAACTGCGGTATTAATGTTTAGTTTTGATGACATTACTTAGCCCATATCGATTGCAGTTCTCCTCCCTTGGCTCTTTAGATGAAAAATGGATGGTTGAACTGGCATCATCAATGTCAGCGGGTCTCTCTGAAGATAAAGTACCCCTTGGTATGGGGGAGCCTCAAATAATATGGCCTACTGTAGAAGATGTCAGATGCTCCATTGAGGTAAGTCTATAAGTCTTGATGATGCTTTTTTATATTCTGAAAGAAAACTACTTTTGGTTTGCATTTCATGGTCATTTTAAAGGTTATGTTTCCCATTGTACGGCTTGTGTATAATGTTCAGTGAATAAGAAAGAGTCCACATGTCATTGTGAATAAGTATTGGTAAAAGAAATTAGTTCCTGAGTGTCATATTTATTTTGAAACATTATATTTAGGAACTCACACAAAATCAATGGAAATTCAGGACACCTTAATTAGAAGGAGGATACAAGAAACTAATTGATTAGCAGTTAGGAGAATAGAACCAAACATGTCAGGATTTATGCTTTGGTATACAGTAAAAAAAAATTATAAATAGAGTAGACATTATTGCAGGTAAGCATTGGAAAAGAATTGTGGGTGTCAAAAGTTTAGGAGATAGGGTCGTAGATCTAAAGTTTCAAGCGGGGCATGGAACCTTCAACATGATTAGTGCATATGTTCTAAGCAGAATGAAGAGTAACACAATGTGAAGTTTTAGGAGCATTTAAAAGCTTTTAGTTCATAAAACGAAATACTTTGTAATGAAAATATTATTCTGTGAGATTTTTTGGGTAGGACATCTAAAAGGTATTGGGTTGTCCGTAGGGGTAGTATAAGGGCTGTTAAGACAAAGGTTAAAATTGTCTTGGATTTTGCTGCAACTTTTGATTTTACTATAGCTGATAAGTACTTGGGTATTATGGGGTTCCCAAGTATCACTTCGAGTAGTATGGGATGTTCGATGGAGTATTTGAGTGGCTTGGTTCTTCTTCCTTGATAGCTAGCTTGTCGGGGAGGGTTTCCCAAGTGCTAGGATACTTATCAATTGGTTTCAGAGCTTGGTTAGCGGTGTCTCAGAAAGGGATACCTATGAAGGGGTTGACCGGAAAGGCCGAGTTAAGTGTTGTGAGTGCAGCCTCTTGGATGTTGGCTCTCAGGGGCAGTGTTATGATAGAGACTTGAGTATTACGAGGTGGTGTGGTGGGATAACAACACGTAACCAAAGATTAACCTTAAAAGAGTGTGATAAGAAGTTTTATCTTTGTATAAAAAATGAAAAAATTGGAATAAATATAGCACACACTATGAAGGTGCCTTGCGAAGCTAAGTAAGAGCACTGACACTGCAAAAGCTGAACAAGGCATCTATAAACTTGAACAACTAGGTGAGATGCATAAAGAATGATGAGGGAAAGTATTGATCACCAAACAATATCAAGGAATGACGGAAGTGTTATTTCGTAAACTCTTTAGAGAGGAGGATCAGACCTAGTCCTACTTGGGTGTTTGTGTTGTTACCCATCTCTTGTTTTGTCCTCTTGTACTGTCCAGTACCTTACATTTTTGCAAATTAAACAGGCCTTGAATCATATTCGATTGACACTTATGCTGCTCACCACTTTTAAAGTGGACCACTGATGCATCCATAATTTTAATCGTTGAATTCATTGTACGGCATTGATAATTTCCTATGCAATGGTTAAAATAATGGCTCTAACAGTTGATCATTTTAAAAATGCTGTACTACTGTGCATAAGTGTCCGGATCAAGGCTGCACTGGTAATATATTGAAGTTCTAGGTCTTACCTGCTTATTTTTCAAATAGCTAGACCTGGACGAATGTATCAGTCTGTATTTATGTAGATCAAAATTTTGGAACTTGTAATAATAAGTTTGGTGTTCGAAACGAAGAAATATAGAATGAAGAACTCAAAATATAGAATAATTAGAAGTTAATGTTACGGTATAGGAAAGTGGCAACTTTATTTTAATGATTATTATATTAAAAAAATCTGTATGTGTGTGTATAGGGTGTATAGAGTAATACCCACACCCTTCCCTATCCTCGCGGAAATTACCCAGAGCCACTTAACTATGCCTGTATTAGATCATATTTGGTAATATTCTTGTGGTACCCGTTGCGTTTAGGTCCAATTTTCATCCCTTTTCTACCTTCACCTGTGGTTTTTGGTGATAACTTGATAAATAATAGAAATGCTTAATGGCTTGAACGATTATTTTAAATTTATTTTTATTTCCCCATCTTTTATTTCATAGTTGAATTTTTAAGCGCAACTTTCCAAACGTCTTTGTCATTTATTATTCTGTAGGGCTATGCTGCTGGAAGTGCAATCCCAAGTCCCATGAAGAATGTAGAGAAAGCATTTTTGAAAAAGTATTGGGCAAAATGGAAAGCAAACCATACTGGTCGCACGTAAGTTTATTTTATCATTCAGTTGAAGTTATAATAGCACATGTCAAAGGAGGATTTACAGGCAAGACTAGTGATTCCCTACTTCACTTGAGATAAACCTGCGTTGTCAAATAGCGATTATAGCACTACAACATAGCTGGTTTTGATGAATCGCTATGAAAACCACAACGCTATCCTAGTTTCGCTATTAGGGCAATAGCAGCTGCTATTCCAGTTTTTGCCAGCTCATGTAGCAGCAAGCCAGCAATAGCGGTAAAAAGAAAATTTTAGGATTTTATAAAATAATAAAACTTAAGAATCTGATTGTGTACCAAATGGGACCTATTTTTAAAACGGAAAAACAGAAGAGTGAATGAGTATTACTTCTATATTCACCGTAATACGGAAACCTTTCAATATGTAAGCTATGCTCTGCGTCCATTACCTTTTTTATTTGTATTCAACATGCTGTTTTTTTATATATAATTGACTTATTTCAACCGATATGTGGCTTCCGCTATTTTCCCACAATGGTATCTGCTATTTCACATAGCAGATTTTTGCCATTCTTGTTTTTTCCGCGATCTGCTATTGCTAACACTGAGATAAACCCACATGGTGGACTTACAGGGCTAAATTCTAACTAATTTCCAGCCTCATCTACTTTCCAGTTCCCACCCGGTGTACATTAATTACATCTCTCTCACACAGTCCTCACGCCTATACCTCATTCCCCACCATTGCTGCGGTGAAGCAGCTAGTTAAGACACTCACTCTCTCTTAGTCACTCTCAGGTGCATCACAGCGCACATTGCTGTCATCAGGTACTAGCCCTTTCTTGGGCCTTCCCACAATCCCGCGTAAACTTTAATGATGTTGGGCATGAGTTTGCAACATTAATACATTTGACCCTCAGACGTAAAAGTATATAACTTGGTACACTGATAGACGACAGTTGGAGTCCGTTTGAATAGTCTTTTCAAATTCTGTTTTCTATTTCTAAATACTATAAAAAAACAAAACCTGTTTCATAATTTTTTTTCCCAAAATTCTTTTACATAGCTAACTCTTGTTTTATCATTTAAAAAATTAAAAAAGCAAACCTACTTGGGTTGGCCTGGTGGTGTTGGCTTGGGACCTTAGAGTGTGCTCCTCTCAAGGTCTATTTCAGTGGGCTAATTTAGCTTCAAAAAAAATTATAAAAGCAAAATGGCCAAAGAATGTTTTTGTTTTGGTTTTCAATTTTTTTTTGACAAAATCAAGAAAACATGCCGAGAACTATCACTTTTCATTGGTGGTATATAAAACATTTTTTTTTTTTTTAAAAAAATTACCAAATATATTTTTAAATTTTTTTTTCTTTCAAAAATAGTTTATAAATGTTGATTTATAAAATAGTTTTCAAGAAACAAAATTCAAAACACAATCAACCAAGCCCCTAAGGTCGCCAATTTGGTGGAAAAGTAGATGGGGTGACGGGTGACCGGGGATCACAACCCGTGACTATAAATAGAAATTATAATCATAATAGCAGAAGAAATAATTTTGATTTTCAGGTTGGTATGCTCTTTACAGTGTAGTTTACATAAGGTAGTGGTGTTGGATTGGGTCACTTTTAGGACAATGAGAGTTACTATTCTACATCCCTCATCACTGCTTCGGTATCCATTTGATTATGAATTGGATGAGAGTTTTCTGAAATGAAGATTGGTTTTTTTGCATTGTTTATGATCCAATTCTACACCTACTTGGAAACTGAATATATCTCCGATTTCTTGCAAGTTTATGAAAAATTGTGTCTCACCAATTACACCTATTTTTTTTGCTGTTTCAGCCGTGCAATGCCACATATAAAGACTTTTGCTCGTTACAATAATCAGAATCTCGCGTAAGAGCTTTATCAGACTTATTCTCTGCTCTTAGAATATTTTTTGTCATTTAGTGCACTGCTAAGCCATGCTATATATAGTTAACTATGAAACACCATGTTCCCAAATAGTTGGTTCTGTTTAACTTCTTCAAATCTGAGCAAAGCTGCCTGGGGAGCTCTTCAGAAGAATAATAGTCAGTTGATGATTCGTTCATACGAGGTATGTTGTTTTTTTGTCAGACTGTTGCTGTTACCTATTGGCAATTCAGACCCGATAAAATTGATTGGCTGCATTGTTTTAAAAGCTTGCATAATGACACTGACACATACAAGAGTCTGAAACTGTATGAAAGAGTGATTTCTCTGATTATTGTTTCTTATGCTTGGAGGATTAGTCAAATACATTTTACCCAGTATTCTTGAGGATGCACTAAATATATTTATGCATTTTTCCTTACAGTTGGGAGTGCTCTTTCTACCGTCATTATTGAAACCCGGATGTGGATTTTCTTGTACCAGTAATGTTAAACAATCGAAGGTAGCATACACCTATGACTCTTTCATGATGTTTTATGCTTGATACGATTAATCATAAACTGGTTAGAGAAAAAAGATCTTCTGATCACCTTTCTGATCATGGAAATGGGAAAGGGAAAATGACAACCGTACTAACAAACAAATAATTACAGGATAAATGCCCAGCACAGGAAACGTCTGAAATGAAGAAAACAAAACTAGTGACCCTGACTGCACCGACAAGGGATACTACACACTCATCATCTGAAGTTATCCTCCAGTTGCCCGTGCCTTATGAGCTCCCTCCATTGCCATACTCTTCCGAAGGTTGTGCCCTGTTACACTACTGTTCTAAGTGGGCTGACCCATGTTGTGTTTTCTAATTATCATTTCCCTCTGCAGATGTGCCCTGGTCTTGGGACCGGCGATATTTTAAGAAAGATGATTATGGTCAAGTTTGGCCTCGGATGTAAGCATTTCAAGATTGACGGCATTGTTAGTGTATATATGAGTTGGTCCCTTCTCCCCTATCTAATTCAAATGTGGAAAACTTGAAGAACATGACACAATTGGTTTTGCAACCTAGAGATCCCTTATGCAATTATGCATCTTGCATTGGACTGAGGTATTTCATTCTTCATTTTACTTTTTTCGTCAAAAATCAAGTTGGAACTGTTTTTGAAATAAGATGTACCAAAAGTAAAATGTTGGTGAGGACGCGGGGAATTATGGTGACTTGCGTGCTAACTGAATTTATGTCAGTTTTCAGGGTACCGAGTCTCTACTGAAGCAATGCTCCTTTGTTTTTCTTTGCTTTAGAGATCCATTCCTTTTACCGGATGTGTATGTTTAAAGTGAGTGATCACTCTGTCAATACTTTAGCACCGTGTAAGAAGTCTTAGTGCATGTTTGGAATCATTGAGTTTGACGAAATCACGGTGATACCGTGATTTTGTTGGAGATTTTTTTTTTAAGCAAAAAAATATATCTTTATCTTATATATAAATTCTAGGCAGTCTGATAAACACTTTTGCAACCCTAAAATAGCTAACCCTAACCCTAATTTTTGGTTCTTGAGAGTTGAACCCCAGACCAAGTTCTGTTAGATCACAACCATTACCACTAGATCAATAAAGTTTTTTGTGACTTATAGTTGCTTTCATTTTATTTATCTAGCACAAATGCGAGTTCACTTTAAGTCATTCTTACAACCCTGAATTCCAACATCATTTGAACACGAATTGAACGTCATTCACACACATCATGCGATTCAACTTCATTTTCACCGTCGCCGGTGACCCCAATAACAACATCCCGCCACCGTTGCAACTGCCACTTCAACAACACATGCCGCCGTAACTGCCACCGCCGGAAAATCACTTTCTCTCACTGATCCACACACATCACGCCGCCGCCGCAACTGCCACCTCACCAACAACTGACTGCCGTAAATGTCATTGCCGATAACTCGCTTTCTCTCACCGATTCACACCATCTTTATTTCAATTACCACGTAACGTTCCTTTTTATTTTTTTTTTTCTTTCGGTTACTAAATAACAATTCCTTTTCCTTATTTTTTTCTTTCGATTAACAACTTTTGCGGTTAGGATCAATTTCTTGGTGCTAGCTTTTGTATATATTTTTTCTTTTGATTTGTCATTTTTATTGCAGTCCATCTTTTATTTTTGTTACTTTTTGAGATAGTTTGATAACATAATATTGAATATAACTATAAAAGTAATAATATAGTCATTTGATAGTTATATATGAAGCTATACAAAACCCGTGCATCGCACGGGTTAGAGTCTAGTTATATTAAATGGTAGATAGTGTTGCAAGTAACCCTAATTAACCCTTAATCCCTCCTTTCTTGATTAGCTTAAAAAATCTTTATGAAAAAAATTCTTTGCAAGGAGTTGAACTCAATTACTCATGGTCTCCCTTCACAGTTTTTGCCATTAAGCCACACAAGCTTTTGCTGAATTATTTTCGCTTTCAAATTATATATTCAAGACATCAATCTCTCATTAATTACACCTCATCAGCAAACCTCTAAAACCACCTCCACTTCTTATCCCACCTTTTCCACTTTCCATAAACTGCCATTTTCTCTCCCTTCAGTTACGCGTATCGTTTTTGGTTCTTAAATAATAATTTTGATGAATTGAAATTAAATAGTTATTTTGGTGTGTTAATTGTTGTTAGAACTTTAATTGCACCCCCACTTCTTATCCCACTTTTTCCATTTCCCACGCGCATTGTTTTTAAATATTGGTTCAAACAATTATTTCGATGAATTGAAATTAAATAGTTATTTTGGTGTATTAATTGTTGTTAGAACTCTGGTTGCACGGGTTGAATGACTTATATTAAAATACATAATTCGAAGTGACGCATGTAGAATTGTTCACAATAATAGTGATCATAGTTAAATATGTTACTGAATTTCAAATGCATATGAATTACAGTCAATCACAACAAGAGTCTAGTTAAATAAAAAGAAGTACAAAAAGTTGGAGGGACATCAACCTGATCCAGCAACCACTTCATCAATCCTTAAAAGGCATTACAACAGATGATAACAAAAGTGGTAAAATAAAACATACCGGACAAAAGTCCGGTTTAAAGAAACCAAATGTCTACAGACAAATAAACATCCAACAACCCAGCGGACCCAACATGGGGTACGAAACCGAATTTCAAAAGAAATATATATGTAATTGTCCTCAAACATTTTCAAAGTAACCGATAGACAAGCTTGAACTCATCTCTTTGAGGAACGACAATTGAAATTGACCGCCAGCACTGTAACAATTTCGAGAACCCATAACTCGCATCAACCAACAAGTAAATAAGAATTTGTTACAAACCACAACCAACAACAACATCGCTAAAGAGGACAAGAAGTTGAACTTGCGGCGTCACCCGACCCTGTGACAGTAACAGATCTTGGGATATTTTTGTTTTCACGTGAATTAAGGAGATCCGGGTCAGATCCATGTCTAGGACCCAAACCCGTATTGGATTTGGCTAACTCGAAACAACAATGAATACCACCACAAGTGGCGGCACACTTCCACCATCTCAAAGCCAAATCTGTAGAGAACCATGACGAACGAGAAGGATCTCAAACGTTTGTTGAAAACCGACAATCTCCACCACTAGACGGATGGACAGGAAGGTCGCTGGAATCCAAAACAACCCCCAAAAAGGGGTTTGAGGGTGGTGCATCAAACAAAAAGGGTCTGACCACCGTGGCAGCGCCGGCGGTGGTTGTTACGCAAAACAAAACATACAAACCAAACAACGCAGCAACAGACGGCGTGTGTGGTTTCAAAGTCACGACGGTGCCGGTGACCAACAACCGACTACCCCCTTTTGGGGATGATGGTGAAGCCGCCGTAAAGGCAAGCTCCCCCACCACAACACCATGGCTACATCTTGACTAAAGAGTTCGGATTTTTTTGTTTGAGAATGGATATGGTATAAGTAGTCTTGTGCTTCCTAGCTTTGGAATTTGTCTGTGTTGAAGCTATAAAGAAGGCTTTCTCCCTTTGCTAAACTCTTCAAACTGGTCACAAAACCCAATTTTCACAAATGTATGATTCAATTTGAAACTCTCCAATGAGAAAATGGCAATAGCATTGCCTTTTTTTATACTACAATGATCTAAGACGTTCAGTGGCTTTCACAATCGAGCATTGCTGCCAGCATTGATAAATCTTGGAAAAAGATTAAAACAGTTGTGATATTTTATTAAAAATATATTGATAAAAGTATCCTTTAATTAAAATTAGTTTAAACAAGTGAAAAAAAAAATGATTTCTTTCCCAAGCAGAATAAGGTGTAATGATTCAGGTATAATTCTTATGTGCAACTAATTTGTTGTTATGGTTTGTTGAACTAATTAGTAAGATCATGTAAGTAGGTATTACTTATGGATTTTTTGTCGCTTTAATCAAACAAAACTAGTTATGAGTTTTCTAAACTTCATGTTTGATCTTAGTGTATTTCGCTCTGCGCCGTTTCTTTTCCCGGAGGTAGGCAATTTTTTGAGCTTGAAATTTTTTGCTAAAATCAATATGGACAGATGACATAACTTGTTATTGTATGATTTTATCAACAATAGATCTATAAATAGTTCATACATACTAGATCTTACTTAATAGTACAACCAACCATAACACTTGCTGCATTTTATCATTATGAATGATAATAATTCTGATAATAATAATCAAGATAATTTGGTTAAAAACCAAGAACTTGTTGAATATCCAAATTTGGATAAAATTAATAAATGGACTATGCCGTCCGTACCTCCAAAACAAATTTATAATATTGGCATGTTTGATCTAGCATCTAGATTTGCTGTTAAAACTATCGAACAAACTGTTCGAAATTCTAATGATATTCAGTTTATCTCTATATTAAACAAAAAGGATTTAAAATATTTTAAAGCTTATAATTTCATCCATATTGGATTAATACAAGTATCATTTAGACCTTTAACTTTACTGGGTTTAAATTCTAGCATCATGGCTTATGTTAAAGATGGCAGATGTAAAGATTTTAAATAATCTTTAGCTGCTGTTATTGAAACTAGTCTTTGTCATGGACCAGTTTGGTTTGATGTTAAACCTAATTTAACTCTGTCTATGACAGATCAAAATTTATATGATGCTGTGCAACTAAAAGTGCACACTAATGGTTATAATTTTAAACCAGGTAGTGAAATAATGGTTGTGTGTTATAGAATCTATTATAAAGTCCTAAACACCTTAAATCCTAAAGCTAAGCAAATGAGCTTTCCCGGAACTACAACATTAGTTAATACTAATCTGCTTACGTCTAATGTGGCGACTAATAGATTAATAAAATGGGATGAAATAAACTTCCATGAGACTTGGAATTAACAACAGGAAATGGATCCTGAACCTATTATCAATAATAATATTGATCAAATTATTCAAACTACTGAAGGTGATATAGAAGTAAAATTTGCTTCAACTAGATCCTTTCGTATACCTAGAAGTTTATCTTCTACTTCTTCTAGATATCTAGCTAATGATGGTTTTAATGCTCCTAGTAATTCTTCTAGAGCATCAATTTCTCAAATCAAAGAAGATTTTGAAACCGTTGAAAATATTGTTATAAGCGATAATAATATTCCTCAAGGAATATATAATCAAGTTAGGAAATCACCTACACCATCGGAGATGAGTTTTCATCTGAATTAAAATCTTTTTATGGATTTTACACCTGATAGTAATTTCAGGAAGCTCATCAATGATGAGTTTATGATGCCTAGATATAATAATTTCAGACAATGGTATTTCAAAAAGGTTGAACCTCAGCAAAGAACTATGTTCAAAGAAGAATTTTATAAAGACCTAAGTAAAAAGAAGGATTATATTCCATTTGTAAAATGGTTTTATAATTACTTTATGAGTAAAACTAAAAATGAAATTTTGGTTTTAAAATAGAAGAATTGGACTATGTCTCAAAGTGGCGATATTATAAAATCTCCTTTTCCTCCTGAGCAAGAGATAAATTTGGGAAAAAATATCGGAGCTAGTGCTTATACTCCTTTTCTCTGTCAAAAGATTGCAGGCACTCAAGTAGCTCTTCAAGAATTAAATTTTATAATAAAGCACAAAATTATACTAATGCTTTTCTCACTTGTTTAGGGGACCAATATGTTACTCTAGAAAAAGATTTAGCCAGTATAAAAGAACTTCTTGAAAAATAGGTTAATCAACAAAAATTGATTTTGGAAAAAATTGATAAACCTGAGAGTTCTGATAAGTGCCAGAAACTAGTTATAAAGCATATTTATTTTAGGCACTTTTCTTACTTGTTTTACAAGTTATCTTGGTAAAAGCTCTGAAAAAAAGGATAATTAACATTTCATGCTTTTTAGACCTAATCCCAACTATTTTTGTAGGTATATACTATTTCCTTGGACTTAAAGGTCAAGAATGAAAGAAAATCAAATCAAAGACTTCGCAGAGTGAAGTCTAGGCGAAGTCCAGGCGAAATCAAGTCAGTAGGTTCTGAGGCAGTAGGTTCTGAAGATCAAGCAAACAGAGTCTGAGCTTCGCAGAGCAAAGTAGCGTCGCAGAGCGAAGTAAGGCGGTCTGAGCTGTTCAAGGCTGAGGCAGTAGGTTCTAAAGATCAAGCAAACAAAGTCTGAGCTTCGCAGAGCAAAGTAGCGTCGCAGAGCGAAGTAAGGCGGTCTGGATTGTTCAAGGCTGAGGTGGCAGAAACCTAGTGGTGAAGAAAGGACTTCGCAAAGCAAAGTATGACTTCGCAGAGCGAAGTCTAAAATATCAGAATATCTATAAATAGGTTCAGAAGCAGAAAAGTGAGAGAGTTGTAATAATAAGTAGATATATTTTTAGATAGAAAATAGGGATAAAAGTGCTGTTCTTCCAGGAGCAAGAGGGATTGAGTGTGGATTAACTAAGATTCTTTGGGAAATCAAGACTTAGATTTGGATCTTCATCTTCCTTTCCACTTTTTGTATTGTTGTCATGACAATGACCAACTAACTTTCCTTTGTTGGGATTGGAGGTACTTAATATAGCTTAGATGTAATCTTTTGATCTTTAAATATATGATTGTAGCACCTTATGTGATATTGAAGTTATTCTTGCTATTCATTCTTATGCTTGATTTAAATGTTATTGAAAAATACTTTTGAATCTAGGTTTAGAATAATCTTCTATCAAAATAAGAAATTCTAGACATGGAATTGTGTTTTGATAATCACATAAAGTATCGGAACGTAATGCTATCAGATCGTTTAATTGATTAGGAAATCGTCGATTAAACGATACGATCGATCTCACGACGTCATTTAGACATGAATGGTGTTGTCGAGTGATACGTGATAATTTCGCTAAAAAGCTAGAATCCATATATATGATCATTAGAATATCTTCGATGCTCGATTGACGAACTCCGGTTCAAACGCTTTTACGCCCTATTTCTTGTCGTTTTATTATCGCTTTAAAGTCCAATAGTTTATATGAAACAATTTATAAACCCTAACTTAAAATGATAACAATTGTTGAATGGCTTGCAATATCGCACTAGTCTTTGTGGATACGATATAAAAATACTTACTTTTGTCTGATCAACAAAATGGCGCCGTTGCTGGAGACTAGTGTTTAGATATTTCAAGCATCGCAACAATTTGTATTGTTTTGAGCATCTGTATATATCTTGTGAATATTATTCGTTTCTTTTGTACATTGTAAAATTTTGTTTGCATTAACCCTCTTTGTTATACAAAGAAAAATTTCTTGTTAGTTACACTCGTTTCAGATTCTCCACATAAACGAAATCATGGCCGATCATGATTATATCAACTTCTATACTCCATTCGAGTATGAATCTTATCAACAATATCCTTCTAAAGATGAACAAATGTCAACAATGGAAAATATTTTGAATGTGTTCATACAACAATCCATGATAAGCACGCAAAATACCAACCAAAGATTGAAGAATTTATCAAGCTATTTGGAGATTTTGCAAGTTCAATTAGATTTTCCACCAAGAATCATGAATGTTCAAACCAACAATCAATCCACTCATGAATTCGGAGAGGTTGTTGAAGAAGACGTTGATGAAATTGAGGAAGAGATAATGTTTGAAGGATGTGGTATAATGAAAATAGTGGAAGAAATAGAGATACCACACGAAGTAGAATTTCCTCAAGAAAGGTCATATTCTGAAGAGGCCGAAACTGTTGATAATGAAGAAGTGATGGCTTCAGAGAAAAAGGAACGGTTACTTAACAAGGAAGAATTATATGAAAAGAAGGGGATGAAAGTGAGCAAGACAGAAATAGACAATGAAATAGACCACATATGTTCCTCGTTCAGCAAACAAAAGTTAGAGAGGATATGGACTCCACATCAGCTCTACTTAAAGTTCATGGAATTCCTCCCAAAGCAAAGGAATACAAAGGAGGATGTGTTGTCCGTCTCATTCTGCCCACCTTAACGAAAAAAGCGTCGAGCTAACGACGTAAAACGAGCGCTTGTTGGGAGGCAACCCAATTTTGTAAGTATTTATGTTTTATTAATGCTTTTTTTAGAAACCATAGGTGAAGCTAAAAATGACAAATCTATTGAAAAGTTGCATTTTTGAAAATACTAAAACCTGTCAAGTTCGCAGAGCAAAGTTTTACTTCGCACTGCGATGCTTACTGATAAGTTTGTAGAGCAAAGTAACGTCGCAGAGCAAAGTGCTCGAATTCTGTCAGGTACGGTTTTCAAAGCCAATAACCCATCCTTTATTCCCCCAACCACTCCTTTCACTTCTCTTACCCAAAACCGTTTCAAAAGACTGACAGTTTCTTTCTCTCTCTAAAACATTATCCTTCTCCTCCAAAACAACCCTAAAAATATTTTTTTTTTCACATACCCATTTACACAAATCCTTCCTTTTACCATTAACATTATGTCAGTAGCTTGAAATTCTTTCCATTTTCGCAAGCACACAAGGTATGATTTCTAGGTTTTCTCTTTTCTCATTCCTTCTTCAAAATGTAGGATCGCATGTGACTTAGGGTTTCAGTTTTAAACTTCCAATTTAGGGTTAAGTTTTGTGTTAAATTTTGTTTCATGTTAAATATTCAATGTTTGGTAGATGAAATAGAATCATTGTGACAGCCCCATTTTTAGGATTAATTTATTTAATTGTTTTTGTGTGTTTAATTGTTTATTTTGGTGATTTATAGAATTTTGGGAGTTAAAGGGTATTTTAGTAATTTGAGAGTTAGTGGCATATTTGAAATATGTTAGAAGTTTAGAATTTGGATATTTGAAAATAGTGGTGTATAAGTAATAGGGGGTTTAAGTGAAGTAAAAATGTAGAGAAAAATATTGTGAGTTAATCGTAACAAACCTTATTTTATTTTAAAAGGTAACAAACTTTGTTTTAAAAGATATATTTGAAATCGTAACAAACCTTATTTTATTTTAAAAGGTAACAAACTTTGTTTTAAAAGATATATTTGAAATCGTAACAAACCCTAGAAACCTATTATAAATACACTAATTAGTGGTGAGTGAATTAGGTTATTCATTATTCACAAAACTTTTGAGAGGCAAGAGAGAGATAGAGAGAAGAGGCTTGGAGAAGAGGAAAGCTAGAGAATCAAAGGGGAAGGAGAGGATTGCACTAAGAATAGCGAGGAAACTAAGGTAAGAGGGGAGATTATGATTAACATATGGGTTTAAGAAGCAATTGTGTGTTGGGAGCTTTTAGATTATAGCTTAATTTTATGAATTATGATTAATTGTGTTGATTTACGTGCTCTTTGTTGATGACAGAATTGAATATGTGTTAAATTGTTGATTTCATGCTTTTACTTTGTCAAAACTCATGTTTGATTTTGTTAATTATGAACTTTGTAAAATTAGGTGAAATTAATGAATAACATGATAATTGGTATTGTTTATGATTAATTGAATTGATTATGAGTATGATTATGTATTTGGGTTATGAAATTATGAGGTTATATTGTTTGGGTTAAGTTGGAATTATGGTTGTTGTTGTTGTTTATGTCAAAATTGCTTAAATTGGTGAATTTGAATGAATTATTGACATAATTGATTTTAAGTTGATTTATGTTGTTAATTATGTGCTTATGAACATGTTGATGTGATTAGAAAGTTGGAATTGTTGTTGTACAAATCTGTTTGGGATTTTAAGTTGTTTTGGAAAAAAAAAATGGGTTTTTGAGACGAACTTTGAAAATTAACCGAAAATCTTGTGAAATCAATATCAATTGATGTTTTGCTGTCTAACCATTGTTCAATTTGAGTGTATTGATCATGGTTAATATTTGTAAATTGATTTTGGGTTGATGGGGATCAAAAATGGGATTTTTGGGCGAGTTTTAAGTGATTCCCGTAGCCGTAGCAACCACTGACAGCAACAATGTTTTTTTGTTACGTCCTTTTTTTCACTAGTTTCTGTTTTGAACTGGGTTTTGGTGTAACCATGAAAGTTGTAGATATGGATGTTAGCTTTCAATTGTCGTTGGTTGGACTTAATTTTGATTTCCAGAACTTGAGTTATGATCAAAATACTACACATAGGTCATGACACATTTTTCGTGAAACTTTCGCATACTTTTTTCAATGAATCTTGAAACATCCTTAAAATTAACGACCAGTCTAAGGAATTATTTAGAGTTAATAAATGAGTAGGTAATTACGAAGTTGTAATCGTTAATGATGTTTGGTGTACTTTGTGTGATTAAATCATGATGCTTAAATTATGAGGATGTTGAAGATTGTAAATACTTGATGTTGTGATGGTTGTGATGTGTTGTTGTTTACACATAATATTCATAATGCTATTGATGATGCTATTGATGATGATATTTATGATGATATTGATGATGCTATTTATGATGATATTGATGATGCTATTGATGATATTGAATGATGTGTGATAATGATACATGTTGTGTTAAGTGACGATGTTTGAGTAAATGATGATGATGTTTAATTACTTGACTTGATGTGTGGCCTTAGTGATTTGATAATGCGTTAGGTGATGATTTGGTGATGATATGTTATATGAAGGAGTGAATTGTATAACAAATGGTGAGTGTATTTGGTGAGCATTGTCGAGTCTCTTTGTGGGTTCATGCTTTCATAAGTCAGTCTGGTGTGGTGTGTGGTGATTTCATTGCGGGGTTTTAAGATCTCGGGGATTTCATTGGCGATTGTATGGTGAATTCATTGTGGGGTTTTAGATCTCGAGGAGTTCATCGGTGGCGGTACCGTAAAACATATAGAGTCGTGTTAGGTGCATTACATTCATAGAAGTCGTGTTTGGTAATGTTTTGGTGTAAATTTGTGCGTTAAGGTGGTAAATGCTTAATTGATGAGTTCTTGTGATTGTGATTGAATTATAAATGAATTGATGATACTTGATGAATCTTGAGTGTTTGATATATGATTGAAAATTGTGATTGAGATTATAATTGAATATGAACATGATATGAATGTTGAATTATGTAACCAGGATTGTTTATTTAAATGTATATGTGATAAATGTTGATGTGCATTGCCTGACATACATGCGTTTATTATTCCCTTATGTTGAGCATATATCTTACCCTCCAGTGGCTTTATTGTCGCCTCATCCTTGGGTGAATCCCTCATGGATGTAGACTTGCAGGTTGAGGAATAGCTTATTCGTGAACATGACGAGGATGGCGTTTGCCTACTCGAGTTTATCTGCTTTGGAGTCTAGCTTAGAAGCTCTGATTAGGACTAGGGGTTTATTTATGTTATACTATGAGATCTTTGGATCGAACCTTGTTGAGATGATATGTTAATTTATATGTTATGACCGAGACATGACAATTGCTTTAATGTTAATTATGTTTTATTCCGCTGCAATGTGATTTAATTGATGAAGTTTTTATCATAAATATTTGATATGAGACGTATGTTGAATTAGTAAAGTTCCAATGTAGGATAAATGCGTGATTTATCTTTATATTAATGTTCTCGGGGATTGGGGCTTTACAACTTGGTATAAGAGCAGTTCGGTCTAGTCCGGGCCAACACTTGGTGATTATCCTGTTGTATGTGACATGTATGTGAATACTGTTGATACTTGTTCTTTCTAGTTAGGTGGTCCTAGTGCGTTAATTCTGAGAGTGGTCTGGCCTTGTGAATTTTGGTGATGTGGATTTTAAGCTGAATTTGGTTAGTTTGCCTTTGGTGCATATGGATGTAATTTTTCGAATGGATTGGTTGCTAACTTTGGTGTTAACATTAACTGTTTATCTAAGAGTGTGACTTTTCCTAAGTCGGAGGAGCGTGATGTAGGGAAGTTTTTTGTCTGAAAGGCAAGTAGGAGCGTCGTTGGACGGAACGGCTCAAGTGTTTGTTATGTTTGCTTCGTTAAAGGCTGGAAGTGAAGTTCAAGTTGGTGATTTGTCGATAGTGAATGAGTTTGCGGATGTTTTTCCAGATGACATTATCGACTTACCGCCGGAGAGAGAAGTAGAGTTTGTGATTGATGTTGTACCTGGAACTAGTCCTATATCGGTGCCTCCGTATCGGATGTTTGCTTCTGAGTTGGGTGAGATGAAGAAACAGTTGGAAGATTTGTTAGAGAAGATGTTCATCAGGCCGAGTGTTTTGCCGTGGAGAGCGCCAATGTTGTTAGTCAAGAAGAAGGATGGTAGCATGAGGCAGTGTGTGGATTATGTTGGTATAAGCCCTAGAGGCCAATAGTTTATGTCAAACTTTTATATGTATCATGACTTTTATTATTGAATAAAATATGGCGTTCTTTATTACACTTGTTATAAGATAAATAAAGTCCCTAGAATAGTTAGTTCATGTGATGGAATATTAAGTGTGACTTAATCATGAGATTACATCAACAGAAAGAACACTATTCTTAAATGTATCCGTAGTCAAGCTTTAATATGAATTGGGATAATATTAAAGCATGGAGACTATTATGTATGTAGACTGATGACCACATCTCATGGGTCATGAATATGAGATATTAAGTATATACATAGGTATAAGTATTAGGAGTAATATTTATACTGGATTGACCCATCGTGAAATACTACATAGTATGTTATGAAATCGTCATAAGTTATTCTCACAATGATAATAGTGTATATCACTCTTAGACCTGAAACCACTATGATCCCTAGATGTGGACTCAAGTGTTTTATTGCCATTCAAACGTTGTCTGTAACAAGATGACTATAACGTTGGTTAATGGGCACTCGACGAATCATGCTGAGGGACATGAGTGTCCTAGATGGGATTTGTCCCTCCTCATAACAGGAGATATATCTTTAGGCCTCTTGATGGAATATGACTGGAAAAATGCATGGCCATGCCGAATTAAGTCAATATGAGATATTGGACTTATTCGTTGTTCAGTATATTTCGGGATCAAGAAATATAAATATTGAGCTAAACAAGGGTGACGTAATCTATGCCTTGTGTTCAATAAAGATATTAGGACAAAGGAGTAATCGTACACATAGATATTGTAATATCCCGCCTAAGATTCGAATAATTATTAATATTGAGACGATGTATCAGAGATGTTTGAGCAAAGGACAATTTGGTAAATTGTCAGTTAATGGGTTCATTTATATGGTAAGTGTGTTATCCCGCTCATAAGTATCAGTTATTAGTGTTGGAAACTTGTTTAGCAAGCATGGCAATTTAGTAAATAAATGGCAATGGCAATTTAGTGGATATTTGGAATGGTGAGACTATTTAAAATATGAGGTAAGATATTTCTTACCATTTATTTTCACTTTCTACACTCTTCTAAAAAAAAACAGCCCTCTCCCTCCCTCTTCCCTCTACTCTCACGCCTCCTCTCCCCCTCCAACCATCCATCAACTCTTAATCCAAACTCTTGCAAGAAGGTATAGCAAGCAAGCTTGTATTTGGTAAAGCTAGAACAAGAGAAGGTTAAAGAAAGAAAAGGTAAGAATCACTTCAATCTTCCTTTCTCACTTCAATTTTCGTGCCTATTGTTTGAGCCTAAACCTCTATTTTATCTTGCATGATGATTCCTAAAGAAGAAGAAGTTATGGGTAGAGGTTTGGAGTTGAATTGGAGGAAGTTGGAGAAACCCGTTTTTTGGGACAAGGCTCTATTGAAATGGTCAGAACTCTCTCCATGTAACTCCGTTTTCAGTGGTTTTTGATGCTATGGAAAGCTAACAAAATTATCTACGTTTTGGTACCAATTTCGTGAAGTTTGGCTGAGTATTGAAGTCTGGGGACGAGTTTGAAGTCAGGGGTCCGAAACTGCAAATCTGCAGAAATTTGGAACAAGAAAGTTAAAGGAAAAGCAAGGGATAGAACAAGGGGTCAAGAGAAGTGGTGGTAATGAACAAGGGCTTTGGAAATCAGAACTTGGCAAGAAGAAAGCTAGCTAAATCAAGGTGAGTTCCACAGGGTTTTATAACCCGTTTGAGTAGGTTTAATTCATTTTTACAAGTTGAGTTTAAGTTTAGAATTATGTTCTATGTCCTTTGGATGCTAATTCCTTGTTAAGCTAAGTTATTATCTACCATTATGTCTTGGAATGTATTCCATAAGCTGTTGTGATGATTTGGACATGTTTGGTTTAGTCTAGGAAGCAAATTATGAATGCTGCTGAAGCCAAAATCGGACTACGATTTCCAGGCATCGGGCTACGATTTTGTGCCCTGTTTTTCATGAAAACTCACGGCAAAAATCGTGCTACGATTTTTAGAAATCGGACTACGATTTTGCATCTACCCAGCCTATTGTTCTTGAGGAATGGTTTGGAATTAGGGTAGGATGAGGAATAGGTATGGCATTAGGAGATGAATACTTATATTCCTAAGTTATATAGATACATAAAGGGATTGGTAATGGGATTATTTCTTCATAAGCAAAATCCCTACACTCACTTAAGTACATGAAGCCAAGATAAGTTCAGAATCCAAGCCTAGGACCTTTTATAGGTTAATTAATTAAGAGTAATTAATTAAGAGTGATTAATTAAGAGTGCATTAGTTATGCACAAGAATAAGAATTAACGAGATAAGAATGCATCAGATATGCAATAGACATAAGTTATATATATATAAGAATAAGTACAAGAATTAACCAGATATTAAGTCATGGCCTTCGATGTTCACGCCAGTGGAACACGAATGGTTCATGCAAAGTTAAGAATAAGATTAATACTATTAAGTCGTGACTTTCATTGTTCACGCCAGTGGGACATGAAAGGTTCATGCATAAGATTAAAGATTATTTATTCGCGTCTTCCGTCGTTCACGCCAGTGGGACACGGGAGGTATACGCGTCAGTTAAGATTATTATTTTGTCGTGTCTTCTGCTGTTCACGCCAGTGGGACACAGGAGGTTCACGCCAGTGGGACGTGTTATTCCGCAAGGATAACCGCACGACGACAAGAGGAGTCCGGTGTTAGCCTGATATGATAGGAATTTTCACCGGTTATCAGAGGAATGTGCTTCGGGGTTACTCCACCCGGGGACATTCCGTAAAATGAACCCAGATAATATTGCTTGTTCAACGCTAACAGCTAACATTAAGACATGTAACAGTTAATATTTATTCATGTTATCAGACAGAGGATAATTATCAGACAAGTATCAGATTCAGGTATCTGTTATCAGGCGGTGATCCTAGGTTTCCCCCTTGATCACCAGTTTAGCAGGAACAGTCAGGTAACCCTCTATGGGTAAGGTTAAGACTTGGCGATCATAGGTATCCCCAAGATCGCCGAGGTAGGCACGGCGACCCTAGGTTCCCCGAGGTTGCCAACAGTAGGTAGGGTAGGAGCTCACTGAGACATTATGTCTCATCCCTATCCTTCTGGTGCAGGTTTTCAGGTAGCCACGTGGTTTTCAGATGAAGATCTTCATGAAGATGCTGGATGGAGTGCAGTTGCTCGTCAAGGACACGCTCAGGAGGCTGACAGATGGTATATATGTATATGGAAGTGTATGTTATGAATTTGGATAATTGTATAACGAGCCAACTTGTACTCATTCAGTTGTATGTATTATTGTTATTATTATTGAAAATTTTAATGTACCCAGTATCAGATTAATACACATGCTAAATATTCTAGATAATTTAGTGTGGGTGTTACAATTGGTATCAGAGCAGGTCGATTCAGACCGTGCCTTGGGTCATTAAAGATTCAATAAAAGTAGTGGGACCATTGGGTTCCGGATATTATTCTAAAGGTCACATCTAGCTGAGCCTGATCAACTCAGTCTAGTATATGACAGTTAGGATAAATGTCCGAGAGCTGAATGTGACCAAGGAGGAATGAAGTTTGTGAAGGGCGAAGACTAAGGTGGTAGAATTGTTTGACGGAGTTGGCGAAGGAGTAATCAACGCCAAATAGTGGCCATCGAACTGTAAAGTGACTAAGCTTGTCTATGGCAGAGTTTCAGGAATGCCAGAGATAATTAAGGATAAGGTGAACAACCTCAATACAGTTGGACGCGTCATTGAGAGATGTCTCATGGGAAGAGACATGGACAGTAAGAAAATTATGAAACCGTAATTGGAACCGTTGTTGAGAAGTGGCATGAGGATGGCAGTGGAGCACTCCTTAAGAAGAAAAGATGATATGTGATCTAAGACCCAAAATGGATGAGTAAGTTGTAATGATAATACCTGTTGCACATCGAAGCGTGTTTCAGGATATGTTCCGTTGGTAAGGAGATTTGGAATGTGAATGCTGTAGCGAATTGTTGAACTAAACAAAAGGTAATGGCGAAGTATTGAAGCTCAAGATCAATTAACTGGAGGGATTCGAAGGTAATTGAGAGGTATGGTAAAACCATGGAGACCGTAGCTGTCTTGGAAAGATTATGGATAGATATAGAACGATTAGTAAGGGGACTCAGATCCTCAGTGGATCCAGTGAATGAAAGACGTGAACCTTCCGAAACCATAAGTCATTTTACAAGTTGCCACAAGTGATTTAAGTTTGAAATTTAAACTACTCCAGGTGTACCTTGAGGTCGGTTTCTATAATGTTAAAACGATAATACAAGTTGGATGTACCATGAGATGGTCACAGGAATCAGGACATGGAGAATAAGTAAGAATCAGAGTATGAGCCGTTGATAGGAGCTTTGTTAGGCTCGTAACAGTTGCCGAAAACCGTTTACAAGTTTTGGCGTATTATCGTGAAGGTAAGTATATGGTTTATGTCCAAAAAGGAAACACAGTGTCAAATGACAACCAATCAGTAAGTTCAACAGGTGGTTTAAGCCATAAAAGAGTCAGCGAATGTAAGATGATTTTGCTGTGATAGCTATAAGTCATTAAGAAACAAGTCAGCCAGAGGATTTGATAATGGTGTATTACCCCTCCTCCGGAGTGATTTGTTTGAATCAGAGTTGCGCAGCGGAAAAGTGAATTAAGGATGATTTAATGAACGATTCTAAGCTGAAGCTCAGAGAACAAGGATGCTTGTGAAGTCCTTGTCAGAAGAACCACAGGAAGGCAATAAGCGCCCAATTATTGAATCACAGAATATCAGTGAGCAGTGACGACTCGGACTTGTTATAAGTTCTAGGAGGAAATTTTAAAAGTTCAGCCGAGGGATATTTCAAACCTCGAAATACAAGAGAAATGGAAATCGAAGCAGTTTAGGATTCTGTGATAAGAATGAGAAGAATATACTTTTAGCACAATGAGTCTAGAGCAAGGAAAGCCACCGCTAATACGGTAAACTAGCTAATTTAACCCAGTAACTTTAGGTGGACTTGAAGAGTAATGTTTAATCAACAGGATCAAGCATAAAGTAATATCAGTAAAGGTTGTACTTGTAAGATGATACTTTGAAATAGAAGCGTCGATCAGAAAACATCAACGCAGTGACATATGAGTTTAATCCATGTTGTATTCCGTTATGTCAACATGTCACATGTATCAGGTTATGTTAGTATTACGTATACTTATCAGGTAATACTTAAACTACTCAAATAGTAGTGTAGCAGATTTTCAACTATGGGACGTGTTTTGGCATTAGTGGTACGCAATCAGGAAAGTATAAGTATGAAGGTTTTTACCGGAACAGATTTATTGATATCAACCATATCTTAGCAGAAGAGTTCGGAAATATTGAACTTAATGTTCACCAGTAAAGGAAGGAGAACTTTTACGTAGATTAAAAGTTATTCGTAGTCTACGGTAAAGGGCTACGTAAGTTCAGGTTTTGATTAAAGAATTAAAGATTAAGTGTGCTATTTTTGGTAGCAATCAAGTAGAGCTTTCTTTTGAAAATAAGGATCTTGGACCTGATGTTCAGAAATGAGAAATGAGTTCACTATATCGATAAGTGTAATCATGATCTATGTTAGGTGATAATGTATGTTAAGACTAAACATGAGTAACATTGGCGGGGCAAACCTGGCAAGCCAGTTGAAAGGCAAATCCCGGATGTTACAGGATGAGTTAAAAGTAAGAAAGATTCCCAATTGATGTGGTAATGTCTCGAATATGTTAAGATTAAGAATGACGTCCCGTTAGTCGGACAAGGATGATGTGATGTATTGTGTACCCGTCAGTAGTGTACACGTGCTCGCTTATATATACAAACTATATGTTATGAATTATACTATGTGATAAAATGTAAGACGACTTATACTATTCATCACTTGGGCTAGACTCCTATGAGTCTTGGACTATCGACGTAGAAATATTTATGCTACGGCTAGAACTCGAGATAGTTAATGATTATGATTGCGATGAGAAGTACAACGGGATGTTAGAAAGAAAGGAGCAGATGTTAGAGGTGAAACCTCCTGCTTATACTTGGAATATTAAACAAAGTTAGAATACTTCTTACATTGTATGTGCGGGTATAATATCAGATGTTTTCGGTGTAAGGATGATTCTATATGGAATGGTGATATAAGTCTATAAGTAAGTTGTCGTCGTATGAGACGAAAGTTAAAGATAATAATTCATGGGAATTAGATGCAGTGCAGTGAACCCCTTAAAAGTGAAAATATTTGAGGAGGATAAGATTATCCAGTAAAGTATTTGAGATTTAGTGACCTTAAGTTGGTTTGCAAGAAGTATTTGAACCAGGATCAAAGTCAAGCGAGTTGGATATGATGGTTCAGATAACCTCACATCCTACTACGTAAGAATTATGCAAATTTGCCATGAGCATTTAGTTAAGGGAAAAGTTGTCGAGTATATTCGACGTATAGAGTTGGAAATCCAAGGGATTCCAATAAGCAAGACATACTGGAGTTTCGGGCAAGTAAAGGAAGTAGTGTGAGAGATTTATTCATGTATGATAGTGGATTCTAAATTTCGAGGACGAAATTTCTTTAAGGAGGGTAGATTGTAATATCCCGCCTAAGATTCGAATAATTATTAATATTGAGACGATGTATCAGAGATGTTTGAGCAAAGGACAATTTGGTAAATTGTCAGTTAATGGGTTCATTTATATGGTAAGTGTATTATCCCGCTCATAAGTATCAGTTATTAGTGTTGGAAACTTGTTTAGCAAGCATGGCAATTTAGTAAATAAATGGCAATGGCAATTTAGTGGATATTTGGAATGGTGAGACTATTTAAAATATGAGGTAAGATATTTCTTACCATTTATTTTCACTTTCTACACTCTTCTAAAAAAAAACAGCCCTCTCCCTCCCTCTTCCCTCTACTCTCACGCCTCCTCTCCCCCTCCAACCATCCATCAACTCTTAATCCAAACTCTTGCAAGAAGGTATAGCAAGCAAGCTTGTATTTGGTAAAGCTAGAACAAGAGAAGGTTAAAGAAAGAAAAGGTAAGAATCACTTCAATCTTCCTTTCTCACTTCAATTTTCGTGCCTATTGTTTGAGCCTAAACCTCTATTTTATCTTGCATGATGATTCCTAAAGAAGAAGAAGTTATGGGTAGAGGTTCGGAGTTGAATTGGAGGAAGTTGGAGAAACCCGTTTTTTGGGACAAGGCTCTATTGAAATGGTCAGAACTCTCTCCATGTAACTCCGTTTTCAGTGGTTTTTGATGCTATGGAAAGCTAACAAAATTATCTACGTTTTGGTACCAATTTCGTGAAGTTTGGCTGAGTATTGAAGTCTGGGGACGAGTTTGAAGTCAGGGGTCCGAAACTGCAAATCTGCAGAAATTTGGAACAAGAAAGTTAAAGGAAAAGCAAGGGATAGAACAAGGGGTCAAGAGAAGTGGTGGTAATGAACAAGGGCTTTGGAAATCAGAACTTGGCAAGAAGAAAGCTAGCTAAATCAAGGTGAGTTCCACAGGGTTTTATAACCCGTTTGAGTAGGTTTAATTCATTTTTACAAGTTGAGTTTAAGTTTAGAATTATGTTCTATGTCCTTTGGATGCTAATTCCTTGTTAAGCTAAGTTATTATCTACCATTATGTCTTGGAATGTATTCCATAAGCTGTTGTGATGATTTGGACATGTTTGGTTTAGTCTAGGAAGCAAATTATGAATGCTGCTGAAGCCAAAATCGGACTACGATTTCCAGGCATCGGGCTACGATTTTGTGCCCTGTTTTTCATGAAAACTCACGGCAAAAATCGTGCTACGATTTTTAGAAATCGGACTACGATTTTGCATCTACCCAGCCTATTGTTCTTGAGGAATGGTTTGGAATTAGGGTAGGATGAGGAATAGGTATGGCATTAGGAGATGAATACTTATATTCCTAAGTTATATAGATACATAAAGGGATTGGTAATGGGATTATTTCTTCATAAGCAAAATCCCTACACTCACTTAAGTACATGAAGCCAAGATAAGTTCAGAATCCAAGCCTAGGACCTTTTATAGGTTAATTAATTAAGAGTAATTAATTAAGAGTGATTAATTAAGAGTGCATTAGTTATGCACAAGAATAAGAATTAACGAGATAAGAATGCATCAGATATGCAATAGACATAAGTTATATATATATATAAGAATAAGTACAAGAATTAACCAGATATTAAGTCATGGCCTTCGATGTTCACGCCAGTGGAACACGAATGGTTCATGCAAAGTTAAGAATAAGATTAATACTATTAAGTCGTGACTTTCATTGTTCACGCCAGTGGGACATGAAAGGTTCATGCATAAGATTAAAGATTATTTATTCGCGTCTTCCGTCGTTCACGCCAGTGGGACACGGGAGGTATACGCGTCAGTTAAGATTATTATTTTGTCGTGTCTTCTGCTGTTCACGCCAGTGGGACACAGGAGGTTCACGCCAGTGGGACGTGTTATTCCGCAAGGATAACCGCACGACGACAAGAGGAGTCCGGTGTTAGCCTGATATGATAGGAATTTTCACCGGTTATCAGAGGAATGTGCTTCGGGGTTACTCCACCCGGGGACATTCCGTAAAATGAACCCAGATAATATTGCTTGTTCAACGCTAACAGCTAACATTAAGACATGTAACAGTTAATATTTATTCATGTTATCAGACAGAGGATAATTATCAGACAAGTATCAGATTCAGGTATCTGTTATCAGGCGGTGATCCTAGGTTTCCCCCTTGATCACCAGTTTAGCAGGAACAGTCAGGTAACCCTCTATGGGTAAGGTTAAGACTTGGCGATCATAGGTATCCCCAAGATCGCCGAGGTAGGCACCGCGACCCTAGGTTCCCCGAGGTTGCCAACAGTAGGTAGGGTAGGAGCTCACTGAGACATTATGTCTCATCCCTATCCTTCTGGTGCAGGTTTTCAGGTAGCCACGTGGTTTTCAGATGAAGATCTTCATGAAGATGCTGGATGGAGTGCAGTTGCTCGTCAAGGACACGCTCAGGAGGCTGACAGATGGTATATATGTATATGGAAGTGTATGTTATGAAATTTGGATAATTGTATAACGAGCCAACTTGTACTCATTCAGTTGTATGTATTATTGTTATTATTATTGAAAATTTTAATGTACCCAGTATCAGATTAATACACATGCTAAATATTCTAGATAATTTAGTGTGGGTGTTACAGATATTATCATGGAAAAGGTTTCGTCAGATCACTTGACATTCTTGTCACTTGGGTAGCAGTGATGTGTTGCTAGATACCGCTCACTGTTTATAATATTAAATATAGGATTTAATATTATTGCCAACGTTACAAGAACCTATAGGGTCACACACAAAAGAACGGTAAAAAGGAGAAATATAAGTAGTACTTATATGATGGGGTACGTTTAGCAATAGGCGCTAATTAGTTAGCGGAAGCTGAGGGGCTAATGGGCTTTTGAAGCTCAAGCTGATTTTGTGCAGCAAGGAGTTCTATAAATAGAAGCTCTAGTGCTGAAATCAGCTAGTGCTTTTTCGTCTAACCCTAGAGCAAAACCGTAACCCTTATTCTCT
The DNA here is from genome assembly GCA_018208015.1 of Medicago ruthenica. Taxonomy (NCBI): domain Eukaryota; kingdom Viridiplantae; phylum Streptophyta; class Magnoliopsida; order Fabales; family Fabaceae; genus Medicago; species Medicago ruthenica. The sequence continues at coordinate 44,033,184 of CM031375.1, forward strand.
CCCTAACCTCTGATCGCTTGGCTAGCACCGGGAACCAGAGGAAGTTGTTCGTGTGGACGAGTAGAGGCTTCGCTTACTTGCCTAGCTGTGATCAAAGAAACAGTTTCTGCATTTCAAAGAGGTAACAATTCTATCACTGATTCATGTGATATTCGTAATGATCCAAGGAAAGGAAATCAAAAATTTTTAAACTTCCGCTGCACTTTATATGTCGATTTCCCTTCAGTGGTATCAGAGCCAATTACGAAACCATGAATCGGATTGTTTTGTTTACTGCTTTATGTTTTAATTGGATTAAACATAATCGAATACAATTAAATAATAAAGACAAATTAAAATTGGCAAGGCATCACGTTTCCGTGCATGGATTTTCGGTTTGTTTGAAGCTTCGGAACCGTATCAGGTGAAGCATCAATATATCGATTATCCATATCGACGGAGATGTGTTGCTCGATCACATACGCACATAATTGAATCGTATCACTTTTCTGTGCATGGCTTTTCGAATTGTTTGAAGCTTCGGAACCGTTTTCTGGTGAAGCATCAATATTTTCGATTATACATATCGACAGAAATATGATTGATAAATTCTGTGTAACAGAAGTATATGTGATATACTCGTGATGATCGTTCACTAAATCAAGTCAGATGATATTTGTTCATATTGGATGATTGTAAACTGGAGCTTCGGAACCGTATCAGGTGAAGCATTCTAAGTTCGATCACCATATTGGATAAACAATCAGAGTACTTTGATTGGTGTGATCATACTGTTACAACGGGATTCATAACGCCGCAAGTGTTGTGCCGTCATGATTAGGGTTACGAAAAGGCTGAAACCTGGTTCAGAATCGTGACACGATTTTGTGCCCAGCAAATCGTTTGCTTCTGCCTATAAAATCGTGACACGATTCCAGAATCGTGACACGATTTTGTGCCCAGCAAATTGTTTGCTTCTGCCTATAAAATCGTGACACGATTCCAGAATCGTGACACGATGGCCCAGAATCAGTGACCGGGCAGCGGAACCCCCGACTAATCTGCGTAGTGTGATCAATCGCCGAGTTTTAATTTAATTTATTTAATTATGAGTTGTTAATAATAATAATAAAAGGTGTTTTATTGTTGTTGTGTGAATGATTATGGCCTTAGTCTTATTATTTCTTTTATTTTGGATTTTTGAAATACGGCCTGCGTGTCGTGCCTCTCTCTTGAATTCTATATGTACATTCTCTTCTCATCCAATCCCTCGTATGTAAAACGAGTTTCTTTATATGTAATGTAATTAGAATACGAGGTAATAGGACCATTGACGTTGGATTAGCCCTAGAAGTCCAGCTTGGAGAAGCAAGGTCGTTTCTAGGATTAGTTTAGATTCTTTCATTGGCTTGAGAGAATCATAGCGTTAGGAGGCCATAATCATGTCACTTTTATTTTGTATAATTGTTATGCATGCTTGAATGATTGGAGTGCGAATATATTTGATATATAAGCCGTGGTGAGGTGAGATCAAACTAAATAAAATCCTTCAAAGTGATATATTAAGTTTAATGCTTTCCAAAAGAATAACACCCTTCAAGACTAATATCGAATGTGTGGGTTCTGCCTTAGCGAAGCACATGTTCTATGTTTGTAAGTCGCGGTGCGGTAATTTCATTTACCCGATTGTTATTCTATTGGGTTTAACTTAACTAAATTAATTTTAATATGATTAGAATAAATTTAGAAGCAAGAATTGGGAAATATCTATATGATAGATCAGAGTAAGAGTTACTCGCCCAATTGATTTGAAAGTTGTATGAGATACAATTGGAAATGTTCCTACCTAAATAGCTGAGTTTTGGGTGATCAGCCCTAGCTGACTCAAAACAAGGTGAAATAAGGATTTCAACCCGCTAGAAAATCTTCCAACGGGATTTTCCGAATTAAATGTTTGAAGGTCATTTGATTTGAATAAAATAGTGGGAGCATATTTAATTAAAGGCCAAATTAAATATGTTATTTTCATGATACTTATTTTGTATATTTTAAATTGTAGATGGCAAATAACACTTCAAACAACATTTTGCGATCAATCCTTGATAAGGATAAGCTGAATGAAACAAATTTTTTAGACTGGCACCGAAACTTGAGGATTGTCCTCACACATGAGAAAAAGCTGTATGTGCTTGATGAACCTGTTCCTGAAGAGGCACCAGCTGCAAATGCTCCCAGGGCTGAGAGAGATGCTTATAGTAAGCATGTCAATGATGCCGTGGAAGTCGCTTGCATCATGCTTGCAACTATGACCTCTGAGCTTCAGAAGCAACACGAGAACATGGCTGCGTTCGATATGATCGAACACCTTAAGACTCTTTATGAAGAGCAAGCTAGGAATGAAAGGTATGATGTCTCCAAGGACCTTTTTGGAACTAAGCTGTCAGAAGGAAGTCCTGTAGGACCTCATGTACTCAAGATGATTGGGTACGTTGAGAACCTCGCGCGATTGGGTTTGCCCCTTGAGCAGGAACTTGCTATTGATCTTATCTTGCAATCGTTGCCAGAAAGCTTTAGCCATTTTGTCATGAATTTCCTCATGAATGACATGGACAAAACTCTTCCACAGCTTGCAACAATGTTAAGAACTGCTGAAAAGAACATGAAGGGAAAAGGAAAGACCATTTTGATGGTTAATAATGGAAAGGTCAAAAAGCATAATAAGAAGCCTAAAAGGTCTAAGGGAAATGGCAAAGGCAAAGCAGTTGCTAAGCCATCAACCAAAGCCTTGAAGCCTACTGGAGGTGTGGCTAAGGAGGGCAAGTGCTTCTACTGCGGTAAGACCGGGCACTGGAAGCGCAACTGCCCAAAATATCTGGAAGACAAAAAGAATGGAACGGTTGCTTCCACTTCTTCAGGTATTTTTGTTATAGAAATTAACATGTCTACTTCTACATCATGGATATTAGATACTGGATGTGGTTCTCATATTTGTACTGACGTGCAGGGGTTGAGAACGAGTAGAACATTGACAAAAGGGGAGGTCGATCTACGAGTTGGCAATGGCGCAAAGGTTGCTGCTTTAGCTGTTGGAACTTATGAATTGACTTTACCTAGTGGTCTCTTAATACAGTTAGAGAACTGTTATTTTGTACCTGCAATTAGCAGGAATATTATTTCCGTTTCTTGTTTGGACAAGTCCGGTTTTTCATTTACAATAAAAGACAAATGTTGTTCTATTTATTTGAATAATATTCACTATGCTAATGCCATTATGAGTAATGGACTTTATATTCTTGATCTTGATATGCCAATCTATAACATAAATACGAAAAGGATGAAACCTAATGAGTTGAATCCAACATATCTTTGGCATTGTCGTTTAGGCCATATAAACGAAAATCGCATTTCCAAACTCCATAAAGATGGAATTTTGGACTCTTTTGATTTAGAATCATATGAGACATGTCGATCTTGCTTATTGGGAAAGATGACAAAGACCCCATTCACCGGAACAGGTGAAAGGTCTAGTGATCTTTTGGGACTCATACATACTGATGTATGTGGACCACTAAACACACCTGCTAGAGGAGGTTTTTATTACTTCATTACATTCACTGATGACTTTAGTAGATACGGATATGTGTATCTGATGAAACACAAATCTGAATCATTTACTTTCTTCAAGGAATTTCAAAATGAGTAGAAAACCAACTTGGCAAGAAAATCAAAATGCTTCGATCTGATCGAGGTGGCGAATATTTGAGCCAAGAGTTTGACGATCATCTAAAAGAGTGTGGGATCTTATCCCAACTCACACCTCCTGGAACACCACAATGGAATGGTGTTTCTGAAAGGAGAAATCGAACCTTGTTAGACATGGTCCGATCTATGATGAGTCATGCTGATCTTCCAAACTCCTTTTGGGGACACGCCTTATTAACTGCAGCTTATACACTTAACCAAGTTCCATCCAAAGCGATAGAAAAGACACCATATGAGATATGGAGTGGTCGAAAACCCAATGTGAAACATTTAAAGATTTGGGGTTGTGAAGTTTATGTGAAACGACTAATGTCCACTAAACTTGAACAAAGATCTGACAAATGTTTATTTGTGGGATATCCTAAAGAAACTAAAGGATACTACTTTTACAAACCATCTGAGGGCAAAGTGTTTGTCGCTAGAGATGGAGTATTCCTTGAGAAGGAATTTGTTTCCAAAGAAATTAGTGGTAAAAAGGTAGATCTTGAAGAAGTTCAAGACCCACAAAGTAGTACGCCAATGGAGGAACAAGAGCAGGATACACAAGCTGTTGTGACAGAAAATCCTACTCCAATAACACAAGAACCACGTAGGTCAAATAGGATACGTCAAGAACCTGAGAGATATGGGTATCTCATATCAGAAGAATGTGACGTATTGCTCATGGATCAAGATGAGCCTATGACTTATCAAGAGGCCATTACTGGTCCTGAATCTGAGAAGTGGCTTGAAGCCATGAAATCTGAAATGGATTCCATGTACAAGTACCTATGTCATCAGGTATAAGTTTGTCAAAAGCACAATCCCCTTCAACTGTTGAAGAAAGGGATCAAATGATCAATGTTCCATATGCATCCGCAATTGGATCTATCATGTATGCTATGTTATGTACTCGACCAGATGTCTCGTATGCTTTAAGTGCTACGAGCAGATACCAATCTAATCCAGGTAACAGTCATTGGGTTGCTGTTAAGAACATCCTTAAGTACTTGAGAAGAACTAAGGATACTCTCTTGATCTATGGAGGTCAAGAAGAGCTCTCTGTAATTGGTTACACAGATGCTAGTTTTCAGACATATCATGATGATTTCAAATCGCAATCTGGATACGTGTTTTGCTTAAATGGCGGTGCTGTTAGCTGGAAAAGTTCAAAGCAGGAAACAGTCGCTGATTCTACAACAGAGGCCGAGTATATTGCTGCATCTAATGCCGCAAAAGAGGCTGTTTGGATCAAGAAATTCATCTCTGATCTTGGTATAGTTCCAAGCATTGTGGATCCCATTGAATTGTTATGTGATAACAATGGAGCAATCGCACAAGCTAAAGAACCTAGATCTCACCAAAGATCCAAACACATACTTAGGCGCTATCATCTCATTCGAGAAATCATCGATAGAGGAGATGTGAAAATATGCAGAGTACCAACATCAGACAATGTTGCTGATCCACTGACTAAAGCTCTAACTCAGCAGAAGCATGATGGTCATACTAGATCTATGGGTATTAGGTCTATGCCTGATTGGCTCTAGTGCTAGTGGGATATTGTTGGTATAAGCCCTAGAGGCCAATAGTTTATGTCAAACTTTTATATGTATCATGACTTTTATTATTGAATAAAATATGGCGTTCTTTATTACACTTGTTATAAGATAAATAAAGTCCCTAGAATAGTTAGTTCATGTGATGGAATATTAAGTGTGACTTAATCATGAGATTACATCAACATAAAGAACACTATTCTTAAATGTATCCGTAGTCAAGCTTTAATATGAATTGGGATAATATTAAAGCATGGAGACTATTATGTATGTAGACTGATGACCACATCTCATGGGTCATGAATATGAGATATTAAGTCTATACATAGGTATAAGTATTATGAGTAATATTTATACTGGATTGACCCATCGTGAGAATACTACATAGTATGTTATGAAATCGTCATAAGTTATTCTCACAATGATAATAGTGTATATCACTCTTAGACCTGAAACCACTATGATCCCTAGATGTGGACTCAAGTGTTTTATTGCCATTCAAACGTTGTCTGTAACAAGATGACTATAACGTTGGTTAATGGGCACTCGACGAATCATGTTGAGGGACATGAGTGTCCTAGATGGGATTTGTCCCTCCTCATAACAGGAGATATATCTTTAGGCCTCTTGATGGAATATGACTGGAAAAATGCATGGCCATGCCGAATTAAGTCAATATGAGATATTGGACTTATTCGTTGTTCAGTATATTTCGGGATCAAGAAATATAAATATTGAGCTAAACAAGGGTGACGTAATCTATGCCTTGTGTTCAATAAAGATATTAGGACAAAGGAGTAATTGTACACATAGATATTATCATGGAAAAGGTTTCGTCAGATCACTTGACATTCTTGTCACTTGGGTAGCAGTGATGTGTTGCTAGATACCTCTCACTGTTTATAATATTAAATATAGGATTTAATATTATTGCCAATGTTACAAGAACCTATAGGGTCACACACAAAAGAACGGTAAAAAGGAGAAATATAAGTAGTACTTATATGATGGGGTACGTTTAGCAATAGGCGCTAATTAGTTAGCGGAAGCTGAGGGGCTAATGGGCTTTTGAAGCTCAAGCTGATTTTGTGCAGCAAGGAGTTCTATAAATAGAAGCTCTAGTGCTGAAATCAGCTAGTGCTTTTTCGTCTAACCCTAGAGCAAAACCGTAACCCTTATTCTCTCCCTAACCTCTGATCGCTTGGCTAGCACCGGGAACCAGAGGAAGTTGTTCGTGTGGACGAGTAGAGGCTTCGCTTACTTGCCTAGCTGTGATCAAAGAAACAGTTTCTGCATTTCAAAGAGGTAACAATTCTATCACTGATTCATGTGATATTCGTAATGATCCAAGGAAAGGAAATCAAAAATTTTTAAACTTCCGCTGCACTTTATATGTCGATTTCCCTTCAGATTATCGGCAGTTGAACATGGTGACCATTAAGAACAAATATTCTCTTCCAAGGATAGATGATATGATGGATCAGTTGGTTGGTGCTCAGGTGCTTAGTAAGATTGATTTGAGATCCAGATATCACCAGATATGAGTAAAGTCGGAGGATGTGCCTAAGATTGCGTTTCGAACGAGGTATGGACACTATGAGTATTCTGTGATGCCATTTGGTGTGACTACTACACCCTGTGTCTTCATGGAATACAAGAATATGATTTTTCATCCTTTTTTGGATCAGTTTGTGGTGGTGTTTATAGACGATATCTTGGTATATTCGAAGTCGGAAGAGGAGCATACAGAGCATTTGAGGATCGTGTTGCATACTTTGAGAGAGAAGAAGTTGTATGCCAGGTTGTCGAAGTGTGAGTTTTGGCTGCGATAAGTGAGTTTTCTCGGTCATGTTATTTCTAGAGGTGGAATAGCAGTTGATCCGTCGAAGGTTGATGTGGTGTTGCAGTGGGAGACTCTGAAGTCTGTTTTTGATATTAGGAGCTTTTTGGGTTTGGCCTGTTATTATCGAAGGTTTATTGAAAGATTTTTGAAGTTGGCTTTGTCTTTGACACAGTTGACTCGTAAGGGACAAGCTTTTGTGCGGGATTCGAAGTGTGAAGAGTGTTTCGAAGAGCTGAAGAAGAGGTTGATGATTGGGTTTGTTTTGATTTTGCCGAATGCAAAGGATTCTTTTGTGGTGTATTGTGACGCATCGAAGATAGGTTTGGGCAGTGTGCTTATGCAAAGTGGTCAAGTAGTGGCGTACGCATCGAGGCAGTTGAAAGTTCGTGAGAGGAATTATCCCACCCACGATTTGGAATTAGCGGCAGTAGTGTTTGTGCTTAAGATTTATAGGCCTTATCTCTTTGGTTAGAAGTTTGAGGTGTTTAGTGATCATAAGAGTTTGAAGTACCTATTTGATCAGAAGGAGTTGAATATGAGGCGGAGGAATTGGATGGAATTCTTGAAGGACTATGATTTTAAGTTGAGTTATCACCCCTGTAAGGCGAATGTAGTAGCAGATTCTTTGAGTAGGAAGTCGTTGCACATGTTGGGGCTTATGGTGAAAGAGTTGGAGTTGATTGAGCAGTTCCGAGATCTGAGTTTGGTGAGTGAGCTGACACCGAATGGTGTGAAGTTAGGGATGTTGAAGCTGACGAGTAACATTATCGGAGAGATCAAAGAGGGTCAGAAGGTGGATTTGCAACTTGTGGATCGTTTGGTGTTGGTTAACCAAGGAAAGGAGGTAGACTTTGGATTGGATGAGAGTGGAGTTCTGAGATTTTGTGGTCGAGTTTGTGTGCCGGATGTACCCGAGCTAAAGCGTAAGATTTTGGAAGAAGGTCATCTGAGTAGTTTGAGTATTCATCCTGGAGCAACGAAGATGTATCAAGATCTGAAGAAGTTGTTTTGGTGGCCAGGAATGAAGAAGGATATTGTTGAGTTTGTTTATGCTTGTTTGGTTTTTTAGAAGTCTAAGGTTGAACACCAGAAGCCGTCTGTAGTAATGCAACCGTTGTTTGTGCCAGAGTGGAAGTGGGATAGCATTTCTATTGATTTTGTGAGTGGTTTCCCGAAGACTGTGAAGTGTTGTGATTCGATTTGGGTGATTGTCGATCGGTTTACGAAATTAGCGCATATTATTCCTATTAAGATTAGTATGTCTTTGGAGAAGTTGGCCGAGATCTACATTGAGCAGATTGTGAAGTTGCATAGTATTCCGTCTAGCATTGTGTCAGATAGAGATCTGAGGTTCACGTCGAAGTTTTGGTAGAGTTTGCAAGAAGCTTTGGGGACTAAGTTGAGATTGAGCTCCGCTTATCAACCTCAAATTGATAGTCAGTCGGAGAGGACTATTCAGTCTTTGGAAGATTTGTTGAGAGCATATGTTTTGGAGCAAGGTGTAAGTTGGAGTGAATGTTTACCTTTGATTGAGTTTACCTACAATAACAGTTTTCATTCGAGTATTGGTATGACACCTTCTGAAGCATTGTACGGTAGGAGATGTAGAATGCGGTTGTGTTGGTTTGAGTCAGGCGAGGGTGCTTTGATTGGACCGGAAGTAGTTCAGCAGACTACGGAGAAGGTTAAGATGATTCAGGAGAAGATGATGGCACCTCAGAGTAGGCAGAAGAGTTATCATGATAAGAGGAGGAAGGATATTGACTTTCAAGCCGGAGATCATGTGTTTTTGAGGGTGAATCCAGTTACGGGCGTCGGGAAGTTGAGGAAGTTGACGCCGCATTTTTTTGGACCTTATTAGGTTATGGACAAAGTTGGAGCTGTAGTTTATCAAATTGCGTTACCGGCGTCGTTGTCGAATCTTCATGATGTGTTTCATGTGTCTCAGTTGTGTGGAAAAGAGATCGTTTTGATAAAGGTGATTTGGGGAGGTCCTACGGGGGAGAGCATAACTTTGGAGTTATAGACTAAGATGAAGGAGTCGTATCCGGAGTTGTTTCCTTCAGGTAATTTTCGAGGGCAAAAATTCTTTTAGGGGGGTAGAGTTGTGACAGCCCGATTTTTAGGATTTATTTATTTAATTGTTTTTGTGTGTTTAATTGTTTATTTTGGTGATTTATTGAATTTTGGGAGTTAAAGGGTATTTTAGTAATTTGAGAGTTAGCGGCATATTTGAAATATGTTAGAAGTTTAGAATTTGGATATTTGAAAATAGTGGTGTATAAGTAATAGGGGGGTTTAAGTGAAGTAAAAGTGTAGAGAAAAATATTGTGAGTTAATCGTAACAAACCTTATTTTATTTTAAAAGGTAACAAACTTTGTTTTAAAAGATATATTTGAAATCGTAACAAACCCTAGAAACCTATTATAAATACACTAATTAATGGTGAGTGAATTAGGTTATTCATTATTCAAAAAACTTTTGAGAGGCAAGAGAGAGATAGAGAGAAGAGGCTTGGAGAAGAGGAAAGCTAGAGAATCAAAGGGGAAGGAGAGGATTGCACTAAGAATAGCGAGGAAACTAAGGCAAGAGGGGAGATTATGATTAACATATGGGTTTAAGAAGCAATTACGTGTTGGGAGCTTTTAGATTATAGCTTAATTTTATGAATTATGATTAATTGTGTTGATTTTCGTGCTCTTTGTTGATGACTGAATTGAATATGTGTTAAATTGTTGATTTCATGCTTTTACTTTGTCAAAACTCATGTTTGATTTCGTTAATTATGAACTTTGTGAAATTAGGTGAAATTAATGAATAATATGATAATTGGTATTGTTTATGATTAATTGAATTGATTATGAGTATGATTATGTATTTGGGTTATGAAATTATGAGGTTATATTGTTTGGGTTAAGTTGGAATTATGGTTGTTGTTGTTTATGTGAAAATTGCTTAAATTGGTGAATTTGAATGAATTATTGACATAATTGATTTTAAGTTGATTTATGTTGTTAATTATGTGCTTATGAACATGTTGATGTGATTAGAAAGTTGGAATTGTTGTTGTACAAATCTGTTTGGGATTTTATGTTGTTTTGGAAAAAAAATGGGTTTTTGAGACGAACTTTGAAAATTAACTGAAAATCTTGTGAAATCAATATCAATTGATGTTTTGCTGTATAACCATTGTTCAATTTGAGTGTATTGATCATGGTTAATATTTGTAAATTGATTTTGGGTTGATGGGGATCAAAAATGAGATTTTTGGGCGAGTTTTAAGTGATTCCCGTAGCCGTAGCAACCACTGACAGCAACAATGTTTTTTTGTTACATCCTTTTTTTTCACTAATTTCTGTTTTGAACTGGGTGTCGGTGTAAACATGAAAGTTGTAGATATGAATGTTAGATTTCAATTGCCATTGGTTGGACTTAATTTTAATTTCTAGAACTTGAGTTATGATCAAAATACTACACATAGGTCATGACACATTTTTCGTGAAACTTTCGCATACTTTTTTCGATGAATCTTGAAACATCCTTAAAATTAATGACGAGTCTAAGGAATCATTTAGAGTTAATAAATGAGTAGGTAATTATGAAGTTGTAATCGTTAATGATGTTTGGTGTAGTTTGTGTGATTAAATCATGAAGTTTAAATTATGAGGATGTTGAAGATTGTAAATACTTGATGTTGTGATGGTTGTGATGTGTTGTAGTTTAGACATAATATTGATAATGCTATTGATGATGCTATTGATGATGATATTTATGATGATATTGATGATGCTATTGATGATTGTCGCGTCGAATTTCGGATATCAAGCTATTGGGAAGCGTTGAATCACTAATTTTAAATCACGACTGAACTTTTAATTTTTCGGGGAGAAAAGGAAAAAAGTTCGAAATTACCTTAAAAAAAGATTTTAGGTTCGAGAGTCGATTATGCGAGGGGAAGGTATTAGCACCCCTCACATCCGTTGTACTCAACGGGAACCTCTTAGTCGGCTTAGGCTTAAAATGTTTTCAAAGTTTTGCTTGCGTGTTTGAATATAAAAAGGGAAAAAGAAAATATGATACGAAGGGAAAAAAAAGAAGTTTTTTATTAACGGGCTTGACAAGATGTGAATCCTGCTCCTACGTATCTCCCGGTAGTCGGAGAATTCAAAGCGTACGTAGTTCTTTGGTAGAAAAAATTTGTATGTTGGTTCGTTTTAATTAAAAAAAGATTTGATAACGCACAAAGGCGTAAAACGTTTAAATGATAAAAGAGACGAACGCACATTAAGGCGATAAACTCGCACAAGGCGTAAAAGATTTAAAGATAAAAAGACGGACGCACATTAAGGCGATAAACTCGCACGAGGCGTAAAAGTTGAAAGATAAAAGACAGACGCACATTAAGGCGATAAACTCGCACAAGGCGTAAAAGATGAAAGATAAAAGACAGACGCACATTAAGGCGATAAACTCGCACAAGGCGTAAAAGGTGAAAGATAAAAGACAGACGCACATTAAGGCGATAAACTCGCACAAGGCGTAAAAAGGTTGAAAACGCGCAAAGGCGCGAAAGGTTCGGATTGACCACGAGGGCCAAGAAAAGTTCAAAATGGTCACGGAGGACCAAAGAAAGGTTAAGCGTGCTAGACGCGTCGAAGGTGGAATGACAATTGCCCGAACGACGAGACATACGTCACGCATTCGTGCAACCGAGGTTTGGGGAGACATACGTCAAGCCATTCCTTTTTCATTCAAGTTTTGTTTCGTTGAAACTCGGAGAAATCTCAAAGGGACAAAACACTAGGTTGGGAAACTTAAAGAAAAGTTGTAAAAAGGAATCACGAACAAATTTGTTGTTCGAGTTTATTGAAAATCATGAACTTCACTTGTTGCTTAAGTTATTGAAACTCAAGAACAAGCGTAGTTCAAGTTTGAAAGATGAACAAAATCATAAAGAATATGCATGAGCTTGGAAAATACACAAGTTCGGCTCAATTTGAGTTTGGTTTAAAAAAGTGAGCAAGCTCGGCTCAAGTTCGTGTTTTGATTGAAAATCATGAACAACGTTGTTGTTCAAGTTTAGCTTTGAAAATAAACGAACTTAGCTTATTGCTCAAGCTTGATCTTGAAAATTCTAGAACATAACTTGTTATGCAAGTTACTCAAAATTAAATGCACGAATTTGTAAAATTTCCAAAGTCATGCAAAATTCTTGATGTGGTTTGAACAAAAATGAGTTTTTACCCTCTTTAGGTTCTGAATCAAGGGTTGGAACCCCAAAAATTTGGCCTTTGGAAGCCTGATTCATGTTCTGAGTTTCACATACTTCGCAGAGCAACCAGAACTTGGCTCTGCGAAGTCAGGTTCTGATGTGGTCGCTCTGCGAGCATAACTTTGCTCTGCGAAGTATGCGAAAAATTGAACTCAGAAGCTGTTTCTGAACAGAAGTTCAGAAACTGCTCCTGAGCAAGCTTCAGAACCTAAAGGGGGTTAAAAAGCTTTGCAAATTTGGAGAAAAGGAGCACAACAACTCAGTTTTAAATGCTTTGCAACTTTGAGATTCCATTTGAGTTTCAAAAGGGGTTTTTGTGCACAAAGTGAAATTAAACAAAACAAATGATGCAAACAGTAAACAAAATGAAAGATAAAGACTTTAGGGTACTTACAGAACTCCTAGCAGAGCGACCTTGACAGAGCAAAAAATTTTATTTTTCATGCTTCTTTTCAATTCAATTTGTTTATTTCAGTCTTACCTAATGTTACTATATATATGTTTGCTGTATTATTTTCTTCTGTTGTAGATGGCACCAAAAGCAGCTGGAAAGCGACCGCGAGTGGAAACCGGTTCGTCTAGTGCAAGGCCACAAGGAGCCTATGATGCATCTCGATTCCTGAGCCTCCACAACCAGCAGAGGTACACAGACCTGCTCAAAAGAACATTCTGGGCCGAGAGGCAATTTATCATCAATGAGCATGGCACATACAGGGAGATCGCTCACTTGATCAATTCCCGAAATTGGGGAATTTTGGAAAACCCTCCCCTCAACCTCAACTATGACATAATAAGGGAGTTTTACGCCAATGTCATCCCTGCTGACCCTGAGGAGGAGTTCACCTATCAGACTATGGTTCGCGGCCGTGTCATTCGATTTGACCGTGAAGCTATCAATGATTACCTCAAGAACCCCCTACAGCTGGATATAGATGAGTTGTGTGCCTTCCATAGGCACCAAAATAGAGGAAATTAGAATCACCATCAAATTGCCCAAACCATCTTCCAACCTGGGAAATACTATGAGCTCAACTCCTCCGGCCAACCAACCAAAGCCATCAAAAACAATCTCACCACACCTGCTCAAGTCATATTTCATCTCATTGTCCATAACATCTGCCCCAAAAGCCACACCTCCTCCACTACATTAGATGTCACCCATTTGCTTTACTACATCCTCACCAACAAACAAGTGGATGTCGCAAGGGTGATTGCACATGAGCTGAGAATAGTGGTGGAGAGTGGGATTAAGCCACCAGCTAAGAAGATGTGCCCTCTTGCATTCCCGGGACTAATTATGGGCCTCTGCCGGGATGCACGCATAGTGATCCCTCCCCAGATCCATGAAACGATTAAAAATCCTATCACAGATGATTATATGGGGAGGCACTGCACAGGCAAGAGAGCACCCAGAGCACATCAACCACCTCCCCAAGCCCCACCTGCACCACAGGGCCCACATTTTTCGGCATGGGACCCGAGAGACAGAGCTGCATGCACCCACACATGGGATGCACTAGAAGCAAATCACAGAGGTCAGCTCGGAATACAGGAGTCTATGTATAAATTGCAGCTGCAGTGGGGACTTCCATCAGATCCTGCTCAGCATTTGATGACTCCAGAGGCTTTTCGGTCATATGTTGCATATCCTGAGGACAGGCCTTTTTACTCGGAGGGAGGTGGCAGTAGTGCAACTGCTGGAGGACATGAAGATGATGATGATGGTGATGATGATGGTGATGGAAGTGAAGACACTGAGGAGGACGATGCCCGTACTCCATGAGTCGCTTCCTTTTAAAGTTTTTGCTAAATAATTTTTTTTTATGTTTTCTTTGACTTTTGAGACAATATTGTTGTTTAATGTTATTTGTATTATTACTCTTTTATTATTTGGCTTTTGAGTCATAATTATAGTGACTGTTATTTATATGAATATGCTTTAATGTTCAAATATTCTGTTTTGGCCATGGATCATTAGTAAAAACAAAAGCTTCTCAAATACTGATTGATCCAAAGCTGAATGATTCAGCAACAGATGTATGGTAATGATAGAAATTGATTGATTTGCTCAAAGCCAAGGTACATGTTTCCTGCTTTTCTAGGATTAAACTTGAAACGTGAATATGTACTTTGTACAAAGGTTATACCATACAGTTTTCTTCATTAATATGTTTATTCTGTGAACCGCTTAGAACAAACCTAAATGTGAGGAATCCTCAAGTTCTATGCATATATGCAGGAGACCGGTATTTATTGTCTAACTCGGTTGTTTTATGTTAAATTTGAAAAATTGTTTTGAACTGTATGAAAGCACAGAAATGATCAAGGCATTCTTTTTGAAATTGAGAAGAAACACTTGACCACAAAAAGCCTACCAAGTGAGAAAGTGTTTATTTGATAACCCCATTTGAGCCTAATGAATCAGAATCCTTAACTAAGAACTGTCAATATTCATAAGCTCAATGCTTAATGAATTTGCCCAAGTCTTCCAAAATCCAGTTCATAGTTAAATCACTATTGGATTCTGATATTTTCACCTTCATTTTGAACCCTAAACCATCATGTATATTTGTCCCTTGCCTAGTGATAGGGGAACATTCAATTAGGGTATCATTTTGTATAAGTTGGGGAGAAAAGGGAGGTATTTCATTTATGTCAAGTAATGGTGAAATTTGAAAATTGATCTTGACAACAAGAAAAAGAAAAGAAAAAGAGAAAGAAAAGAAAAAGGAAAGAAAAGAAAAAGAAAAAAAAAACAATAAATAGAAAAAGTTGTCAAGATCAAAGTACTACTTGTATATCACCAAGGGTTGATAAAGAGAATTTGGAGGAAGGGAGTTCGCTAGTTGTTTTGTGTAAATAGAAAGAATGTTCCTCTATGCTTGGCCAATTGAATTTAATTTTCCCACACATGACATTTCTTTTGAAACCAAGCCAAATTACAACCCTCAAAGACCTTTTGATCTATGCTTTTGTGCTTTTTGAGATGATAATTGGATGGACACATAACTAAATCGGGATGTTAGCAGATTTACCGGATGTGTGTTCAAAACCCTCACGACATGATTTCAATTTGTTTCATTTACTTTCAAAGAAGTGTGTTAGGTGCGGTCCACTTATAATAACTGTGTTCATGACTTGAACTGTGTGATATAAATTTTGTGTTTAGGATTATTTCACATTCATAGTGTAATCTTAGATTAATGGGAACATCAGAATTGCCCGTGCAAATCTCAAATGAATCATGCAATCTTAAATTTTGTTTAAATCTCTGCCTTTGCTGTTTTGCGTCATACCTGTTGTTTAAAGCTTAATTTTTTATTTGTAAAGTCCTTTGTTTGAGGACAAACAAAGATTTAAGTTGGGGAGTGTGATAAGTGCCAGAAACTAGTTATAAAGCATATTTATTTTAGGCACTTTTCTTACTTGTTTTACAAGTTATCTTGGTAAAAGCTCTGAAAGAAAGGATAATTAACATTTCATGCTTTTTAGACCTAATCCCAACTATTTTTGTAGGTATATGCTATTTCCTTGGACTTAAAGGTCAAGAATGAAAGAAAATCAAATCAAAGACTTCGCAAAGCGATGTCTAGGCGAAATCAAGTCAGTAGGTTCAGAAGATCAAGCAAACAGAGTCTGAGCTTCGCAGAGCAAAGTAGCGTCGCAGAGCGAAGTAAGGCGGTCTGGACTTTTCAAGGCTGAGGCAGTAGGTTCTGAAGATCAAGCAAACAGAGTCTGAGCTTCGCAAAGCAAAGTAGTGTCGCAGAGCGAAGTAAGGCGGTCTGGACTATTCAAGGCTGAGGTGGCAGAAACCTAGTGGTGAAGAAAGGACTTCACAAAGCAAAGTATGACTTCGCAGAGCGAAGTCTAAAATATCAGAATATCTATAAATAGGTTCAGAAGCAGAAAAGTGAGAGAGTTGTAATAATAAGTAGATATATTTTTAGATAGAAAATAGGGATAAAAGTGATGTTCTTCCAGGAGCAAGAGGGATTGAGTGTGGATTAACTAAGATTCTTTGGGAAATCAAGACTTAGCTTTCGATCTTCATCTTTCTTTCCACTTTTTGTATTGTTGTCATGACATTGACCAACTAACTTTCCTTTGTTGGGATTGGAGGTACTTAATATAGCTTAGATGTAATCTTTTGGTCTTTAAATATATGATTGTAGCACCTTATGTGATATTGAGGTTATTCTTGCTATTCATTCTTATGCTTGATTTAAATGTTATTGAAAAATACTTTTGAATCTAGGTTTAGAATAATCTTCTATCAAAATAAGAAATTCTAGACATAAAATTGTGTTTTGATAATCACATAAAGTATCGGAACGTAATGCTATCGGATCGTTTAATAGATTGGGAAATCGTCGATTAAATGATACGATCGATCTCACGACGTCATTTAGACATGAATGGTGTTGTCGAGTGATACGTGATAATTTCGCTAAAAAGCTAGAATCCATATACATGATCATTAGAATATCTTCGATGCTCGATTGACGAACTCCGATTTCAATGCTTTTACGCCCTATTACTCGTCGTTTTATTATCGCTTTAAAGTCCAATAGTTTATATGAAACAATTTATAAAACCTAACTTAAAATGATAACAATTGTTGAATGGCTTGCAATATCGCACTAGTCTCTGTGGATACGATATAAAAATACTTACTTTTTTCTGATCAACAAGTTCGACGGCTGCTTCTACATCTAATTCTGTAGAAAGTCCTTTTGTCCAACCTCCTACCCTTATAAAAGGTTTTAAGTTAGACAAAGATACTAACGAATTCGTTAATATTTTAGAAGAAAAACTAAAACAAATGCGTTTGAATGTTTTATCTGAAAAAGAAGTTTCAGAAATATTTGAAAGTTCTGACAATGAAGAAATTGGAAATATTGACCAATTAACTAATATGTTTAAAAATCAGGATATCAATAATTCTGAAATTAATCATATCTATTCTTCTGAACCTTTAGAAAAATATTATTATAAGAGACCTTCTCCGCAAGATTTGCTTTTGGAAGAAGACGAATTCTACCAGAACGCCTATTCTGGAAAATCCATTTATGAATGGAATATTGATGGTTTGAATGATACGCAAATCATAAAAGTTATACATAGAATGTTTATGTATGCCACTGTTAGTAAACAACTAGGAAATTCCGATAGTGCTATAGCTACTTTTGTTACTGCTGGATTTGTAGGACAACTTAAAGGTTGGTGGGATCATTATCTGTGCAGATCAGCGTAAAGAAATTCTTAATTCTAAAAAATTAGGAATGGATAACAACGATTTTAACAATGTTATTATGACTGGTGAAGAAGATGATGTTTATACTCTTTGTTTAGCTATTCTTCAGCATTTTGTAGGAACCATTGCTCCTATAACAGAGAAGCTCAGTACCCTTCTCCAAAACCTCATATGTCCTTCCTTAACCCATTTTAGATGGTATAAGGATACCTTCTTATCTAGGGTTTTTCAACTTTCCAATTCCAATTCGGAACACTGGAAATCCAAATTTGTGGATGGTTTACCACATCTCTTTGCCGAAAGAATTAGGCAAACTCTTAGAAATAGAAATGATGGTATTAATATTAATTATCATAACTTGACCTATGGTCACATCATTAGTACCTGTATTAATAAGGGTTTAAATTTATGTAATGACATAAAATTAAAAAACCAACTTAAAAAACAAAAATTAACATAAAAACACCAATTAGGTGAATTCTGTGATCAATTTGCTTTTGATTTAGGGAAACCTTCCCCTGATAAAAGCAAGAAAGGAAAATCCTTAAATAAAACTCATCGAGAATATAAAAAACCTTAAAGGAAAAAAGAAATTTAGAAAACATTTTCATAAAAAAGATAAGGATAATATTCCTAAGGCAAGTAAGAAAAGAAAATCCAAAAAAATGGATATTACTTGTCATAAATGTGGCAAAGCAGGTCATTATGCTAACCAATGTTGGACCAAAAAGGCCCTTAAAAATATTGAGGATAACAATCTTCGTTCTCAACTTGAGAAAGTTCTCTTAATTAATTCAAAGAGTGAATATGACTCATCTGATGATGAGATATATATGATTAATGAATCATCCTCTGATAATGAAGAAGATATGCCTTCTAGTGACAACAATGATTGTCAATGTAATTATTGGAAGTCCATTGTTGAGATGGATGGATTAAATGTTCTCACTGAAGAACATGATGAAGCTCTAAAGGCTTTAGAAGCTATATCAGATAATAATCTGAAAAGAAAGATGATAGACTTCTTAATAAAAGAACATTCTAAAAAAGATACTCCTAAGATTATGGATGTTCCTTATAAGATTAGTGAGGTCTTATCTAGACTTCAACAATCTAATATAAGAGAAACTCCTGTTTCTATTGGAGATCTTAAAAGAGAAATAAACTCTTTAAAAATTGAAATTTCTCAAATAAAGAAAGATAATAATAAATTATCTCAAAAAATTAGTTCTTTAGAAAATAGTAAAGAAGGAAATGATCCTTTGAAAAATATGGCTTCTTCTAGTAAAACTAATGAAGAAGATTATTTAAATATTCTTGAAAGAGTAACATCACAAAAATGGTTTGTGAAAATCACCCTTGTTATTAATAAAAAATTTATCATTTATGAAGAGATAGCCCTGGTGGATAGTGGTGTTGATCTCAATTGTATTCAGGAAGGGATTATCCCAACAAAATATTTTGAGAAAACTACTCAATCCCTTATCCAAGCTGGAGGGGATAGACTTCGAGTTAATTATAAATTAACCAATACTTATAATTGTAACCAAAATATTTGTTTACCAACTCATTTTATCTTGGTTAAAGGATTAAATCATAGAATCATATTGGGAACTCGTTTTTTTCATAATATAATGCCTATAATTAATATTGATCAGAAATGTATTACTACCTATATTGATAATAAAAAAATTACTTTTGAATTCATTACTGATCCTCAAACTAGAATGTTAAATGAGGTCAAAAATTTACTTTTGAACAAAGAAAAACAATTGTGTTTTCTCAAAGAAGAAGTAAATATTTTAACTATTAATGATCATCTTAATAAAGAAGAAATTAAAAGACAAATTAAGTCTTTAGAAGAACAGTTTCATATTGAGATCTGTAATGATGTTCCTAATGCTTTTTGGGATAGAAAAAAGCATGTCATCACTCTACCCTATCTTGATGATTTCAATGAAAATCAGATTCCTACAAAGGCTAGACTTGCTCAAATGAATCAGGAGTATCTAGCTCTTTGCAAGAAGGAAATTCAGACCCTTCTTGATAAAGGATTAATAAGAAACTCTAAGTCCCCTTGGAGTTGTACAACCTTTTATGTTAATAAGGCTACTGAAAAGGAACGAGGTGTTCCTAGACTCGTTATTAACTACAAACCTCTTAATAAGGTGCTTAAAAGGATTAGATATCCTATGCCCAATAAGAAAGATCTTCTTGACAGACTTAATACTTCTGTTATTTTTTCGAAATTTGATTTAAAATCTGGTTATTGGCAGATTCAAGTTGCTGAAACTGATAAATACAAAACAACTTTCACTGTTCCTTTTGGGCATTTTGAATGGAATGTTTTACCTTTTGGTTTAAAAAATGCTCCTTCTGAATTTCAGAACATTATGAATGATATATTTAATTCTTATTCTGAATTCATAATTTTCTATATTGACGATGTTCTGGTCTTCTCTAATAACATTGACCAGCATTTCAAACATTTGAAAATTTTCAAAGATGTTGTTAAAAGAAATGGGTTAGTTATATCTGCACCCAAAATGAAAATCTTCCAAACTAAAGTTAGATTTTTGGGTCATGAGATCCACCAAGGAACTATTATTCCTATTAATATAAGTATTGAATTTGCTTCTAAATTTCCTGATATTATTATCGATAAGACTCAATTACAAAGATTTCTGGGAATTATGTTTCTGACTATTACAAAGATTTAGCAAATGATACTTCTATTCTTTATAATACATTAAAAATTAATCCTGGCCCTTGGACAGATGAGCATACTCAAGCTATCCAAAGGATCAAAGCCAAGGTTAAATGCTTACCTTGTTTATCTTTGGCTAATTCTAAATATTTTAAAATTGTTGAAACAGATGCCTCTGATATCGGTTATGGAGGTATTTTAAAACAAACCAATCCTAAGGACTCTAAAGAAGTCTTGGTTAGATTTACCTCGGGTAAATGGAACCCAACTCAGGCAAAATATTCTACTATTAAGAAAAAAATGCTTTCTATTATAAAATGTATCTCTAAATTTCAGAGTGATTTACTAAATCAGAAATTTTTGCTTAGAATTGATTGTAGCTCTGCTAAATCTGTTATTGAAAAAGATGTTAAAAATCTTGTAGCAAAACAAATTTTTGCAGGATGGCAAGCTCAATTATCTGCTTTTGAATTTGATATTCAACACATAAGAGGGGAAAATAATTCCCTTGCAGATTATTTAACCCGTGAATTCTTGCAAGGCAATGACATCCCCTTATAGGGGAAGAGGCCGTGGCAGAGGTCGCGGGAGAGGAGAGAGTAACAAATTGTTACCTCACTAGGAATTAAACATTCCTCTAATAGGGGATTGGACTACTGTTTCTCATAAAGGAATATACCAACTTCCTCCAAAAAAGAAGAATCTTCTTCATTCTCCAATAAGATAATATCTTATAAGGAAATAGCGGTCAATGACCCTCCTCACAACCAGGTTTCTGAATATTTCGAAAACCCAATTACAGAAGTCATCATGTATATAGATGATGAAGATTTAAGTTTAACCAACAATGATGGTTGGTCTATTAAATCAAGATATGTGAAGAAAGAGGTTATCCTGGGCTTTATGGAAAGTCTAGACCTAATCTGGAAATTCTCCTAACAGTTACTGAATCAGTAACGATTACTCATCATTATCTGAATAACAATCCAGAAAGTTTTATAAACTTTTCCAAATGTCATGTTAACAAAATTTTGTTACCAAGAGAATGGGGTCTCAATCCAAATGGAGAAAAGGCCATAAAAATTGCTGAAGGTAAATATATTTACTATAATTATTGGGATTATATCCAAGCTTTTACTTAAGCTTTTTATTACCAGAATCCTAAGAATAAACATTCTTGGTTCTTTTCCATTAATCCGGAAATAGCCAATAAAACTATACCAAATTGGTTTTATCAATGGTGGCTAAAATTTGGCCCTTCCATGTTAATCCTTCCTGATAATATTTCAAACCAGTATAATTCCTGGTGTGATAACAGTCCTTTAATTACAAAGGTGATTTCAAAAAAGCTGATTACTGGACAATGTCTTTTACTTTTCTTCATAAAGTTTCAAATTCCTTGGATATGGAGTTGGACAGTCTCTGTTTATAGAGACAGATTTAATATCCCCACACTTCAAAGAAATTTCTTTAGTAAGTGGTGGAATAAAATGCCTTCTGAAGACATTAAGACAATATGTCTTAAAATTGAGAAAAGTATCATTGAAGACAAGGCTAATAACCTTGATAAACAGGATTCTCAACCCTCTCCTTTGGCTCATATGAGAGATTACTTCCAAAGGAAATATCCGAAAGAATCTGAGGATAAAATCATGGAAAGGACCTTAGACTATATGAAGTCTCAATTTCTGAATACCTTTCCTTCAAAAAAGGAAGATACTATGTCAACTTTTTCCCAAGGAACCATGGATATCCTTGCTGGTGAATCTCAAATGGTAGAAGACCCTACACCAGAAGATTTTTGGGATGCCCTTATTGAATCAATAATTCCAAATAAAGATAAAGGAAAAGAAGTCCAACAATAATTCAGCAATAGTACCTAGCAATAATGCTCAGTGACTATTCCCTCCATTAATGCTAATCAATAATGTCTAGCATAGTGCCAAATGTCTGGCATCTGCTTTTAAGTCATTATCGACATTTTACTTTTCTTTATTTTGTTAAAGTTGTTTGGCAGGATGTTCATTATTGTTGTGTCGATGGGGCCCATTGTGTACCCGGCATCAATAATTCTACTAAACCGGCTACTGTCAACTTTATTTTCTTTTTACCGGCTTGAATAGCAAGTCTTTTTCCCTATATAAGGAATTTTAGTTGCTCCATTAAGGGCACGCTTTTTTGTAAACACTTCAAGCATAAATAAAATCTCTCTGCAATCTTTCTCTACCATTACATCCGCTTCCTCGATTACTTTTGAATATATATATATATATATATATATATATATATATATATATATATATATATATATTGTAGATACCTTAATGATTTTAGATGATGTAACTTAGAAGTCCATATGTATATTATTTATTTTTATATAAGTTATGATACTGTATATGTCATTGAATGTATAGGTTATTTAAATTGTTTATTGTTTTAAAATTTTTGAATATCTTTCTTTTATTTTGATTTAACAAGGATGGTTAATATTCCGTCTATCCACTTTTTTCTTGTATTTAATTGTATATAGAAAGAAAATAACATATTTGATAAATAAGATTAAAATAATGTTTTTAGTGTCCAATATTGTTTCTATTGTTATAGATTGCAACTCCTTTGTTGTGGATTATTCTTATTTTAATGAGATTTAATTAATTTTTTAATTGATAGTTTAAATAATATTATAAAAATGATAACATAGTTTAAATATAAAGGGGTAAAATTGGAATGAAAAAATCCAACGCAAAATGGTGTATTTATATTATATATTGTTTTTTCTTCAAAAAAAAAAGCAAAACTGATCCACCGAAATGGAGAATCGAATATGAGGCCTTGAGAGAAATAAACCCTAATGTTACAAGCTAACACTATCGGACCAACCCAATCGGGTTTCCTTTATATGTTGTTATTGTAGATACTAGCGTTCAGATGGGCACTTCGTGCTCGTTTGTTCTCTTTTTTTAATGTGCTAACACGTGTAATTTATAAGCGATGTTTTTTTATATATATAAATTTTGATTTTGATTAAAATTATATGTATAGATGTTTGTGACTTTTGAATAGTAACAAATTATATTTATCTTTTACCATTAATATAATAAATATAATAAAATTTTTATATTTTTCAATAACACCAACAATATATCATTCTTAAAAGCAAATTTCTTTAAGGATATAACTGTAATAATGAAAAATTCATGCTAAAAAATAAGGTATTTCTTTTATAAATTTGTATAGATAAGTATGCTACAAACAATATACATTACACTACTAATAAATATGATTACCTTATGGTGTAACTTTTAATTTAAGAAATGAGTCTTGTTAATGGTCTTGTTAACGAGTGTCTCCGGGACACTCTTTAAGCACCTCTAATAAAGAAATTATTTAAAAAAAAAATTAAAGATTTCAATTTCCAATGCAATAAATGCACAAACTTTCATAAAAACTTACCACCAATTTTTGTGGTTAAAGAGTGGCTCAGGGGCACTTGTTAACATTTTCCTTAATTTATTTATTCATTTTTTGTTTGAAGTTGAACACAAGATTTTGCTAATGAGTTACTCCCTCCATCCTTAATTATAAGTCTCTTTGACTAATTTCACACATATTAAAAAAATTGGCAATGTAGGTAATGTGTGTGAATTTTACTAGATTGTCATTTGTTTGTATGTGTATTTAATTTGACTTTTCACATTTTAATGCAAATTAATAGTATTAATTAGGATATGTTTAAGAAAAGAATAATAATTGCATATAGTAATTTATATATGGGCTTTATATTTAGGGACTATATTTTTTTTTCAAAAGAGGCTTATAATAAAGGACGGATGGAGTAATAACTTACCATCAAAGTCAACATACATTTCTTTTAAAACTAAGTCAACATACATTGACTTATTCATTTTTTCCTTATCTAATAAAATAATTAAATTTTCTATATATAGAGAGAGATAAATGGGATACTAACTTTTGATATAACAATTTTTCTTTCAACTTTATTATTAATTTAACTATTTCTTTAAATAATTTTTTTATTATTTAACTAATTTAAATTAAAAGAAAAGATAAATGAAGGTTGACTCTAACCGAATGGATTGGATTTTCACAATAGGACGAGTTAAAATTTGAATCTCGACATATGATTACTTAGTGTGGAAAAACAACCGATGAAAAAGAAGAAGTATAAATAAAAATTGAGAGATCGAAAAAAATGAGACACCGACAATGTATATTAGTATTATAATCCTAATCATAATAGTTAAATTAAATAAATTGATCTTTCAAATCCATGAATACTAAAGGTCACGTGGGATGTATGAATTTAATCAACGTGAATTAATCTCTCTTTGACGAAAAGGAGATATAGTAGATAACAGATAACAAATGCCTAATACTGTATACATACCAAACTACTTTCAACAATCAACTATTATATTGAATTTGAAATATTTAATATTTTAATAGTTTTTTACTTGTTAATATAGTTGAAGTAAAGAGTTTAATTATTGTTCTGAATGCATTCTATATAAGTTGTCGTGTCATTTAATGAAATAACAATTCATGTATTTTCGTCTTCGTTAATTGATGTGACAATACATAACTAAATGTATATGTAAATAATTGTACATTGACTGAATATATTAATTAAATTTTTAAAGTATTTGTTAAATATAAAATGACAAAAAAATTATTTATTTAAATAACAAAGTTTTTTTTTTTTCAACGGGGGGAATAACAAAGGTAACAACATGAGAAAAATGAAATACCTAAAGGAAACATCTAAATTTTTCATTAAAGAAAAAGAGATATCAACTTTTTCTATTATTAAACTAAAAATAGATATATCAACTTTTTCCATCACAAAAAATACTAACTTTTGATTAACTTTTTTCACTATTTTATTTTATAATTTTTTCTTTCTTTATCCCATTAAATTGTTGAAATTTTCTATACACAGATATTATTTTTTTATCAAGCGGTCTAGTGTTCCTGCATATATTATACAATGTTCCTGTCAACTGAGCTAAGTTCACAGAGACAAGATAAAAAGTTTTTTATTTTTGAGAAAAGTGAAAAGATGAACATGCTAGTTGTTAAAAGTATAATTTTTTAGACTAAAACAAAATTATATTCATTCATTCAAATCGATATAGTACATCGAATACAATCAGATCCAACATCACTAAAAACATAAAGGGATAAATTTGCGAACAGGAGTAGTGCTAGCACAAAAGTTAACGACATTCATTTATTTAAGTTGACATAGTGCATCATTCAACACCGCAATAATATGCAATCACAAAATGCATACAAATAATATGATAAAATAAAGGTAACCGGATTACCAATGTCTTTGAATATGCAACATTGATGTTCAAGTCACAAAATGCATACAAATAATATGCAATCACAAAATGCATACAAATAATATGATAAAATAAAGATAACTGGAATACCAATGTTTTTGAATATGCAACATTGATGTTCAAGTCATTGATTGCATCTGTAATTGATAGAAGTTATCTTTCAATAGAAACCAATTGAACATCGCAATAAGACATTACATCAAACATACGACGGAATAAAAAAAAAACACAAGAAAAAAATCTTTTATGTGAAAGTCACTTATTTTAATTAAAAGAAGGGAAATAAGATACATATAAATGATTCTAGGTAAAAATGATGCAAAACCACCCCTCTCGAATGAATGAAGGAGAAAAACAACGAAGTTTCTCTTTAAAAAAACTAGGCCGGCTAATAATAATTATAAAAGTTAAAAATTCGAATCCATGGTAACATAAAAAATATTCAAATCCTGAAAGCAAAATGTCACATGGGATGAATTACCTAACGTAGATTAAAGCTGTAAGCGACAAAAGCATCATATAAACTAGATAATAACGGATTAAATTAGTTAAGGATTCAAAAGAGGAAATTATTTGTAAATCTTATGTAGAAAATGTTCATTTTTAAAGTTTCAATGCATTAAATACACAATTTCCAAAAAAAACTTTATTATTCTTTGAACTTCTAAACAAGTGTCTCAAAGACACTCGTTAACATTTCGCAATTATAAATACAGCAGATGAGCTAACCAGTGGCAAAGGGTCATGCTAAGCATTTTTCAATAATTTATAACAAATAAACACAAATGCTGCAACTTCAAGTTTTCTCAAAAATAAATGCTACTTCATGTAGTGCTTGAAAAAACATTGTAAATCAGTGTAGAAAAAACGTTGTAAACTAATGTTACCAAATCTCTGCCTTAATATTAATATAGTGAGGTACAAGTGATAGATACCTGATCCGCTTAATCATTTGATCCAAAGTTCGATTCATGGTTGACGCGTAAGAAAAAATATTGGAATAGGTCAACCAATTAAATAGATCTCAATTATTTCGAATGAATTAATCTCAACAACTCCACCTTATCTATTATATAAACTATCCACCGTATAGCTATGCCAATTAGAACATTTGTGTAATAAACTATCCACCGTAAAATCTTGTGTAATAATGTCTTCCACTTTATTTGTATTATATTGGAACATTTGTCCTGCCCATTCATGTATCTGAAAGAATAAAATGTATGCACGCTACTCTGTAATAATGTCTTCCACATTTATTTAATAAGAAAACATTCATTCATCCTAGTAATGATTCATACATGTATACTAATTACTAATATACAAGAAAAACAAAAGGTATGAACGTGATACCACAGCCCACTTGGTATACTTTATCTTAAAAAAATTCAAACATTTGATGAATAATAGTCCAATACCACCAGCAGACAGCAGCCAATAGATATGAAATATTGAAATTAAATCAAACTTCAGATCTCAGTTCTACACCTTTATGATGCAAAAGAATTGTATAAAAAAAATGAAAACCACGTGTGTCATTGAATTTGTAATCCTTATCTTCTAAAAGGAATATTATTTTTTCTGTATATAAGAATGATGAAGTAAACAAAGATCATAGTGAGCAAAACCAGTACTAGTCACTAGTCAGTACTACTATCTAGTTTATCAATATGGCTAGCCAACAATCTTTGTTAGACAAGCCAAGAAAATCCCTTTCCAAAACTTTCTGGTTAATCCTCTCTTTAGTTGCTATCATAAGTTCATCAGCCCTTATTATTTCTCATCTAAATAAACCTATCTCCTTTTTCAATCTCTCCTCAGCTCCTAATCTATGTGAGCATGCTCTTGATACAAAATCATGCTTAACTCATGTATCAGAAGTAGTTCAAGGTTCAACCTTGTCCAATACCAAAGACCACAAATTGAGTACACTCATATCGTTGTTAACCAAATCCACCGCACACATTCGAAAGGCAATGGACACGGCTAATGTTATCAAACGCCGTGTTAATAGCCCTAGAGAGGAAATTGCTTTGAATGACTGTGAGGAATTAATGGATTTGTCCATGGATAGAGTTTGGGACTCAGTGTTGACTCTAACAAAAAATAACATTGACTCAAAACATGATGCACACACATGGCTAAGTAGTGTGCTCACTAACCATGCAACTTGCTTGGATGGATTAGAAGGTTCATCTCGGGTCGTTATGGAGAGTGATCTTCAGGACTTGATTTCCAGAGCTAGATCTTCTCTTGCCGTGCTTGTTTCTGTCATGCCTCCAAAGGCTAACAACGGATTCATTGATGAAAAATTTAATGGCGACTTTCCCTCTTGGGTTACAAGTAAGGATCGAAGGCTTTTGGAATCTTCAGTTGGGGACATAAAGGCCAATGTTGTGGTGGCTCAGGACGGGAGCGGCAAGTTCAAGACTGTGGCTCAAGCTGTGGCATCTGCACCAGACAACGGTAAGGCAAGGTATGTTATCTATGTGAAAAAGGGAACATACAAAGAGAACATAGAAATTGGCAAGAAAAAGACAAATGTGATGCTCGTGGGAGATGGTATGGATGCAACAATAATCACAGGCAGCTTAAATTTCATCGATGGAACAACAACCTTCAAGAGTGCAACCGTTGGTATGGATTTTTCCCCTTTTGTGTATTTACCATTTCAATTTCTCCATGATATAATGATTTTTATTCATGTATAATTTGGTTTTCTAGCTGCTGTCGGAGATGGGTTTATAGCTCAGGACATTAGGTTCCAAAACACGGCAGGCCCAGAGAAGCACCAGGCAGTTGCTCTTCGTGTCGGCGCTGATCAATCCGTCATCAACCGCTGCAAAATTGATGCATTTCAAGACACTCTCTACGCACACTCCAACCGACAATTTTACCGTGACTCCTACATTACTGGTACCGTTGACTTTATCTTTGGAAACGCAGCTGTTGTGTTCCAGAAGAGCAAACTTGCGGCCCGAAAGCCTATGAGCAACCAAAAAAACATGGTCACTGCCCAAGGTCGAGAAGACCCAAACCAGAACACCGCAACTTCAATTCAGCAATGTGACGTAATACCAAGCTCAGACCTCAAGCCTGTGCAAGGCTCCATCAAAACATACCTCGGTCGCCCATGGAAGAAATACTCCAGGACTGTTGTGTTACAGTCCGTCGTGGACAGCCACATTGACCCAGCAGGATGGGCTGAATGGGATGCCGCGAGTAAGGACTTTCTGCAAACATTGTATTACGGAGAGTACATGAACAGCGGAGCAGGTGCTGGTACGAGTAAGAGAGTGACTTGGCCTGGTTATCATATCATCAAAAATGCTGCAGAGGCAAGCAAGTTTACAGTAGCACAGCTCATCCAAGGCAATGTTTGGTTGAAGAACACAGGGGTGGCCTTCATTGAAGGCCTGTAGAAATGCCCTTTAACAAGCGTGTACCGCTATGTTTCAGACGTTTTGCAGGAAATAAAACAGAAAAATTACGCTTTATGGCAGGATATTACAATTGTCTTCTAGTAGTGTTGTATTGAATGCCTATTGTCTGGAAAACAAATTTGTCTATTTTATCCATGTGCTTCCCAATTCCCAGTTTTATATATTACAATAGTCATCTAACCTTTTGTAATCCATAAACGAGATTCTCAGAATGATGAAGGAATTTACCTGTACTTTTAACACAGGTGGAAAATCATATATAATTTCTCTATGACAAGACATACATTCAAATTCCTGACAATTTAGATTCAGATTCAGATCCGTATAATTAGATGCTTTCAAAGGGAAACAATTACATGACAACATATGCTATGTTATATCTTAGTTCTACAGCTTTAAGGTTCAAAAGAATTTTATAAAAAAATGAAAATTACATGTGCCATTGGATTTGCAATCCTTATCTTCAAAATTGATTGTTATTCTGCCTATATATAAGTATGATGAAGTAAACAAAGATCATAGTAAGCAACAAGCCGTCAGTACTAGCTGGCTTATCAGTACGGCTGGTACATTAAGTATGATATTGGATAAGAGAGAATAATCTCAACTTTAGAGTAGTTGATATTTGTAGTTACAACAAAAATCTTAAAATCAATTTATCTTACACATGACGAAAAAAAAAAAACGGATACATTATCATCTAGATTCTAATATCCTAACAAACTATAACTTTGTTTCATGAATGAAATGTGAAACACTGAAGTATTCAATATATATTTTGAAGACCAAAATGTGCAACTAAAAAAGATGATAGGAGCCATGTTAACATTGCTACATACTACGTACATACTCAGTCAAATTGAGTAATAAAAAACTGACCTGTAAAGAAAAGGCACCATTCGAAACTGCGGTTAAGCATGAGGGTATTCTTTCCGAAGCATCCAGTAAATTGATAATTGACTGATTCTGTAGTAGTAATAACCTGTAAATACCTCGGGTCTAGTGCAAGTGGTTGATGCGAAGTGTGGTTGACTGTTGTAAACTTTGGAGTACCGAATTCAATTCCTACTCATCATATAGTAATAACCTAAGTATAAATAAAAAATTATTAATCATACAAATGAAAAACTAATATTATATTTTGAAAATAAAGGTCCAAATACTTGTTGTGACATGCTCGTGATTCTTATCCTTCACATTTAACTCAAGGGAAACAAAAGAGCAGACACTTTATCAGCACCATATATTGTCGGAGTTGAATGGTCCTCTAAAGGCCCACCTCTAAAGAGAATCATTTCATGAATCACTCGTATGCCACAATATACATGTGAGAAAGGAAAATAAGAGTTTCAAATGAAGTAAACTTGTCCTTACATGGAAGAAATGAGATAATATTTCTGCTGAAGATGCAGCAGAAAATTAAGCAAGGATAAGTATAGATTTATGGAAAGACTACTTTCTTTTTCGATATATATAGGTTTACGGTCTGCTAACCACATCAAGGAACTAATGCAAAACATATCACCGAGACACAAACTTCAAATGTGACTCCTAATCATAGCAATTTATTAACCCATTCATATAAAAATAAACACAAATAAGGTCACTAGGATTCGATCCCTACTAAATTCCTACTCCTGCTAACAAACTAACCACCACCTATAGATAAAGGTAAAGCAGTGGCTTATTCCCCGGTTTTCTTCTTCTTCTTTAAACCAATACAAAAAAACATGGATACCTTGTCTGCAGTGTTATCAATCCCAGATAGCAGCGGGCCCGAAAATTGCTATAGTGAGAAAGCAGATAGAGGGACGACTGTTACTACATATATAAGAACTCAACAACTAGCAATGACTAACCAGCGAAAAGGTGAGATAGGACAGCACAGCATGTTGGGGCAGGGTACTAGAGGAGAAGCCAAACGCTGATACGATGTTTTTAAATTGCAAATTCCCAAAATACCTCAATCTAAAAGCTCTAATGTTCAAATTTTAAGGGATTTGTTTGTAACTTTCAATCTCTTTTTGAGGTGGGACACTATTGAGGCTGTGACAAGCCGGTGTTTTGATCGGTATAGGATCTGCTACGGCTGTTACACTAAGTTCTCCGCTACTGCATGTCTTCTAGTATCCAAGGGCCACCACTACACTACTGTAGTGCCGCTGTAGCGTGCAATTGCAACACTGGTCGTCCCTATTATACCGTAGAAGGGAAGATCATTTAAACTATATATTTGTTCTGACTTATCACAATTAGGCTATAATCCATCCATTCGTTTAAACTATATACATGTACAAAGTTTCTTTTGACTTTCAATGCCTTAAAGAGAAGAGACTCAAATTCACAAGAGCCACCATAACAGTTTTAAATGTAAAATCCTTGATCAATAGACTTATGGAGTAAACAGACATTAATACTTAAAGTAAGGACTGGTCCAATTATCGAAAATCTGCTAGTTTTGTTCTCTTAAACATGTTCTTAACAGGAAAAATTAAGAACCCCCGAGTTAGTGCTATATCACAAGTTGCATTTTCATCCCTGTTCTCGAGTGCATTTGATTCAACGATTATTGAAGTTCACTGACTAACCAATGTGGCTGATCTCATACATGAATAAAAATGGTTGCTTCATGCATATGGACCCACAAAATATAAATAAGTATGCTTACATTTGATATGCTTCATGCAATGTAAAATCTTTCGGCATTTAAAAACAATTAAAGAAAATATTATACAACTGAACACTAAGTCAATGTCATTATGACGACAAAATATTGTAAGAAACCTGATGGACATTAGGGTATAATGTTTTCCATTCAAATCCAGCATTGATCAATTTATTGAGCCTTTCAGATCAACAGCAAACTTCTCTGCCACTCTTGAACTATAGTGAAAAGGGCCATACTTGGATTTTCCTGTAAATATAGAACTAATTCATGATCCAATCCAACATCATTAACACATTATAATATGAACATGTAGCCATATACAGATATAGGTAATTAGATATAAGATTGTTACAAAACACAGGAGCTCAAAAGACAATAAACGCCAACGAAATTACAAAACTACGACAACAGTATGAATTAACAATTGAGAGCACTACGAGATAAAATCATTAGCGTAAATTGGTGAAGGAAAATCGACTTAATTAAAGGCAGCGGAAGTTTAAAAATTTTGATTTCCTTTCCTTGGATCATTACGAATATGACATGAATCAATGATAGAATTGTTAAACGATTTCTTTGATCACAGCCAAGCAAGCAAGCAAAGCCTCTACTCGTCCACACGAACGGTTTTCTCTGGTTCCTGGTGCTAGCCAAGCGATCAAAGGTTAGGGAGAGAAGTAGGGTTTCGGTTTTGCCTTTAGGGTTACACGAAAAATTGCACCCTTCCTTGATTTCAACACTAGAGCTCTATTTATAGAGCTCCTTGCAACACGAAATCAGCCATCATTGTTGAGCTTCCATAAGCCCATTAACCCATCAGCTTCCGCTAACTAATTAGCATCAATTGCTAAACGCACCCCATCATATAAGTATTACTTATATTTCTCCTTTTTACCGTTCTATTGTGTGTGACCCTATAGGTTTTTGTAACGTTGGCAATAATATTAAATCTTATATTTAATATTCCAAACAGTGAGCGGTATCTAGCAACACATCACTGCTACCCAAGTGACAAGAATGTCAAGTGATCTGACGAAATCTTTTCCACGATAATGTCTATGTGTACGATTACTCTTTTGTCCTAATATCTTTATTGAACACAAGACATAGATTGTGTCACCCTTGTTTAGCTCAATATTTATATTTCTTGATCCCGAAATATACTGAATAACGAATAAGTCCAATATCTCATATTGACTTAATTCGGCATGGCCATGCATTTTTCCAGTCATATTTCATCAAGAGGCCTAAAGATATATCTCCTGTTATGAAGGAGGGACAAATCTCATCTAGGACACTCATGTCCCTCAGCATGATTCATCGAGTGCCCATTAACCAACGTTATAGTTATCTTGTTACAGATAACGTTTGAATGACAATAAAACACTTGAGTCCACATCTAGAGATCACAGTGGTTTCAGGTCTAAGAGTGATATACACTATTATCATTATGAGAATAACTTATGACGATTTCATAACATACTATGTAGTATTCTCACGATGGGTCAATCCAGTATCAATATTACTCTTAATACTCATACCTATGTAGAGACTTAATATCTCATATTCATGACCCATGAGATATGGTCATCAGTCTACATACATAATAGTCTCCATGCTTTATTATTATCCCAATTCATATTAAAGCTTGACTATGGATACTTTTAAGAATAGTGTTCTTTCTGTTGATGTAATCTCATGATTAAGTCACACTTAACATTTAATCACATGAACCAACTATTCTAGGGACTTTATTAATCTTATATCAAATGTAATAAAAATGTCATATTTTATTTAATAATAAAAGTCATGATACATATGAAAAGTTTAACATAAATTATTGGTCTGTAGGGCTTACACCAACAATTGCCAACCTTTTTGGATAATTTATGCTCTGTAAAATCATATCTGAATGTAAAAAATAAAAAGGTATCGAACAGCCAACCACGTGCAACATCATGTTCATTGTACTTCCATCATCAAAATTTATGAAGTCGACATCTTCTACACCTAAACCACAGATATGAAGAAGGTGCATCAAAATTGTGGTTAGGGGCCTCAATTAGCGGCTGCAGCAACCGCTATTGCTAACGGTGGCTTGCAGGCCAAAAGTACCCCTGCTACGCTGCAGCGGCGCCACTATTAACAACATAGATGAACACATAGCCACGTACAGGTATCTATAATTAGATATGCGAATATTACAAAACACAGGAGATCGAAAACCATTAAGAAACAATATAAAATCGGGTCAATTTGAGAGAATTATGAAATAAAATCATTATAGTAAATTGGTAATCTTTTAAGAATAATATCTGCTTCTTCATTGTAAAAAAAAAGTACCAAACAGACAACATCTTGCAGCATCTTGTTCATTGCATTCGAGTCATCACAATTTACCAAACTGGTAAACAACAGGTATGAAGATGGTGCATCAGTTGCTCCATAAACAATGCTCAACTACAAAAATGTAAGCGAATAATGGTTCTAATTACAAAAGTAAGTTAAAATTATATTTCCAGAATCCAACAGACGAACATAAAATGAGAATACCTACACAAAATTGTTGGGTCAGGAGGGGAGTCCAGGGGACCACCACATTATGCAAGAGCAACCTCACAATTGAAAAAGACACCACACTTTTATCCAAAAGGTAACGAGTTTATGTGTCCTTTTACATATAAAGTGTTTAACCTCCACTTTTCTATCCGATTTGAGACATATAACTCACTGAACAAAAATGGACTCTAACGATGAATGAAAATTTTGTAAAAAATACTTCAATTAGTCGGTATATGTAGTCTTAGAAGCACAGTCACGCAAATTAATACTCAGAATTAATATAGTAACCTAATAATAAGAGAATATAATTTCTTTGTTTCATAATTATTACTTCCATGAATAAGTTACTTGAGCTTAAGGGAATAAGGGTAATTGATAATCTATATCTATATACTATACATTTGAGGAGTATTTCATAGGAATATCCTCAAATGCATTTTTAGCATGACACGTGGCACTACCAAACATTTTCATTCATTTGACATTTATTGTTATTATTTTTTTAATAAAATATTCTAAATTGATGCATTGCTATCATTTATTGCTATTATTTTATTTCTATTGTTATTATTTTATTTTATTTTTCATACAACTATAGAATGACAAAAATTGAAAATAGTTGTAGTTATTTCAAATTGATCAAGAATATTATTGATATGAATTAGTCATAAATTTATGCATTAAAATAATTTTAATATCATACGGGTTCTTTTACAAGATCTCCACTTTTCAAGAAGTGAGTTAAAAATTATAATAAAAATAAACATAGACCTCTATTTTTTTAGGAACCAGTTTAAAAAATTTAATTGGAAAAAAAGACATAATACAAACCATTTCTGGAATAGCCAAGTTAGAAATAATTTAAATTTTTCTATTAATTCCTATTAAATAATTAAATGGATTTTTTTACCCAACGTTAGTCACATTTTTTACCTCATTTTTTTAACTTTAGTTTTCTTTTTTTCAATTGTTTCATTTTTTTTCTTTTAGTTTTTTGTATACAAATAATTCAAATATGATTGGTCATGATGCATAATTTTTTGTATCAACCAATCCAAGTAAGCATGGATTCATTTGTCTTGATAATCAACCAATCAAAACCAATTATGACTCATTTGTCATAATAATAAAATAGTAGTTTAATTTAATTTGTGGTTACAAATTCCAAAATAGGAAATGAAATAATAAAAAGGCTATTTTTGAATTGCATATTAAAACACTTTAAAAAATTGGATCATTAAATGAATCGATATGATGAAAATAATTTTTGTAATATTCTAAATTGATGCATTGCTATCATTTATTGCTATTATTTTATTTCTATTGCTATTATTTTATTTTATTTTTCATAAAACTATAGCATGACAAGAATTGAAAATAGTTGTAGTTATTTCAAATTGATCAAGAATATTATTGATATGAATTGGTCATAAATTTATGCATTAAAATAATTTTAATATGATACGGTTTCTTTTACAAGACCTTAATTTTTTTTAAGAAGTGAGTTAAAAATTATAATAAAAATAAACATAGACCTCTATTTTTTTTAGGAACCAATTTAAAAAATTTAATTGGAAAAAAAACATAATACAAACCATTTTTGGAATAGCTGATGAAAGCGTTTTCTCACTTCATATATTTCCTATCTACACGTGAGTATATTAGGTATCGTCTCCACAGGGATTTACGGGACATCTTAAACCATTCAACATCGATTATCGTTTTAAGTTAGGGTTTCAAATTTTTCTTTGCTAACACTACTCGACTTTCAAAATATAAATAAATACTACGAGCAATAGGGCATAAAAGCGTTGATATCAAAGTCATAAATCAAGCATCGATAATGTTCTAATGATCACGATAAAAAGGATTCTAGTTTTAATCTTGTTTTAACGATATTATCACACATCACTCGACAACATTATTCGTGTCCAAATAAAGTTGTGAAATCGATTGTATCGTTTAATGGACGATTTCCCAATCTATTAAACGATCCAAAAGCATTAAGTAATAATGTTTTAAGTGATTATCAAAACATAGTTCCATGTCTAGAACACTTGTTTTAATAGAAAAGTATTATAAACTTAGATTTAAATGTATTTGTCAATAGCACTAAACCATAAATAAGATTGAATATCAAGAATAACTTTCAATATATTATAAAATACTAGAATCAAATATTTACATGATCAAATAGACTATATCTAGCTAGATTTATTACCTCTAATCCCAACAAAGGATGTTTAGTTGATCATTCTCATGTCAACTGTACAAAAGTAGGAGTAAAGATGAAGATCAATGATGGTTTTGATTTCTCAAAAACCCTTGAATGATCCAAACTTTGATTCCTTGTTTGTCTCTTGAAGTGCCCTTCTTTTAGCCCTATTCTCTGGTAATAATCTCTAGAATTTCGTTCAAAATGAAAGCAATACAATAGCAAGATATTAACCTAAAAGCTGTAAAAAGCTTAAATACTAAAGCTAATAAATGCAATTTCGCTCAGCGATGCGGAGCTTCGCTCAGCGAACCATTCAAAATGGCCAATGGCAATCTGCCACGTTTTCTTCAGCATTAAACCGCCTTGATGATTTCGCTGGGCGATCAATATTTCGCTAGGCGAAAACAGACTTCCCCTGTTCCTGAAATTCCCTGCCTCACTTCGCCAACCTTTCGCCAAGCAATCGCCGAGCGAAAGTGCTCTTTGAAAGCTTCCAAAATTCTCTGCCTGACTTCGCCAAGCTGTCGCCAATCAATCGCTGAGCGAAAGTGCACTTCAGAAACTCCTTAAAATCTCTGTCTTACTTCGCCAAGCCATCGTCAAGGCATCGCTGGGCGAAAGTCTTCATGCTTATCTTCGATATTCTTTCTATTTTCAGGTCCTGGCTTGCTTTTTCCTACACAAATGGGGAAGAATAAGGTATACAAAGAATAATTGGCATTTATTCATAAATTCCATGCTTTTCCTAAGATAACTTGCACAACAAGTAACTAAAAAGCTTTGTAAAAGACATGGATTTAATCATATTTTGCCACTTATCAATAGCCAAGTTAGAAATAATTTAAATTTTTTTACCAATTCCTATCAAATAATTTAAATGGATTTTTTTACCCAATGTTAGTCACATTTTTTACCTCATTTTTTTTAACTTTAGTTTTCTTTTTTTCAATTGTTTCATTTTTTTAGCCAACGTTAGTCACATTTTTTACCTCATTTTTTTTAACTTTAGTTTTCTTTTTTTCAATTGTTTCATTTTTTTCTTTTAATTTTTTGTATAAGAATAATTTAAATATGATTGGCTATGATGCATAATTTCTTGTATCAGCCAATCCAAATAAGAATGGATTCATTTGTCTTGATAATCAACCAATCAAAACAAATTATGACTCATCTGTCATAATAATAAAATAGTAATTTAATTTAATTTGTGGTTACAAATTCCAAAATAGGAAATGAAATAATAAAAAGGCTATTTTTGTATTGGATATTAACACACTTTACTATTTTTCGGATCATTAAATTTATTAAAAAAATTGGATCATTAAATGAATCGATATGATGAAAATAATTTTTGTATCAACCAATCAAAATGAAGAATGACTCATTTTTCTTAACAGTCAACCAATCAAAATGAAGCATAACACATGTATCTTCATTATCTACCAATCACAAGAGGTCTTAAATCATTTGGTTAAAGATATTTGTTTCAAATTAACATTAAACCAATTAAATGCAATATGATCTTATTTCCTTAACCAAATGCAATATGAAAATTAATATTTTAATTCATATTTTAATATTTTTAGGGTGAGCGATTATAATTTCCTTGATTTCCTTTTTCATGCGTCCATAATTTCCTTGATTTTCTTTTTCATGCGTTCATATTTTAATTCTCCAGGATCACCAAAGATATTTGTTTGAAATTGTCATAATTTTCTTCCCTTTTCACGCGTCTCTCAATATTTACCATTTAATTGTGCTTATTTTACCAAATTACCCTGTAAACAATAATATAAATTAGACATTTGACTTCACAATTTTTTCACATCACAGTCTCACTGTCTTTCTCTCTGTTTAGTTTTTTTTTTCTATTGTTGTTCTCAACATAATTTGTTTATGGGGTTGAATGTAAAATTAGAGTTGGACACTGACTATTAGTATTGATTTATTTTCTTCAATAATTGATGTATCTTATATATGAGTTTTGTTCTTCCTATTATCTTCATCCTTTCTACAATAACAATGCTTTTTTCTTTGCATAAATGAATATATGTAGTTTGATGAGATATTAACAGACTTGATTATTCAATAATCATATACATCCGTTTCTAGCACATTTTTATTTAGGTGACATATTCAATATTAACAGACTTAATGAAAATCGTGTAATGCTATAAAAAAAATCGTTACATGTAAAGATATTAGTTGTTAATAGTTTTAAATTTGTTGAGAATATAAAATTATTAACAACTAATATATTCAAAGAAAACCTCATAAACATGTAAAGAAAACCTCATAATAATTTTTTTTAATGGAATAGTTTTATTTTTTTGGCATATTAAAAAATAAAATATGACTCCTTTTTTGGCTAATTAAAAAAAACCCCATAAACATGTAAAAAAAATCCCATAATCCATCGTAATAGTTTTATTTTTTTGGCATATAATATATGACTCCTTTTTTGGCTAATTAAAAAAAAACCCATAAACATGTAAAAACCCCATAATCAATCGTGCAACTATAATTCTCAATTTATTAACATCGGAAATTTTAATTTATGATTTCAATTTAAATAAATATGTAGATATAAAGTTATTTAATTTATTTAAATATGAGAGTTATATTTAAAACATGTAAAGCCAAAAAAAAGGAAGGAAACATGTAGAGACAAAGCAAAAAAAAAAGTATCACAAGAGCTCTTAAATCATTTGGTCAAAGATATTTGTTTCAAATTAGCATTAAACAATTTAAATTCAATATAATCTTAATATAAATTATATTAATGTGATACAAACATTCTAAACAAGTCATCAAATTTTAATATTTTGACTAACCATTATTTATTGAGAATATTCTCTTTGATGAATAATTAAGTCTTCACAATATACAGCATCATCTCATTATTTTTTTTGTTAAGATTGCGACAAAAACAGGTTTTAAACTTTTTTTATTTTTTTTTACAAAAAAATAACAAGATCTGGTCCAACCGGCTAAATTGGTTGAACTGTCGAATTCATCATATACCTCTCTTAGGCCTAATGTATGATTTTAGAATAGGTCTAATGTTATGGATAAAAATAATTTTATATTATTATATGATTAAAGGAGAAGTTCACATGATATATGAATACTCAACAACCATTTCATTATTTTTTGTCAAGAAAAATTGAGACAAAAAACAAGTTTTAAACTTTTTTTTTTTGTAAAAAAGTAGCAAGATCCAGTCCAACCAGTTAAATTGGTTGAACTGGCGAATTTATTATATACCTCCCTTAGGTCTAAAGTATGATTTTAGAATAGGCCTAATGTTATGAATAAAAATAAATTTTAAATAAAAAAATAATTAATTATCGAGATAATACAGTAGTACTATATATTCCAGTTTTCATTACAAATTGAGTCTATAAATTATTCAAATTTGTATAACAGTACTCATATATTAAAGTTTTTTTATGATTAATATATTAAAGTTTTGAAATATTTTGATCTTTAAAAACATATAGAAATTTACCATAATTGACTTTGTTGACATTGAAATGAATAAGGAAAATTAATGTACATTAAAAAAGAGAATATGAAAGTAAATTAAAAGTGCATTTAAAATGCATTAAAAATTTGTGCTGATTTTGATGAGATAGTTATCCAAACATCATGTTAAAAATAACTGGATTTGTACCCTATATAGTTTCGATTTTTTTTTGTGTATCGTTGAGATAATTATTATCATTTTTTATATTTTTAGAAACGGTAATATTACCAAATTACCCTGCAAAATATATGTTGATGTTATTCTTCAATTGTATTAAATTCCACAAGTTTATGATTTGATATATTTGAAAATATAAATTAAAATAATTATTTATTTCATTTTATAAAATATAATGGATATCAAATTTCAAATGATTCACTAATATTTTTATTTTCATTTGAACTAAATGATTCACTAATCCTTAAAACTCATCCTTAATAATAAGTTAGGAAAAAACAAGTACTTAAAATTGGGAAATTCTTGTTTACCCATCAATAAAAGGTGGGTAATACTACCCATGTTGAGTTGGCCCAATCAAAACAATGTATTTATATAACATTAAAAATAATAGAAAACAAACAAATAATTTTGATTGGTGCGAACTCAGCATGGGTTGTGTTACCCACCTTTTATTGATGGGTACCCAAGTTGTCACCCTTAAAAAAAATTTCTTTCTTTTGAAGTTTGAACTTGGAAATCTCAAATTTAATGGTCCTTTAATTTACTAAATATTTTTACATTCTCATAAATGAGAATTTAAAATATGAATGTATTAGTTTTTTTGTTACCATGTTATTAGTATGATGTTTTCATCGCTGCTTAATAGCGACTAATCTCTGTTGCTGAATTAGTGTGATACACAAAGATGGTTTCTCCTCTCCTAGCTAAATTTGTCCATACGAGCCCCTGACCATTTGCAACATATGAGTCTTTCAAATAAATTTTTGTTACCATGTTATTGTAATATAAATTTTTTAATAAATTTTATTTTATAAGAGTTTAAAATTCATCTATCATAAGTGTGAAGTTTTTTACATTGTAAGTTCATGACAACCAGTCATATACATATATATGCGTAAGTGTGTGATATTAAAAATGAATATAATAAACGGTAAATAGTTATAATAATCTAACAATTGCGGTTGAATGATAGTTAATGCATGTGAATTAGATTATTTTTACAATTGCATTTATCTACTGATTTGTTCTTAGACTTACTCTACCATAATTATGTTTTTCTGATGTTCAACAATTAGGTTGTGTACTTCTCTTATGTGTCTTTTTTATTTTCAACAAGTTTTATTTTATGATTTTTTTGGCCAATGATTTTGTACATTTCAAATTGTTTATTTAATAATTATTTTCTTATTAAATATTATCAAGTTACTACTTTTTGCGTAATATCACATCATTTTCGGTAACCTATTTATGTTTTTTATAAGCTACAAATAGATAAAAAAAATAACCGAAATCTATGTGCATATAAATCTAGCCAAAAAAAAGATAGAAAAACAAAACTAAATTAAAGAGTCATGAAATAAAAATCAATTATAAAGCAAATATTCTCATTCATCACACACTCATCCATTCTAAAACACAATCAAATTAACTTCATTTCTTTCTTTTCTTATTTTACAAACAAAAAGAACTTCTTTTCTTTCAAACAAAAAAAAACTTAAATTTTCATTAATCTGTCGAAAATATGTATTCAAAGTCCTATTTCTCATTGTTTCTTTCAATAAAACCTAACCTCCGTTATTATACTAATATTTTTTTCTCTTGAAGGTAAATGAAATTAATGTAAATAGTTACCATCCCAGCACAAGATGCGCATGTAGTCGAAACCAAGAAAAGTCACACACATGCACCACAAAGCCAAATTGGCTAAATAAGATGCTAATGGAATTACCCATCAAGCATGCAAATCAACTGATAAATTACAAAACGTAGTTTTAATCTATTATACTAATGTTGAGAAGCATCTTAGAACCAATCACGATTTTGTCTCAATTTTGATTTTCAGTGATTGATCTATGACCGTTTTTAGAGGAATAAACAGTCAATTTAGTCCCTAAACTATCACTCTCACGAATTTGATCTGTAAACTATTAAAATGAACTAAGTAATCCATAAAATCATAGTTTGAAAAATTTATGGTGTTCTTTATATGGTCCACTGATAAGGGACTTAATATAGACCTCACCTTAAAATCCACCTATAACTATGCATTGAATTTTTTAGTCATTTTCTTTCTGGACTTAGGGACAACTTCAGTAAAACATTGATTATTTAAACCATTTGTTTTGGAGAAAAATAACAAATGCATTTTTTTATCAGCATGCGAAGTGACAAGTACCACAGAAACTCACACACAACTGTGTGGTTCCAGTTCAAAACCAAGTGAAAGTATCCGATCTAACAATATATCGGCATTGTCACTTGACTTAGGGCTTACAAACATAACATATATATTTTTATAAAGGGCTTATTGTTTTCTAAGAAATACTTAGACGTTCTTAGTTTCTTTTTCAATAAATCTAAACTATTTCTTAAATCTTATGATGTTTTTTATATGGTCCACCAGTGAGAGAATTAATAAAACCATCATGTTGAAAGTATGCATTGAATTTATTGTCATTTTAATTTATGGACTTAGAGACAACTTCAATAAAACATT
This sequence comes from Medicago ruthenica, assembly GCA_018208015.1. Classification (NCBI taxonomy): domain Eukaryota; kingdom Viridiplantae; phylum Streptophyta; class Magnoliopsida; order Fabales; family Fabaceae; genus Medicago; species Medicago ruthenica. The sequence goes on from CM031375.1 coordinate 44,076,006, forward strand.
GAATACTTAAACCAATTATTTTGAAGAGGAAAAAAAAAACCCGTAACACATGTATGTTTCTTTCGTCGGTGGACGAAGTGGCAAGTACCTAATTACTCACACACATATATGGGTAGTTTCAGTTTAAACCAGGGTGAAAATGTCTAACCTAACAATATATTGTCGTTATCACTTGAGCTAGGTCTTACCAACATAACACACATATTTTTTTATAAAGGCTTAATTGTTTTTGAACCATTTTGTCCCAAAAACATATAGAAAATAAATATTTTAACATGAAACATTTTATTATGAATGTGATAATATATATTCCAAATCTTATTCAACATAAAACCTGTTGTTTTTAGAGGTGTTGGGTTGAAGAGATTATATGCTTACTATGACTCAAGAATAAATATATTTCAAAATTTTGAGATATTTTTTTAATAAAATGATATAAAAAATAGTTAAAAAATATGATTTAAATGACACAAATATTTTTTTCGAATCACAATATGTATGCGCGAAAAGAAGTGCACACATTTTTCTGATTAATAAGTATGAACGACCAACAAACGATCAAGCTCCTCTTATAATTAATATGTATCAACGACCATCAAATGAACTAAAATACACATAAACGTCTGTAACGCGAAGCCAAAGCCCTTTCGAGCCAAAGAGTCTGAAACCAATATGAAGGAAGGAACTCAACATTTGCAACAATGAACTGAACAACAAAACCACGATAACAACACGAACTAAATCGTCCAGATGGTGAAGCTTACAATCTTAGCAAGTGAAGACAATTGAAGATGGGTTATGAAGCAATCTGCACCGTCCAAAACCCAGTTTCAGAAAACAAATGATAGTCATAACCGAAAAGGGGTAAATCGAATAAGTTGAACTAACAGAAGTGTGGCAAGCAACACCTATAACGACGAAGAATAATAATGAACTCATATGCAAGAAACACCACACATATTGGACCGTAGATCTCACTATCTAGGAATTAAGACCCCAAAGCCAAGGGTGTGAACCCTTAAAATAGGGCTGGACGTCCTCCAGGAGGGCAGAGGGCCCACTTGACAATCACAAATAGCCCTTTGGGGGCGCCCTCAGCAGCTTACGAGGGCGCCCAAGTCATGGTTTTGGCCCTTTACGATTTAGGCCCAAAACCATGACCGGGTAGGCCCAGGAAAGGCTACAAATAGTAACCTTGGGATCATTCCCGAGGCATGACCTAAACACAGCACAGAAACCCTAGTTTCTAGAAGTATTGTACTCACTGCCAGTACAGTTGGCGCCCACCGTGGGGCTACGGTAAAACTGACCTAGCCACCGTCTCCCAGAGAAAAACGATCGATCCACGGCCCCTGAGAGCAATCAGAGCGCCGTATATCCACCATATCTCCCTAGACCTACCCCTAACTCTAATCAAACGCCCCGTTTCTTGTTCAAAACATCAATTAGTCCCTCCGAAATCCGCAGTCCCGACTGGGAGCCTTCAGTCGCAATTTTTGAACCTTGATAACCGACCCGAAAACGACCATCGTCGCCATCGTTGTTCATGGACCCAGAGGCGGCGAAAGCAGTACGGCAACAGATCCAACAACTTCGCAGCCACAGCAAAACGTTGCAAGTTAACGTCATCGACTTGGATCCAAGGGAAGAATTCCAGAACGAGCGTCTTGAACCCACGGAGGATCTGAAGGAAGTCACAATAGGCCCGGAGCCACATCAAACCACCAAGGTGGGGACTTCTTTGGATCCCGCCGAAGAACAAAGTCTAGTGGATCTCCTGAGAAGAAACTTAGACCTGTTCGCCTGGCAACCATCAGACATGCCCGACATCGACCCTACCATCGTATGCCACCACCTCGCCCTACGCCCAGGAGTGAAGCCAGTGGCTCAGCGCAAAAGGAAATTAGGCGAAGAAAGGAGGAAAGCAGTAGATGAAGAGGTGGCCAAGTTAAGAGACGCCCGTTTCATAAGTGAAATCAAGTATCCTACATGGCTGGCAAACGTCGTCCTCGTAAAGAAAGCTAACGGAAAATGGCGCATGTGCGTCGACTACACCGATCTGAACACCGCCTGCCCAAAAGACCCATATCCCCTCCCAAACATTGACCACCTTATCGACAACGCGTCAGGGTACCAAACCCTGAGTTTCATGGACGCATACTCCGGCTACAACCAAATAAAGATGGATCCTCTCGACGCCCCAAAAACGGCCTTCATGACTAATCACCACAACTACCACTACGAAGTTATGCCTTTTGGCTTAAAGAACGCTGGCGCCACCTTTCAAAGGTTAATGGACACCGCCTTTGCAGAACAAATCGGAAAGAATTTGGAGGTCTACATCGACGATCTGGTAGTAAAAACAAAACATGACAAAAGCCATGCAAAGGATCTGGAAGAGATCTTCGATCAAGTTCGCGCGTATAACATGCGTCTCAACCCGGCCAAATGCTCTTTTGGGGTTCACGCAGGGAAATTCCTAGGCTTCATGCTGACCCGGCGCGGTATCGAGGCAAACCCTGACAAGTGTCAGGCGATAATCAACATGAGAAGCCCCTCTAGCATTAAGGAGGTGCAGCAGTTGACAGGTAGGCTCGCAGCGCTCTCCAGGTTTTTATCATGTGCCGGCGATAAAGCTTTCTCTTTCTTTGCCTCAATAAAGAAGAAGGAACTTTTCCAATGGACTGAAGAGTGCGAAGATGCGTTCGCAAAGATTAAGACGTTCCTTTCCAGCCCGCCAGTTCTGCATCGTCCAGATGCAGGCGCCGTCCTTTTCCTCTACCTATCTATATCGGAAAATGCTATGAGTTCCGTCCTCGTGCAAGATTCTGACGAAGGTGAAAAACCAGTGTATTTTGTGAGCAAGGTATTCAAGGGAGCCGAGCTGAGATACCAGAAAATAGAGCGCCTGGCTCTAGCAGTGGTAGCAACAGCGAGGAAACTGCGACCATATTTTCAAGGACATAGAGTTGTTGTCAAATCCAACTACCCCATCAAGCAAGTGCTGGGGAAACCAGACCTGGCGGGATGAATGGTATCCTGGGCAGTGGAATTGTCCGAATATGACATTCAATATCTTCCTAGAGGCAGCATAAAGTCACAGGTCCTGGCTGACTTCCTAGTAGAATTTTCATCCCCGGTGGAAGAAGTCGCCCCTTTTGTATGGTTGTTATCGGTCGACGGATCATCAAACCTCAAAGGTAGTGGAGCCGGCATAGTGTTGGAGGGTCCAGGGGGCCTAATCATAGAGCAGTCGCTGAGATTTGAGTTCAAGGCGAGCAACAACCAGGCAGAGTATGAAGCCCTGGTAGCGGGCATGAAGCTGGCACAAGAGATGGGAGCAGAAAACTTGAGGGCGAAGAGCGACTCCCAGTTGGTGACGAGCCAAATTACCGGGGAATACCAAGCGAAGGACAGTCAACTTATCAAATACTTAGCGAAGGTCAACAGTTTAGCCTCCACCTTCAAATTCTTCGAGGCAATCTACGTTCCAAGAGAGCAGAATTCAAGAGCCGACCTTTTGTCTAAACTGGCCAGCACCAAACGCCCGGGGAACAACAGAACGGTCATCCAGGAGGTGCTGACGGCCCCCAGCACAGAGATCATGGAAGTAGGCGCCGTGGAGAATGAGGAGGAGGGGTGGATGACGCCTCTCATCAAATACCTCACGGGAGCGTTTAATCCCAAAAGCGAGGAGGAAGAGCTGCAGATACGAAAGAAGGCTTCGAAGTATTGCATGGTCGCTGGCAAATTATACAAGAGAGGCAAGGCATCGCCTCTGCTCAGGTGCTTAGGTGAAAACGAGACCCACCTCGTCCTCTTAGAAGTGCACGAAGGCGTATGCGGGAGCCACATCGGCGGACGATCCTTGGCCGCGAAGCTGTTAAGAGCAGGTTACTACTGGCCAACAATGATCCAAGAGAGCGCAGACTTTGTACGAAAGTGTGACAAGTGTCAGAGGTTTTCTGATAAGAAGCACGCCCCTGCTTGCGAACTCACCTCAGTCTTTTCCCCATGGCCTTTTCATAAGTGGGCAGTGGATATTGTAGGCCCATTCCCGTTGGCACCCGGACAACTAAAATTTCTCATAGTCGGAGTGGATTACTTCACGAAGTGGGTCGAGGCCGAAGCGGTCGCCAAAATCACGGCGGACAGAGTAATACGCTTCTACTGGAAGAAAATAATATGCAGGTTTGGGCTACCCAAAGTTATAGTATCTGACAACGGGACCCAGTTCGCCAGTTCCAAGGTGGTAGAATTCTGCAATCAACTCGGAATCCAGACGAAGTTTGTCTCAGTCATCCATCCCCAAGCAAACGGGCAAGCCGAATCTGCAAACAAGGTGATCTTGAACGGCATAAAAAAGAAGCTTGACGATGCCAAAGGACTTTGGGCTGACCAATTGCATGAAGTGCTCTGGTCATATCACACGACGCCTCATTCCACAACCAAGGAAACCCCGTTCACCATGGTATACGGCGCCGACGCTATGCTGCCTGTAGAAATCGACACACCAACATGGCGCCGGGAGAACTTCTCAGAAGAGGCTAATGAGGCGAGCTTACTATGCGGAATAGACATGATTGACGAGGTACGGGAGGCCGCCCACATCCGGGAATTCGCCGCCAAACAAAGAGCAGCTCGCCGGTACAATTCAAAAGTAATACCAAGAGACATGAAAGAAGGAGATTTGGTCTTAAGACAGGTCGTCGCGCCCACCCGAATTGGAAAGTTACTACCCAACTGGGAAGGACCTTACCGAGTCAGAGAAAAACTAGCACACGGAGCATACAAGCTGGAGGAGCTGAATGGAGACACGATACCACGAACCTGGAATGCCGCCAACCTACGCCATTACTACAGCTGAGTACTTCACCATCCTTACAAACAAGCCACACAAGGTCGAACTGCTGTAAAGTTTTGCTTGCATTTTCTTTTGAATTGTTTGTATTTTGATTTCAACTAACAAAGAGGAATAAGGGAGCACTCTTTTCCCCGCGAAAGCTGGGTTTTTAATGAGGCATCAATTTCCGTTTATCCTTATCTCTGTTTGACTCCAGTATCACAGTTATCGACGAAACGAGATAGTCAGCATCAACTCACGAAGGGCGCGCCTAACCCCAAAGGGGTTGCCACCTAATTCCTTAACCCTAAAAGACAGGGCTCTAAGACGTCGTGTGCTTAAAATGAAAATGCCACCTAATTCCTTAACCCTAAAAGACAGGGCTCTAAGACGTCGTGTGCTTAAAATGAAAATGCCACCTAATTCCTTAGCCCTAAAAGACAGGGCTCTAAGACGTCGTGTGCTTAAAATGAAAATGCCACCTAATTCCTTAACCCTAAAAGACAGGGCTCTAAGACGTCGTGAGCTTAAAATGAAAATGCCACCTAATTCCTTAACCCTAAAAGACAGGGCTCTAAGACGTCGTGAGCTTAAAATAAAATCGCCGCCTAATTCCTTAACCCCCAAGAGGGCTCTAAGACGTCGCGAGACGAAAATAAGATCGCCGCCTAATTCCTTAACCCCCAAGAGGGCTCTAAGACGTCGCGAGCCGAAAAACAAAGTCGCCACTTAATTCCTTAACCCTAAAAAAAAAGGGCTCTAAGGCGTCGTAAGCAGAAAACGAAAACGTCGCCAAATAAAAGAATTCATGCATAAGATGCCTCAATAAAGCAATAACATCGGAAAGCTCAACGGTTTGACAATCTTAAATAAATCGAGAAAACAGACAAGTAATAACTACCGCCCAAGAAGCATTATCATCACCGTCATTGAATAAGAAACCAACGAAATATAGTACAAATCACGCATCAATACAAGTTCAAGAAAGTTCAAGATCAAAGTAAATTAAAGTTACAACAAAGACTATTGTTCGTCCACAAGGACGCCATCTACAATTATCTTGAAAGAATCCATAGACGAAAGATCAGCTTCAGGATGGAGGAAGGCGGCCTGCTCCTTCGCACGATCAAACCTCAGCCTTCAACGTCGTCTCCCTCTCAACCCCCGAGGCGACCTCTTTCCTCAAACGTATGATCACCGCGTCCTTCCCAGCTAAGTCAGCGTCATGACCAACCTTCAAGTCACTGATTTGTTCGTCGAACTCGGCCCTCATCACCTCCGCCGCCTCCTTGACCTCTTTCTCCTTGCCCTCCTGAACCTCTTGTAATTCCTTCTCCAGTAGCTTCACCCTTTCTAGCAACGTTTCTCCATTACGAACTGACTCCGCATATTTGCAATCAACGGACATCAAAAGCATAATAGACCGCAAACAGTTCACGCCGATATCCCTCGTGGCAAAAGGAACAGGGTTCTGCATCCCAGCTGTCACATCATCAGGATTGCAAACCATCTTCTCTTTCACGTAGGCTTCGAAATCAAAATCCTTGTCCCAGAAAGACCGAACATCCCGGCTGGGACCAGTAAGTTCAATGGCGGGATGAGAATGCGCCCGCTTAGACCTCCTCTCTTTTATCACCCCCTCCTCCCCATCCGCCGCCTTCCTTTTCTTCTCCTCCCGAGTCTTCTCCTGCGCCACGACCACAGCACACTCAGGTTGAGCGTCAAGAACAATCTCGGCTTTCTTTTTGGACTTACGGAGGATGAGCCCAGAAGAATCGCTAGTGTCAGCCACCCCGCCCGACCTCTTGGCCTTCAGCTCGGCCAAATACTGCTTCCTCTCTGCAGCTGTTAGTGGCGCCATTGATTCTGCAAGTCAAAAAAACCAGAGCCAATACACAAATAATTAATAAAGAGAAAGGCAAAAAGCTAGACAAGCACAGTTACGAAATCAACTCACGCAAATAGGTCTCTAAGCTATCGACATCTCCCTCTCTATTCAGCAACTCCCGGATATCCATGGGCAGCATTTTATCCAGGAAGGAAACGACACCTTGTTCATACGCACTCAACTGTTCAAAAGCAAACCCCGTAATGGAAGCTGGGGAACTCGTCCAGCAAATGGGAAATTTTAATTCATTATGTACGCGCCCTCCTCCCCTCACCCTAAGGAATGTCCGTCTCCAGTTCTTGTAATGAGAGGCATAAGGTGGAAACAACCGTTTCCCAGGGTGCGCGCCAACAGAGACCCAAGATGATTTGTCCACCCCCCGAGTACCGTAGAAGCTAAAGAAGCACCCGGCGGAGGGCTCAAAGCCTAATCCCTCGCAAGCTATCTCAAAGGCCCGGATGAACGCCCAACTGTTGGGCTGAAGCTGCGAGGGCGCCACATTCAACCACCTCAGGACAGTTACTCCGAAGGGCGTGAATGGATACTTCACGCCCAAATCTTCAAAGACCGCCGCATACATATAGAAGAACTCGTGGGCCCTACTCCTTGGCATCCGTAAGTATACTTTCTCACCAGGACGGCAGGGCTCCAGGATCACATCATCTTCGCATCCTGTCGAAGAAACATTAACCTTGCTTCGGAACAGCGCCACTCGTTCAGGATCCATAAACACGGACTCCAAGCGCATCATTTCGCTAGTAGAACCCCCTAGCCCCAAATCACTAGCGGACGCCATACCGTGATTTTCTTTCGTATAGGAGGGACCTGGACGAACAGAAAGAATAACACAATCAGATGAGTTCCCGCTATCGTCTTTATCCTCGCTATCACTCGAGTCGCTCGAAAACTCCCCTAAAAGAGAATGGCCATAGTAAGCATTTTCAAAGGCAACCCAATCGGTGGTCCCGTCCGATCGTTTCGCAAGCCTAACCGCCTCTCTCAGTAACGCATCCCTTTCCTCCGAGTTAGCCGGAGATAGTACGTTTCCCTTCCCATCACACTCCCTGATAACTACCATGTCCTAGTTTGAATTACAAAAACGAAGCGCTAACGATCAGAGGATGAATTCTAAAAAAGGGATTACCTGTTTCGAATGAAGAAAAGCTGGACGAAGAAAGGGACTGATTTCATTCTGGAGGAGAGCGTTGATTTTAAGAACTGTTTGCAATTGGCGAAGGACGTGCGTTTCGGACAAAGAAAGAAGAAGGAAAGTGAAAAGACAAAGAAAGGGACTGATTAGATCCGCGTTCAGTTTAAAGTGAAAAGCCTGGGAAAACGCGCAGATGACGTCACTTAAGTTGGCACGATTTCCGAGAACCGCTAAGATTACGACACGTCAGCGAGAGCGAACGGTCGCCTCACGCCAGCCGTCGGATCCCAATAAGAGGCGTCCTCAACACGCGGTCCAAAGGACGCGGCGAGCTACACGCAGTATAATCACTTCGCCTTGTACCAAGACTCGTGCTTGTTGGGCTAGCATAAATATTCCTGTTGGGCTGGCGCCCACACTCTCGTAGGGCTAATGCCGCCCACTAAGGTACTCAAAACAAAACATGGAGCTAATACCCACGCTGGGCTAGTATCCGTGTTGGGCTAGTACCCACGCAGGGTTTAAACACCCACGTTGGGCTAGTATTCATAAAATTTTTTCACATGGCTTCGTGACTAGTAAGCCCCACTTGCCGGGCAAAGGATCATAGACAAACCCCCTGTAAACAGTATAATCACTTCACCTTGTACCAAGACTCGTGCTTGTTGGGCTGTGGACCGTAGATCTCACTATCTAGGAATTAAGACCCCAAAGCCAAGGGTGTGAACCCTTAAAATAGGGCTGGACGTCCTCCAGGAGGGCAGAGGGCCCACTTGACAATCACAAATAGCCCTTTGGGGGCGCCCTCAGCAGCTTACGAGGGCGCCCAAGTCATGGTTTTGGCCCTTTACGATTTAGGCCCAAAACCATGACCGGGTAGGCCCAGGAAAGGCTACAAATAGTAACCTTGGGATCATTCCCGAGGCATGACCTAAACACAGCACAGAAACCCTAGTTTCTAGAAGTATTGTACTCACTGCCAGTACACATATCAATGTCAAAACCAACCCAAACGTGAGATACACCACACCTAGAAACCTGAACAAATTGAAGGACTCTGACACAATATGTGCTCACACAAAAATACAGCGTGAGCCAGCCAATGAACAAATATGTGTTTAAAGAGCCATTGGGAGCAAAAAATTATGTTGTCAGTGATGAAGCACTTTCGTAGCATCATGCGGCGTTGAGCGACCCCATTTAGGGTTTGATGATAACACGTTACACAACCTTGAGAGCCGATCACACCACCACGAAGCTCTGGTTACATTAATAACAACTGGTTTGGATTTTGGATTGAGAGGGTGGTAGTGGGTGGCAGTGAAGTGTGATTGAGTAAATTAACTTTCAATTTAATTTAAATTAATATTTTTTTATTAAATTTGTATAAATACGTTAACTTCCCGTGTTTGACACGGACATCACACTAGTTTTAGCAAAATCTAAGGTATCCATGGTTAGAGTCTTAGAGACATTTTTTCACTTTCAGAAAAAGATATATACCAATTTTAATTTTAAAATAAAAATGAAACAAAAAAACTTACCGGAACAGTGATGATTATCCAATTCCAAACACTTTGTTCAGACACCAATATTTATTATTTCCTCAACTCATTATAGTTTCATTCATTCAAACCAATTGAGTTATCTAATTCAAATATAAATCTAGTATCTTGTTAAAACAAGTACAACTTGTATTATTAATCACTTATTGTAATTTTATTAACCTCATTATCCACTTTGAGTGCTCCATGTATTAGTCTCTGGGTCCAGTCCGTACTTCGTTTTAGATGTTAAGGAAGTCCAACTTTGCTTTGGAGTTTGGAAGATAGGGAGGGCAAGACTTTTAAGGGTTAAGATTAAATGAAAAAAATAGAAAAATCTTTTAAATTTTTTGATTGAGTGTTTTTTAGATGAATGATAAATGAATACTTATACTTATAATAATGTACTTTTTATTTTTGGAGTAATGCATTCTTCCGTCTTACTTCATATCAAGTGTTTCATTTGAGCTTTACATGAGTATTAAAGAGATGATTAATAGTTTTGATTTTAATGGTAAAATACGTGTCATTTACTGAAACATCCTTATTAATTATAGTTAGTGGAGTAATAATAAATGATTGAAATGCAATTAATAAAAGTATGTTGGATAATAGGAAGATTTCTTGGATTGATTGGAACACCATTTGTAAGGAGAAGGAAGTGGGCGGTTTGGGGGTTAGGAGAATTATGGAGTTTAATATTGCTCTTGTCGCGTCGAATTTCGGATATCAAGCTATTGAGAAGCGTTGAATCACTAATTTTAAATCACGACTGAACTTTTAATTTTTCGGGGAAAAAGGAAAAAAGTTCGAAATTACCTTTAAATAAGAGATTTTGGATTTGAGAGTCGATTATGCGAGGGGAAGGTATTAGCACCCCTCACATCCGTTGTACTCAACGGGAACCTCTTAGTTGACTTAGGCTTAAAATGTTTTCAAAGTTTTGCTTGCGTGCTTTAATATAAAAAAGGGAAAAAAGAAAATACGATATAAGGGGAAAAAAGATAAAATACGATGAAGGGGAAAAAGAAAGTTTTTTTATTAAAGGGCTTGACAAGATATGAATCCTGCTCCTACGTATCTCCTGATGCAATGGAGAATTCAAAGCATACGTAGTTCTTTGGTAGAAAAAATTTGTATGTTGGTTCGTTTTAATTAAAAAAAGATTTGATCGCGCCCGAGCGAAAAAGTTTTGCTTTAAAAATGCAAAACAACGTGGTCTACTATCGTTATGTTGATAGGTTAATAAAGACCGATGAAAAGAGCCTTTTACCTACTACCGTTATGAGGGTAGCTTAAAAAAGGTAAAAAGGGTTTGATAAAAAAAGACGGATTCGCACTCGGGTGTGAGCAAAGGTTTGAAAACGCGCAAAGGCGTATAACGGTTTAAATGATAAAAAGACGGACGCACATTAAGGCGATGGTATTCGCACAAGGCGTAAAAATTTAAAAACGCGCAAAGGCGCGAAAAGTTCGAATTGGCCACGAGGACCAAGAAAAGTTTTAAAATGGTCACGGGGGACCAAAAAGGTTGGATTGGTCACGAGGGACCAATAAAAGTTTAAGCGCGTTGGACGCGTATGAAAATGGAATGACGATTGCCCGAACGACGAGACATACGTCACGCATTCGTGCAACCGGGGTTTGGAGAGACATACGTCAAACCATTCCTTTTTCATTCAAGTTTTTGTCTTGTTGAAACTCAAAGAAATCTCAAAGGAACAAAACATTTGGTTAAGAAACTTAAAGAAAAAGTTGTTGAAAATCACGAACAAATTTGTTGTTCGAGTTTATTGAAAATCATGAACATAGCTTGTTGCTTAAGTTATTGGAACTCAAGAACAAGTGTTATTCAAGTTTGAAAGATGAACAAATTCATGCATAAGTTTGGAAAATGCACAAGTTCGGCTCAATTTTGAGCTTGGTTTTAAAAAGTGAGCAAGTTCGGCTCAAGTTCATGTTTAGATTGAAAATCATGAACAATGTTGTTGTTCAAGTTTGGTTTTGAAAATAATGAACTTAGCTTATGCTCAAGCTTGATTTTGAAAGTTTAAGAACATAACTTGTTTTGCAAGTTACTCAAAATTTATTGCTCAAAACTTGTGAAATTTCCAACATCATGCAAAGCTTTTGATATGGTTTGAACAAAAATGAGTTTTAACCCTCTTGGGCTCTGAATCATTAGTTAGAACCTCAAAAATTTGGCTTTTGGAAGCCTGAACTCATGTTCTGAGTTTTACAGCCTTCGCAGAGCAACCAGAACTTGGCTCTGCGAACCCAAGTTCTGTCATGGTCGCAGAGCGACCATGACTTTGCTCTGCGAAGTATGCGAAAAAATGAACTCAGAAGCTGCTTCTGAACAGAAGTTCAGAAGCTGCTCCTGAGCAAGCTTCAGAACCTTAAGGGGGTTAAAAAGCTTTGCAAACTTGGCAAAAAAAGGTTTAAACAACTCAAATTGGTACTTTGCAACTTTGAGATTCCTTTTGAGTTTCAAAAGGGGTTTTTTGCACAAAATGAAATTAAACACTGTAAATGATGCAAACAGTCAATCAAAATGAAAGATAAAGACTTTGGGATACTTACAGAATTCTTAGCAATGCTTGTGCAAGAGATAGGAAGTGGCTTGATTGATTGATTTTTTAAAGCTTTGATGTTGGAGGTTATGGATAAATAACTCTAATGCTCCAATTGATTTTTGCTATGAGTGTAAAATCTGTGAATTGAACTCTCTATTCTCTCTCAAAATGCTGTATTTTTAGCTCTTGAAGGTCTGAATTCAGTGTGTTCAATGGTAGTGCATTGCATTCCCTTTTATAGGCCAAAACTGAAATCTATGCAATGATGAAAAAATCCCTAGAATCCAGCTGATCTTTGGGCTAAAACCAGGCTATCTTGCTTTGCATTTAATGCAAAAGTGAAGAGGGGACACTGCCTTGTAATCTTGGTCAAGGGATTGGCCAAATCCAGCCATTAATGCAGCTGATCTTGGATAGCAATGATGAGAAAAATCTGAAAAACAGGGCAGCTTTGCAATTGGGTTGTTCTTGGGATCAATCCTTGCAATCTTGAGAGGTCAAGCAAGGAAAACGTGTACTGCCATGTACAGAGGTTGGGGGAAAACAAAAGGGAGCATGTGGGCTGGTGTGAGGAAGGAGAAAAACAGCTGAAAACAGGGCAGCACCAACAACTTTTTTGCAAGTAAAACCACCTATGTTTGACTGGTTTTGGGGGAGAATGGAGAAAGGAAAGAGAACAAGCAGCTGGATGGCAAGCTCAGGGTTAGAGACAGGTCAATTGGGAGGGATGAGAGCTGACCAAGGGCAGCCCACTTGCTTGGACACATGCTAGGTTGGAAGAAAATCCTTCTCACCTTAACCTTTAATGTCACATGATTAATTCTTGCTTTGTGCATTCAATCAGCCACAATTGATGATAACAGTGATAATAATAATGGTAGATAATAATAACAATAACTAAAATGAAAACAAAAGCAAGATAAATCAGAGAAATAAAAATCTGCAGAAATTTCGCAGAGTTCGCAGTGCGAAGGTAACTTCGCTCAGCGAACTCCCTTTTTCTTTTTTTGTATTTTCTTTAAAATGAAATAAATAAAAAACAATAATGATAATAGTAAATGATGAAAATAACAAAGATGGAAATGATGAAAATAATAATGGAAACAAAAATAGTAATGATAATAGTAATAAAGATGAATAATAATAATAAATGATTGAAAAGATAATAATATTAGTAATTAAAAATAATGATAATAATAATAATTATAAAACATTGATAAAAATAAAAAACAATAATAATAATATCATTAAAAAAGGCAATAGCAAAAGTATTAATAAGGATAATGATAATTTTAATAAAGGTGATAGTAATGCTTATGTAAATAAAATCCAACAACAAAAATGAAATAATAAAAAGTAATAATAAATGATGACATAATAAAAGATAGAATAAAGAAAAATATGAGTCAAAAAATGGGGTATGACAGCTCTGTTAAGTAGATGGTGTTGGCGGATGGTAACTGAGAGAGACGGAATGTGGTTTAGAGTGTTGGCGGTGAGGTATGGGATTGATGGTGGTCGGTTACGGGAAGGGGAGGGGGGGGGGGTAACAGTTCTGTTTGGTGGCAGCAAATTATGCGTATTAAGGAGGGTATTAGTGTTCAGGCGGAGGATTGGTTTGAAGAGAATTTGAGTAGGAAGGTGGAGAATGGGAATGCCATTTTTTTTTTGACAGATAGGTGGTTTGGGGATGAAGTGTTGTGTGTTAGGTTCCGGCGTCTGTTTGAGCTAACTGATAACAAATGGACGTCGGTGGCGGATATGGAGCGGTTAGGGTGGGGGGAAGGTGGGGGTGCTTGGCAGTAAAGGAGGAGTTTGAGGGCGTGGGAGGAGGACCTTTTAGTTGAGTGTCAGTTGCTGCTTCGTGATGTGTCTTTGCATGATGATTCTTTAGATTGCTGGATTTGGTCTCTGGATCCTGCTGTTGGATACATTGTGTGTGTAACACACATACTAATTTTATCTAGAATATTAACATGTGCATTAAACTGATACTGGATACATCTAATTTTTCAATAATAATAATATACAACTCAGCAGAATGAATACAAATTTGCTCATTTATACAACCAATCAAGTACCACTAAAATACACTTATACAAAGTCTGATAACTCCTGAGCTGGTACATGACGAGCAACTGCACTCCATCCAGCGTCCTCCTGAAAAACATCTTCATGAACCTCTTGCTAACCTGTAAACCTGCACCAGAAGGAGTGGGATGAGACATAATGTCTCAGTGAGCTCCACCCAACCTACTGTTGGCAACCACGAGGAACCTAGGGTCGCCGTGCCTACTTTTGGCAATCCTGGGGATACCTATGATCGCCAAGCTTTAACCTTACCCATAAAAGGTTACCTGCCTGTTCCTGCTAAACTGTGTAGTCATAAAAAATAAACTACATCCTGCTAAACTAGTGATCAAGGGGAGACCTAAGATCACTGCCTGATAACTGGTGACTACCTCGTCATATTCTCATACTTAGTGATCTGGGGACATCCTATGATCACTTTCTGATAACTATTATCTGATTACTATATTGTCATATACTTATGTAATAAATACATATACATATTCATCTTACTTATAACATAAAGTTAGAAGTTAGCGTTGAACAAACATCATTATCTGAGTTCATTTTACGGAATGCCCCCGAGTGGAGTAAGCCCGAAGCACATTCCCCTGATAACCGGTGAAAATTCCTATCTGAGGCTAATCACCTGTAACACCCATATAGAGATTGCCTAGGATCTCTTACGAGTATTAAAATTTCGTACCGGATACATTAAATACAATACAGAAAGTTGTTTAATAAATATACAATGCATAAGTTTGTGATACAACTCATTATCCGATACAAACATTCTCCATAATATACATCATGATACATCATTCATGTACATATGTCCCTATAATAAAACATAAGCAGCACGATCAATCCGCAGCTTTCTCTTTACCTTTACGACGTGCTACCTGCGAAGAACCTGCATCAGAAGGAAAGGGATGAGACATAACGTCTCAGTGAGCTCCTACCCTACCAACTGTTGGCAACCACGGGGGTAACCTAGGGTCGCCGTGCCTACTTTTGGCAATCTTGGGGTTACCTACGATCGCCATCATTCTTTACATTTATCGCGATCAAGGGGAAAACCTAGGATCGCTTCATTGTCTTATCTCATACATATCATGTTCCATTCTAACCTTAGCCTTATACATAGTGATCTTGGGGACATCCTAGGATCACATCTCGTTCACTAGGAACTAATCATCATATCTCGTATTACATATAAAATATACATATTCATCTTTCATATCTTAGGGTTAGAAGTTAGCGTTGAACAAACAATCATTATCTTGGTTCATTTTACGGAGTGCATCCGGGTGGAGTAACCCCGAAGTACATCTCCCATCATACCGGTGAAATTCCTATCATATCAGGCTAACACCGGACTCCTCTTATCTTTGTGTAGGCAACCCTCTCGGTGAAGCCCCATCCGGCATAATCCGGAGCCTGCTGGACACACATCTTAACTTTACATGTGGACAACCCTCTCGGTGAAGTCCCATCCGGCATAATCCGGAGCCTGATGGACATGCTTAAATCTTTTAACTTACGTGTGGATAGCCCTTTCGGAGAAATCCCATCCGGCGTAACCCGGAGTCTGATGAACACGTGATCATAATCATATAGCATATTCGCATCTTGTTCTTATTCTTTTAGTAGTCATTCATAAGTGCTTAACCTATAAAGGTTCTAACTTAAATACTGAATTACTCTTGGCTTGTTCATGCTTAGTGTGTATATGGAGTTGCTTAGTATGGGATAATCCCATTACTAGCTCCTTTACTCCTCTACATAACTTAGAAATTGAGTAATCATCTCCCAATGTTGTACCCATTACCCATCCTACCTTAATTCCTTTCCTATCCTCAAGAATATGAGTTTGGGTGGCTGGGAAATCGGGGGCCGATTTCTTAAAATCGGGGGCCGAAATATGTCGTAACCCCCATGAATGGCCAACCACAAAATCGGTGGCCGATGCTAGGAAATCGGTGGCCGATTTCAGCATCTGCAGAATTCGAAATTCTACTTCCTAGGCTATTCCAATCCTGACCAATCATCATAGCAGCTTATGGGAATGAATTTACAAGACATAAGGTAGATAATAACATGATTAAGCAAGGAATTAGTACACAAAGGATTAGGGCACAATTCTAAACCTTGATCCAACTTGTAAAATGCACTAAAACTACTCAAACGGGTTATAAACCCTGTGGAGCTCACCTCAACCTTCAGCTGGTGTTTGCTAAGTTCAGGTTTTCCAAAAGCCTAAGCTTAATACCACCACTTCTCTTGATTATTTCCTTGTTTTCTCCTTGTTTCTTTCTCTTGTTCTTGCTTTCCCAACTAAGCTTGTTTGCAAGGTTTCTCTCTAGAATGAGTTTAGGAAAAGATGGGTTAATGGAGAGGGAGTGAGGGCGTGTGAGTTGAGGAAGAAGGGAGAGGGAGTGCTGAAAAATGGAAGAGGAAGAGAATGGAAGAGTGTAGAAAAAGATGGTAAGATTTTCTTACCTCTTTCTTTTAAAACAATTCTTCCTTTTCATCTTAATTACCATCTCGCCATTCCATTTATTTACTAAATTACCACTCTTATTTAATGGCTTCTAACACTGATAATAATTGCATCTAAGCGGGATATTACAATCTACCCCCCTTAAAGAAATTTCGTCCTCAAAATTTAGAATTTACCTGAAAATAGATGCGGATAATTCTCTAGCATCTCTGACTCTAACTCCCACGTCGCTTCGCCGTCGGAGAACCCTTCCATACCACTTTAACAATAGGGATCTCTTTGTTCCGCAAAGACTTAATATCACGATCAATTATCTGATCTGGCTTAGGTTGAAAGGTCAAGTCCGATCTCAAATCAATACTATCCAGCTCCACTGGTTGGAAAGGATCAGGAATGAATTTCCTTAATTGTGAGACGTGGAAAACATCATGTAATCCTGACATGGCTGGTGGCAGCGCTAACTGATAAGCTGCCGGACCAACACGTCGAAGTATCTGAAATGGTCCAACATATCTTGGACAAAGTTTCTTGGTCCTGAAAGCTCCTCTTAACCCCAACTTGGGTGTGACTTTGAGAAATACATGATCTCCTTCATCAAACTCTAAAGGCCTTCGCCTTTTGTCTGCATAACTTTTCTGACGACTTTGGGCCATTCTCATTTTATCCTGAATGGATTTAATCTTTAGGGTCGTCTCCTGAATGATTTCTGGTCCCAAAATGCTCTTATCTCCAACCTCAGCCCAGCAGAGTGGGGTTCTACATTTCCTACCATACAGGGCTTCATACGGTGCCATTCCAATGCTAGAATGGTAACTGTTGTTGTAAGAAAATTCAATCAATGGTAGGTGATCGTTCCAACTTCCTCCATCTTCTAGGATACATGCACGTAACATATCCTCTAACGTCTGAATAGTCCTTTCAGACTGTCCATCTGTTTGAGGATGATGGGACGTGCTCATCTTTAATCTTGTTCCTAAAGCTTTCTGAAAAGCTTTCCAAAAGTGAGATGTGAAGATCGGATCCCGATCAGATACAATACTGGCAGGTACACCATGGAGTTTCACTATCTCGAAAATAAACAATTCGGCATACTGTGAGGCTCAGTACGTAGTCTTAACCGGCAAGAAATGAGCTGACTTGGTTAACCGGTCCACTATTACCCATATGGAGTCATGTCCTCGCTGTGTTCGAGGTAATCCACTCACAAAATCCATGGTTATATCTTCCCATTTCCATTGTGGAATTTCCAAAGTACTAACATTCCTGCAGGCCTTTGATGTTCAATCTTCACCTGCTGGCATACAATGCATCGCGACACAAATTCCGCAATATCTCTTTTCATGCTAGGCCACCAATAATCTCTTTTTAAGTCTTGATACATCTTGGTGGTACCTGGATGAATGCTAAAACTGCTCTTGTGCGCCTCTTCTAAAATCAACCTTCTTAATTCCTCATCGTTTGGAACATAAATCCTTCCTTCAAACAGTAATATACCATCTGGTGCCCATGAAAACTCTGCTTGGCCAACTTTCCTCTGTAGGTCCATATCCTCCGATTGAGCTTGTGCAATCCTAAACCGTAGGTCGCACAAAATATCTAACTTCTTCAGCAAGATGCCACCTTCTAACTCTGTAACATGTAGATTAAGATCTCTAAACTTTTCATAGAGTCCACATGTATGCATCATCACCTCAGCTTTAACTAAAGCCTTTCGACTCAAGGCATCTGCTACCACATTAGCTTTTCCTGGATGGTATTTCAGATCAAAATCAAAATCCTTCAAGTACTCCATCCATCGCCTTTGCCTCATATTTAAATCTCGTTGATCAAACAAGTACTTCAAACTTTTATGGTCACTAAAAAGATCAAACTGTGCTCCATACAAATGATGTCTCCATATCTTCAATGCAAAAATTATGGCTGCTAGCTCGAGGTCATGGGTGGGGTAATTCTCTTCATGAGTCTTGAGCTGTCTAGACGCATACGCTATGACATTCTCTCCTTGCATAAGAACACTTCCCAGTCCCTTGGAGGATGCATCGCAGAAAACGGTGTATCTCCTTTCAGGATCTGGTATTGCCAACACTGGTGCTTTAGTCAATTTTCTTTTCAGAACTCTGAAGCTCTCTTCACATTCTTCGTCCCAAATAAAGGGAACATCCTTTCGGGTGAGGCGTGACAGAGGCAAGGCAATCTGAGAAAACTTCATAATAAACCTTTGATAATAACCTGCCAAGCCTAGAAAACTCCTGACTTCAGCTACATTCTTGGGTCTTTCCCAACTGAGTACAGCTTCAACTTTGGATGGATCAACAGCTACTCCTCCTTGAGAAATAACGTGACCCAAAAACTTAATCTCAGATAGCCAAAACTCACACTTGCTGAATTTAGCATATAACTGTTTGTCTCTGAGGACATCCAAAACAATTCTCAAGTGCTGAGCATGCTCCTGGGGATCTTTAGAATAGATCAAAATGTCATCTATGAAAATCACCACAAATTGATCAAGGTAAGGCTGAAAGATCCTATTCATGTAATCCATAAATACTGCTGGAGCATTAGTTACACCGAATGGCATAACCAGAAATTCATATTGCCCGTAACGCGTCCGAAACGCCGTCTTAGACACATCTGAAGACTTAATACGGATTTGATGGTAACCTGACCGAAGATCAATTTTAGAAAACACCGTTGCTCCCTTGAGCTAATCTAGAAGATCATCAATCCTTGGAAGAGGATATTTGTTCTTGATAGTCACTTTATTAAGTTGGCGGTAGTCTATACACAGCCTCATGCTTCCATCCTTCTTCTTGACTAACAAAACTGGAGCACCCCAAGGTGACACACTAGGTCTGATAAAATGCTTCTGGATCAATTCTTCTAGCTGAGACTTCAGCTCTTTAAGTTCCATAGGCGACATTCTGTACGGTGCCACGGATACCGGCTCCGCTCCTGGAATTAAATCAATTGAGAATTCCACCTCACGCTCTGGAGGCAAACTAGTTACTTCTGAAGGGAAAACATCTAAATACTCATTCACAACCGGAATATCACTGGGACTTAACTCGGACTCTGAAGCCACAGTGAGCATGACATAAAATCCCTTATCTTGGGCACAAATAAATTGGATTAACTGATGGGTGCGGTTAATCAATTCAGATAAAGCCACACCTTCCGCCGTATCACTGGTCGGCATATAAATACTCTTTTCAGAACATCCAATATACACATGGTTAGCAGAGAGCCAATCCATGCCTAAAATCACATCAAGTTGCTCCATCGGGAGACACACTAGATCAACATAATAAGTTTTACTAGACACAGTGATAGGACAGTTTTCACAGACATAGCTTGCCTCAATTCCGCCTTCAGTAGCGGTGGAAACTAACATTGGAGGATTCAACAGAGACAAAGATAATTGAAGCGCCTCCACACATTTATATGAAATAAAAGAGCAAGTAGCACCACAATCAAAAAGAACTTTTACTGGGTATGAGCCAAGATAACACATACCAGCAATCAAATCTTCATTTGCCAAGGCCTTTGCACCATCAAGGGAGTACACCCTTCCTTTGCTAGTGGTAGTTCCTTCAGTTTCACTTCTATTCCTCCGTTTTGGACAATTTGCAATAATATGCCCCGGCTTCTTACATCCATAACAAATACATGTACCCTTCATGCATTCGCCGTAATGTGATTTCCCACAATTGTTGCAAATAGCACCAGCCTTCGGTGAATACGTCTGTTTACCCCTTTGAGGTGACCCCTTCGGTTTCAACTTGTCATGATACTTATCCTGCATCCTGCTCTTCCTTCTTTCAAAAGCCACTGATCTTTCTTTTGAGGTCTTTGCAAGTCCTGCTTCGACCACTAAGCTATCATGCACCAGTTCGTCATAACTTGCAGTTCTTTGGCGACTTACTGCAGTGTCGATCTCACCTCTTAAACCTCTTTTGTACTGGTTCATCTTCCAGACTTCATTTTCAGCATACTCATTGTGTGTAGAATAGTAGGACAACTCTTCAAACTTCTTGGTAAACTCAGCAACCGACATGCTACCCTGCTTCAACTCTAAGAACTCTTGCTCTTTCTTTACCTTGTAAGACAAAGGTAAATACTTTTCCAACATCACTTCTTTAAAGTTCAACCAATTCACTTCTACACCATTGGCTTCCATCCTCTGAGTTGGTTTGTGGCATAGACCACTTTATCTTCTTCTGAACACTCAGCCATTCTAAAGATCTTCTCCATCTGCTTAATCCACTTCCTAGCTTCTTGAGGTTCACCTTCTCCATTGAACTTCGGAGGGTGATGCCTATTATATTCCCGGAACACGGGATTACCAATTGCTGGAGGAGGTGGTGGCTGTGGATGGAAACCCTGCCCTTGCTGCATCATTTCCATCCATTGCTGTTGAGCTTGGGCCTGTTGCTGAGATTGCTGTTGCATCATCAGCATCATTTGCTGATACTGTAACGCATTCTGAGCTTGTTGCTCCTGGTACTGCTGCTGCCAGGCCTGCTGCTGCTGTATCATTTGTTCCCATGAGTTCATACTGGGTCCTCCACTTTCATCACTAGCTTGATTAGCACGAGGTCTACCGGGTCCTCTTCTTCTCCCAGACATCTTATCCTAGCTGTCATATACAAGTCAAAGTGATCAGTTTTAACTGAACATAACATCTAGAATAATGTCCTGGATCCAAGAGGTCCACAAACTTGGATTGTACTTTAATGACCCAAGGCACGGTCTGAATCGACCTGCTCTGATACCAAATTGTAACACCCATATAGAGATTGCCTAGGATCTCTTACGAGTATTAAAATTTCGTACCGGATACATTAAATACAATACAGAAAGTTGTTTAATAAATATACAATGCATAAGTTTGTGATACAACTCATTATCCGATACAAACATTCTCCATAATATACATCATGATACATCATTCATGTACATATGTCCATATAATAAAACATAAGCAGCACGATCAATCAGCAGCTTTCTATTTACCTTTACGACGTGGTACCTGCGAAGAACCTGCATCAGAAGGAAAGGGATGAGACATAACGTCTCAGTGAGCTCCTACCCTACCAACTGTTGGCAACCACTGGGGTAACCTAGGGTCGCCGTGCCTACTTTTGGCAATCTTGGGGTTACCTACGATCGCCATCATTCTTTACATTTATCGAAATCAAGGGGAAAACCTAGGATCGCTTCATTGTCTTATCTCATACATATCATGTTCCATTCTAACCTTAGCCTTATACATAGTGATCTTGGGGACATCCTAGGATCACATCTCGTTCACTAGGAACTAATCATCATATCTCGTATTACATATAAAATATACATATTCATCTTTCATATCTTAGGGTTAGAAGTTAGCGTTGAACAAACAATCATTATCTTGGTTCATTTTACGGAGTGCATCCGGGTGGAGTAACCCCGAAGTACATCTCCCATCATACCGGTGAAATTCCTATCATATCAGGCTAACACCGGACTCCTCTTATCTTTGTGTAGGCAACCCTCTCGGTGAAGCCCCATCCGGCATAATCCGGAGCCTGCTGGACACACATCTTAACTTTACATGTGGACAACCCTCTCGGTGAAGTCCCATCCGGCATAATCCGGAGCCTGATGGACATGCTTAAATCTTTTAACTTACGTGTGGATAGCCCTTTCGGAGAAATCCCATCCGGCGTAACCCGGAGTCTGATGAACACGTGATCATAATCATATAGCATATTCGCATCTTGTTCTTATTCTTTTAGTAGTCATTCATAAGTGCTTAACCTATAAAGGTTCTAACTTAAATACTGAATTACTCTTGGCTTGTTCATGCTTAGTGTGTATATGGAGTTGCTTAGTATGGGATAATCCCATTACTAGCTCCTTTACTCCTCTACATAACTTAGAAATTGAGTAATCATCTCCCAATGTTGTACCCATTACCCATCCTACCTTAATTCCTTTCCTATCCTCAAGAATATGAGTTTGGGTGGCTGGGAAATCGGGGGCCGATTTCTTAAAATCGGGGGCCGAAATATGTCGTAACCCCCATGAATGGCCAACCACAAAATCGGTGGCCGATGCTAGGAAATCGGTGGCCGATTTCAGCATCTGCAGAATTCGAAATTCTACTTCCTAGGCTATTCCAATCCTGACCAATCATCATAGCAGCTTATGGGAATGAATTTACAAGACATAAGGTAGATAATAACATGATTAAGCAAGGAATTAGTACACAAAGGATTAGGGCACAATTCTAAACCTTGATCCAACTTGTAAAATGCACTAAAACTACTCAAACGGGTTATAAACCCTGTGGAGCTCACCTTAACCTTCAGCTGGTGTTTGCTAAGTTCAGGTTTTCCAAAAGCCTAAGCTTAATACCACCACTTCTCTTGATTATTTCCTTGTTTTCTCCTTGTTTCTTTCTCTTGTTCTTGCTTTCCCAACTAAGCTTGTTTGCAAGGTTTCTCTCTAGAATGAGTTTAGGAAAAGATGGGTTAATGGAGAGGGAGTGAGGGCGTGTGAGTTGAGGAAGAAGGGAGAGGGAGTGCTGAAAAATGGAAGAGGAAGAGAATGGAAGAGTGTAGAAAAAGATGGTAAGATTTTCTTACCTCTTTCTTTTAAAACAATTCTTCCTTTTCATCATAATTACCATCTCGCCATTCCATTTATTTACTAAATTACCACTCTTATTTAATGGCTTCTAACACTGATAATAATTGCATCTAAGCGGGATATTACATCACCGGACTCCTCTTATCGTTATGTGGACAACTCTCTCGAAGAAGTCTCATCCAACCTGATCCGGAGTCTGCTGAACACAACTTAACTTGCATGTAGACAACCCTCTCGGAGAAGTCTCATCCGGCCTGATCCGGAGTCTGCTGAACATGCTTAAACTTTAACATACGTGTGGATAGCCCTTTCGGAGAAATCCCATCCGGCCTGATCCAGAGTCTGATGAACACGTTAACATAATCTTAACTTTCATGTGTATATCTGATACATCATTCTGAACATATGCATATCTGATGCATTCATCACGTAATTAATCATGTGATACTTAACCTATAATATAAGGTTCTAAGCTTATCGTTCTCATAAGCCACCTAATCATTATTGGGTATCTGAACCCCCTTAAGCCTATCTGAGGCCTTGAACATGAAATATTCCTTGTACATTGTACACTCAATTGAGTACATCATCTTGCTATCCTATCAAAGGATCTAGACATATCGTTATCATATGTCATACTTATGGGATTACTACCACATCTGTAATAACTTCCTGTTTCTCGTACCTGAGAACATGTGGATAAATTACCCAACACTCTGTATGATACATATCTTTATCCTAGATTAATCCTTGAAAGTCTATGAGTATCTTCACCCCAAAGCATATCAAAGATCATTGGCAAGGTACAATTGTTTATAATAAAAAAGTCATTTTGGGCAGGTTCGCTTTGCGACCCTGAGCGTCGCTCTGCGATCCCTGCGTCTGAACCTTCAGACTCTGAAGTCTGCTTCTGAAGGTTCAGAGTCTGAAGCTTTCGCAGAGCGTCCAAAACTTCGCTCTGCGACTCAGCTTCTGATCACTTCGCAAAGCAAAGTCTGGGCGATGGCTAGGCAGTAGCAAAACCCTGCTACTTCGCAGAGCAAACTCTTGGTCGCTCTGCGACCGTAGCAGAACATAGAATTTTCTGAAAAACATGTTTTAATCTTGAAAACCTTGGTACCCAACTGTCCAGTGATCTTTGAAAACATGACAGGGACTCATTTGAACTATAAAAACTTACTATGAATCAGGATTAAGCAAGGATCAAGCATATGTATCAAAAAGGGGAAAACTATACTTTAACATAACATAAAGGATAAGTTGTACTAAGGAACTCACCATGTAGTTGCTGGTCTTGCCAAGCTTCCTTCTACCAAAACCCTAGTCTTGGAACTTTTCCTCTTAACTTGGTCCTTCCTTGGTTCCTTTTGCTTCAATCTTTCCCAAAAGCTTGCTTGAGATACAAGAGATTGAATATGGCAAGCCTGGTGGATTAAGTGCTGCTGCTAAAGACAGCCGAAATCCTAGAGAGAGAGGGAGAGAAAAATCTGATTTTAGTGAGAGAAGGAAATGATAAATATGAAGAATATTCAAGTTTATCCCTTTAAAAACCCATTCCTCTCAAAATTACCATCTTGTCCCTACTCACTCGTAATTCCTCTGTTACTGATAAAAGTTATGTTTAAGCGGGATATTACAGTGTGGGGCGCATATAACATCCTTACCAGAGAGAATCTCCATAAGGAGGTAGTTGTTCCAGATATTATTTGACAACGGCATATCCCTTTGAAGGTGTCTTTGTTCGTGTGACATCTACTGCGTGACAAAGTTCCTACTAAAGTTAATTTATTCAAACATTGTATAATTTCTTTTGAAGATCAACTGTATGCTTCAAGTTGTGGCCAGATTGAATCGGTCGATCATCTCTTTTTGGATTGTACTTTATATGGTTCTTTATGGTTTGAAGTGTATCGCTGGTTAGACATTGTTAAGAGTCTCACATTGGGTAGAAGATGGTCTGACAATGTGTTTATAAGTAGGGGCAATCCTCACCTCACAAGCCGATTTTGTGGGGTTGTGTTAGGCCCAACCACGATTTCTAAGATGATATCAGAGCCTCTTCAAGATCCATTGAGCCACCTGCTATCAGGTTTCCGCTATCGGCCCACCCATTATTTATGTCCACGAACCAAGCCCAATAGTGTTGGTCATGAGGGAGTGTGTTAAGAGTCCCACATCGGATAAGAGATGGTTTGACAATGTGTTTATAAGTGGGGGCAATCCTCACCTCATAAGCCGGTTTTGTGGGGTTATGTTAGGCCCAACCACGATTTCTAAGAGACATTGTTACTGTTTGTCCCATAATCTGACGAACCACTTACTGCAGTTTAGCACATTGAATTTGTATGGTCATGATTTGGTGTGCTTGCATCTGGATTATTTGTAAGGACAAGAATAGCAGAATTTTTTTAGACAAACCAGCCTCCACGCTACAACTTATTGACAGTGTTAAGCTTCTTTCTTTTTGGAGGTTAAAGGCAAAATTCGGAAACCTTGCTTTTGATTATCATAGGTGGTGGCTTAGCTCTTTATTGCGTATGAGCATGTTAATTATGTTATTTTTCAGTTTGTTTTTTTTTTTTTTATTTTGTTCGTGTTGTAACTTGACTTTGTGACTTTTTGGTTTTTCTCTAGCACACCTTGTGCTTGGGAATAATAATCTAATTCATTTTGACTTATTTAAAAAAAGTATGTTGAAAAAGAGTAATAAATATTGTATTAATATTATAAAAGAGACAAATAATTTGAGACAAAGAAAAATAATAAAGAGCACACCTATTTTGAGACGGATGAAGTATTTGAAAAAGTAATTCACCCAAACCCCCAAAAACTCTTCTCCAATACAACTTTTTAGTCTCCAAATTAGGAAAGTTTTATTTTGTGAAGAAAACTAAACTTTCAAAGTCCACCCTTCCCAAAGCTCTCTATTCTTTCAACCTTCCTTTTTTTTTTTTTTTTTCAAGTCTTCATCTTCCCTCCCCCTCTAAATAGGGGTGTTCATGGTTAACCAAACCATGTGAACCAAACCATTTTATGGTTCTGGTTTGATAAACCAAACCATTTTTTAGAAAATTGGTTGAAATTTTAAATTGGTTCTAAAGTGGTTTGGATCCGGTTCAAAACCGGTTTATATATGCATTAGTATAAAAAACTGGATTTGCTTAAATTGCTTTTAAATCCATACAACTTTATGAACAAAAAAACAAAAATCACTAAAAAAATTAATCGATTGTAGCATAAGTTGAAAAATCACATAAACAAAAGCTGAAAAATCACAACCAATTATTGGAATTAGCTTAAAAAAACACCGTGGATAGTTTCCAGAAAGAGAGAAAGTATCAAATCATTTTTCATCATTTAGCATAAAATCATTCCAGCGCTTGCAATTAGTTTCCAGAATTGCACAGAAAAACGTCATGATGAAACAAGAAGCGGCGGTGGCCTCCGCCGCAAAAAACGACGTTGGTGGAGGCGGGAAGAAAAAAACCAGATCTCGCCGGAGGGAAAGAACAAGAAATGGTATACCAATGTCAGTCGTATGTTTTCCCTTTATCCAACCGGTTCAAAACCAATTTAATTAAATGGAAAAACCGGTTTACCTTTTTTTTTGAAAATATATGGACTGGTTTGGTTTTTTATTAATTGAGTTGGGTTTTAAAATATGGAATAAGTTTGGTTATTGATTTGGTTAAGGTTAACCAAATATTTTGAACACCCCTACCTCTAAACACCCAAACATGTGCTAAATGATTAATGACTTTAATTTTGAGCTATGATATTTTGACAACCAAATATAGTTGTCTACCCGCACACCGTATCTCCAATCAAGAATTCAAAGCCTAGCACGGAATCTAAGACAGTAAAATAAATTATTAAAATAATAAAAAAAAAAAGTAGATGAGATGCCACACACACGGTGGATGACAACTTAGGTTGTTGAAATAATTTTTCTCTTTATTTTAGTGGTTGACCACGTTCTTTCTTTCAAATTACAGAAATTTTGGATTTTCACCCAAAGGACTTAATCCATTAAAAACCAAGTATTCTTTTATATTAGTTCGTAGTAAACTATTGTTACAATATAATCTTCCATTTACACATAAATTTTGGATTTTTACCCAAATGACTTAATCCATTATAAACCAAGTATTATTTAATCTACCTCTTCAGGCGTCACGAGTATTCATTCCTCAACTTCTCCATACTTCATGGTACTGTTTCCTCTGCCTCTTTAGGCTACACCCTATAATTCATCTAGTATTCTCAACACTTCTGCCTTGTTGAGGTATCAAATGTTTATCTGTCACTTTAGATTGCTCTTTAATAATAAATGTCGTTGTCACTGTTGGGATGAATTACAAGGATTTAAGTTTGTACTTGTATTGGTACAAATTCAATCAGGACTCTAACTCTCTCATATGAGAGGATATTACAGATCAATCTTATATCAATTCAAATGTACGAAACTATTTAATTGATTTATATCTGATAAATATCATCATAGAGAACTTTGTAATAAGCTTTTTGCATGTTCATGGTTTTTTCTAGATATTTCGTTTTCTCTTTGAGCTTGCCTTTTTTTTTTTCTTTTCTCTCTTGTCTTTTCTATTTTTCATGGAAGTTCATCAGAACCATCTTACGGAGACTTCCATCATATGATTTTCATATATTGAAGGCATAATATTTTAGGACTGGTTCATATTCATTTGAGTCGTCTTATATGAACTAATGAGTCTATATTGGTTTGTATCGTCATAAATCACCGATTCTACTAACTTCGTCAAGTTCATCATTTTAAATTTTATAATGCTAAATATATCCAGTTGTGAATAGAGATGTTGGTATCCTATTGGAAATGTTGCACTTTACAATTAGCCATTTGAAGGATGCGTACTACTTCATCCTAAATTATAAGTCGTTTAAAAAAAAATTGTCTAAAAATATACGTCGTTTTACAATACCAATGAAACGCTAAATGTTATTCCACATTGACTTAGAGTTTGGAATTGGAATATTATGTACAATACTATTATAGGTTATACTGTTGTCTCTAGTTTTTGTACTTTTTTTTTTTGGCGTTAGTCATTCGGTTCTCAAGGGAAAGGAACCCTGTTAATCTGGAGTTTGGCCGTGAGGTAAGAATAACCCGACTAAAAATTGTTCCACCCAAAAATCGAGTTAGAATTCTCCCGAACAATTCGTCTTTGATGAAACTCATTAACAACTTAAATTCAATTGCTTGGTTTATAGCTTTTGCACTTTGAACACTGAATTATCTCTGTAGTTAAGAGTACCATCAACTTTAGTTCTTTTGTTGCCTCATGTTGACATTTAATTATTACTCCTTTCGGTAGATATAGCTTTATTTTTAGGAACGGTTGCTATAGCTACTTGCATTTTGTGAATTATGCATATTTACTCGCATGATTTAGTTTGTTGTTGGTCATAAATAATCTTTGGATATTACTTGGATTTATTTTAGCGATGCATAAAACCATTAGATTAAATATGATTTTGATGATTTTTTTTACAAAAGGAAACAATATCCATTCATTCAAATTGATAGAGTACATTGATATAATATAAATTGAAAGACGCTAAAATCAAAAAAGATGAATCTGCGAACAAACTCACAACATTCATGTTAACAACATAAAATGATAGAGTACAACTACCTACAAATATGACTATATTCAAGTTTTCGGATTTGCAACATTGACGACGCCACGACACTAAAGTCATTGATTGGATCTGCACTTGATCCAAGCTAATCTGCTTTCAACCTGAATCAAATAAACACTGTACTAAAATGGGAAATAAAAAACATACCGCACAAAGACCGAAAATCAAAACAAACAAAACAAAACAAACGAAATAAGAAGGAAAATATGTGGAAATCACTTATTTAACTAAAAGAAAAAGAAAATCAATTTGGAGGAGTCATTTTATTGGTTAATATGACATAAATAAAAAAATGTAAATTAATATTTATTTTATTCATTTTAAACAGCAAGGATAAAACAAGAGAAAATTAAATGCCATAAACATAACCACAAACGCAACTTCAAGTTTTGTGAAAAAAAAACAAAAGCTTCAAGTAGCGTTTGAAAAAAAAAACCATATATTAAAAGTAAGAAAATATTATAAATTAGTGTTATCAAATACCTTTTTTTTAAGGAACTCTGTCTTAATTTTGTAAGCATGACTTAATTGGTTGGAAAATTGTTATATGTTAAGGTCGAAGTTTCAATAAAAAATTCTTTACTTATTCATTTTAAATGGTAAAATTCTGACAACTAAGCTAACAAAAAATAACTAATCTTAATCTTACTGTACTGGCTGTGAGTACAATGTATAAAAACTAGGGTTTTCAGAGTCTGTTTAGGTCATGCCTCGGGGATGATCCCAAGGTTACGATTTGTAGCCTCGGCTTGGGCCTATTTGGCCATGGTTTTGGGCCCAAATCGTAAAGGGCCAAAACCATGACTAGGGCGCCCTTGTCAGCTGCTGAGGGCGCCCCCTGAAGGTGTCCTTTAGGAAGGTCACCTAGGGCTATTTATTACTGTTGAGTAGGCCCTGCGCCCTCTTGGAGGGCGCACAGCCTTACTCTAAGGGTTCAAACCCTTGTCTTCAGGATCTCAAGGCCTAAATGGTGAGATCTACGGTCCACAGCCCAACAAGCATGAGTCTTGGGACAAGGCGAAGTGATTAAACTGTTAACAGGGGGGATTTGTCTATGACCTTTTGCCCAGCAAGTGGGGCTTACTAATCATGAAGCTATGTGAAAATTTTTTATGAGTACAAGCCCAACATGGATACTAGCCCAACATGGGTACTAGCTCCACATGTGTGTTTAACCCAACATGGGTACTAGCCCAACATGGATACTAGCCCAACATGGGTACTAGCTCCATGTTTCTGTTTTGGGGGCCTTAGTGGGTGCTAGCCCCAAGAGAGTATTCATAGCCCAATAAACACGAGTCTTGGGACAAGGCGAAATGATTAAACTATGTGTCGAAATGGCTCCTTTGAGTAGATTAGATCGTTGCGCCGGAACTAGCCCATCATGGGCGTGAATCCTTTTGAAGGTTTAGGTTGAGGACACGCCTTAGTCGAATCTGACGGTTGACATGAGGCGACCGTTCGCCCTCGCTGACGTGTTCGCATCGCAACGGTTCTTGGAAATCGTGCCAACTTAAGTGACGTCATCTGCACGTTTTCCCAGGCTTTTGTACTTTAAACTGATACAGATCTACTTTTCCTCCACTTTCAGATTTCTTTTACCCTTTTCACTTCCCTTACCTCCGTTTTCTTCTCTCTAAATCGTCTTTCGTCGTTCAAACCGTTAGTCTTTGGGGATCACTGCGCCTACCGTTTGCGGATCGTTCGGAGCCTGCTTTCGTTCTCAATCCTTCGCTGTTGTTTAAATCCAGGTAAACCTAACCGATCTTGTTCTTTATAAGTTAAATCAGTAGTATGGTGGTAATTAGGGAGTGCGATGGGGCGGGTAGGGAGTTATCCCTAGCGAATTCAGAGGGGAGGTGTAGGTTGTGGAGGGAAAGTGTTAGGCATGCGAAGCGGTCAGATGGGACCACTGATTGGGTGGTGTTCGAGAAGGCCTACTACGGCCACTCCCTTTAAACAGAGTTTTCGAGCGATTCAAACGAGGGTGAAGGAGGGAGTAGTAGTGGGAATTCATCTGACTGTGTTATTCATTCTGTTCGCCCAGGTCCTTTTTGTAGGAGAGGAATTTGTTACATGGCGTCCTCTAGTGGATCAGAGCAGGAGAGTTTCGCCGATGAAGTGCTTCGTTCAGAGTCCGTGTACATGGAGCCCCAACGAGTGGCATTTTTTCGGAGTAAGCTGCACGTGTCCTCTACGAGATTTGAAGAGGACGTGGTCTTGGAACATTGTCGCCCAAGTGAGAAAGTGTGTTTACAAAGGCCGAAGGGGGTGAAGAGTGAGATGTTTCACATGTATATGGTTGTTTTTGAAGATCTAGGTGTGAAGTATCCCTTCACACCCTTTGAGGTTGACGTCCTCAATTGTTTGAACATGGCGTCGTCTCAGCTGCAGCCAAACAGCTGGGCGTTTATACGCGCTTTTGAGATTTTATGCGAGGGGCTGGGTTTCCAGCCCTCAGTTGGATCCTTCTTCACGTTTTATGGCACGAAGGGGGTATATAAGCTGTCTTGGGTGTCTGTCAATGCGCATCTTGGCAAGAGGTTGTTCCCGCCCTATGCCTCTCAGTATAAGAATTGGAGGCAGACGTTCCTCAGGACCCGGGGAAGAAAGGATTGTGAGGCAGCTGCTGTGTGGGTTGATGGTAAGCTGAGGTTTCCCATATGCTGGACGAGTGCTCCGGCTTCTATCATGGGTTTTGACTACGAGAAGCTGGACGCGTACGACCAGGGCGTCGTCTGTTTTTTGGATAAGATGCTGCCCATGAACATCCGGGAGTTGTTGAATAGGGAAGGGGATGTGAATATCTTAGACGCGTACTTACGTGAGTTGAATTTTTTTATTTATGCCTATACTGTGTTTTCCTATTTTCTTGTCCTCTTAACCTTTCCGTTTTCATTTCTGTAGAGGACATGGCGCCCATGACTGCGGCGGAGAGGAAGAACTATCTCGAGGAAATGAAGGCAAAGAAAGCTGCTGGGGTGTTGGCAGCCACTGATCCTGCTGGACTCATCACACGCAAACCGAAGAGGAAGGCTGATCATCTGCCCGAGTCTCAGGCTGAGTCCCTCGCAGCGGCCACGCAGGATAAGGCGTCGCCTGGGAAAGATGATAAAGGGAAGGCAGTAATTGAGAAAAAAGGTAAGAAAACGCACTCCCCTTCCTCGATTAGCGCCATCAAGACCAGTGGGTCGGTGCAATCTTTCTGGGATAAGGATTTTGACTACGGTGCCTATGTCAGAGAAAGGTTGGTCTTTAATCCAGAGGATACGGAGGCTGGGAACCAAGGCGTTGTTCCCTTTATGACGAGAGATGTGGGAGTTCATTGCTTGCGGTCCATAATGCTCTTGAACGCCGTAGATCGGAAGCATGAAGAACTGGTGCAGAATGAAGTGGCCCTTCAGGCTACGGTGAGGGCATTGGAAAAAGAGGTGAAGGAGGCCAAGGATGCGCGGGAGAGAGAAGTGAAGGAAGCCAGAGAGGCGGTGAAACTTGAGTGTGATAAGCGCATCTCCGATCTGAAAATTGGTTATGCAACGGATCTTGCTGGGAAGGACGAAGTTATCGCTAAGCTGCAAAATGATGTTGCGGCTGGAGCGGAAAGGGAGGATCAACTTAAGGCTGAGGTTTCCGAGGCGAAGGGCGAGCTAGCTCTGAATTTCGATACTGGCTTTGAACGGGCTAAGGCTCAAGTTGCCCTTCTACACCCTGGCGTCGATCTTTTCACCCTTGATTCCTTTAAAGTTATTGTAGATGGCGCCCTAGTGGACGAACCATAATTTCACTTGTTGTAATTTTTAATTTATTTTGAACTCAGTACTCTTCTTTGAATTTGCAATGATGCATCGTTTTCCTTAAGCTTCTCGTTTGTTCCTTTTATCTTCCAATTTATTCATTTTAGAAAGCACCTCCTGGACGGTGGTTATCACTTGTGTTTGTTTCATAACTTTGTTAAAAATTGTCGGGTTGTTTCATTTGGCGCATTTACTGTTGTGTGGACCGTCCTATTTTCGCGACGTTTCAGAGCCCTCATTGGGGTTAAGGAAATAGTTGGCGATCACATTTGAAGCTCACGACGTCTTAGAGCCCTCTTTAGAGGGTTAAGGAATTAGGCGGCGATCTTATTTTCGGCTCACGACGTCTTAGAGCCCTCTTTGGGGTTAAGGAATTAGATGGCGATCTCATTTTCGGCTCACGACGTCTTAGAGCCCTCATTGGGGTTAAGGAATTAGGTGGCGATCTCATTTTCGGCTCACATCATCTTAGAGCCCTCATTGGGGTTAAGGAATTAGGTGGCGATCTCATTTTAAGCTCATGACGTCTTAGAGCCCTCATTGGGGTTAAGGAATTAGTTGGCAACCCTCGTTGGGGTTAACGAATCAGATGGCGATCCCATTTAAGATTTTGGTGTTGTTGATCTGTTACAGACAATGTGAGTAATATGAAACAAGTGATATATATATATTAATAAGAAAGCGGGGCCTCATTAAAAACCCCTACTACTGCAGGGGAAAAGAGTGCCCATGCTCCTTTTCCTTTAGGCCGTACAGAAATATCGCAATACATAAGATATAAGACAAAGTAAAAATTAAAATGGTTTTGTTGACCCTCTAATTCGCCTTTGAACTGCTGTGGCGAGCTTCTCCTTGCTTTGTAGCTGAATCACGGACGTGCTTAGGTTTGTGAAATCCTAGAATCATGTTTGTTCCCTTTGGTAGGTCTGTCTTGCTAGCTGAAATTCTGGCCTTAGCAACTGGTAAGGAGGTTAAGCTGGTTCTGATTACAGCAGGTTCTGAACCTAACAGGTTCTGAACTTGAAACTTAGCACAATTTAAAAACAGTTATGCAGCAGAATTAAAAGTGCAGGAAATAAAAGAACACACAGGTTTGTTAACCCAGTTCGGAGTAAACACCTCCTACTCTGGGGGATACCAATCCAGGAAGGAAATCCACTATTGGATTTAATCCTCAAGACTCAGACACTGACTCCCAGTTCCTATCCCAAGCAATTAACCTCCACCTAGTCAGACTTCTACCCAACTCTGAGTATTAGAATCCTCTAACTTCCTATTCAAGCAACTGCAACCCAGCTACTTGAACAACCCTTGAACTAAAACCTAGTTCTGAAAACTACCCTGTTTTGAAGACACACTTCAACAATAAGACTTCATTCGTACCTAAAGGCTTGGAATGAATTACAACTCAATCAAACACCTAAACCAACTCTAACAGAGTGGTGCACAACAAAGCTAAAAGCTTAAAATAACAAAGACTCAATTCTCTGATTTTTAACTCTCTAAATCGTAAGTCTTCAATAGCAAAGCTCCTCCTTTTATAATCTTCAGCAAGCCTCTTAATTATGCTCCAAATCTTCTGAATTGATTTGTTACTGGAATAAGATTGTTCCAATAAAGTAACAAATAAAACTGCATTCAATCTTTGAAAGATTTAAAACAGAAAATACGAATTTTCATAATTTTGAACCAAATCTTCAAAGATATCTTCTCCAATTAACCCAGCATTCTAGAAGCAATTATACAACCATAATTCCTTGCTAAATCTCCCAAGATACGTGCAAAAACAATCCAGCAAACCCAGCTTCTGATGTGGTGTGGTCAACAGAAGTCAATGCTGGCTTCAGAACCTGAAACTGCTTCTGAAGTGCTACAGTGCTCCTGATGAGCATTTCAGCTTCTGATGTAGATTTTAGCTTCTGAATGGCTTCAAATGAGAAAACTTGTAACTGAAGAAACGTTCAACATAAGGAAATGCTTCTATTCCATACTTTGGTTTTGCCAAACAATGCAGCCAACACCAAAAGACTCAACACTAGCTTTCTTTGTGAAATTTCTGGTGCGCCAGGCTGGCGTGCTGACTGGCTTGAGTATATCTGT
Source organism: Medicago ruthenica (assembly GCA_018208015.1). NCBI lineage: Eukaryota > Viridiplantae > Streptophyta > Magnoliopsida > Fabales > Fabaceae > Medicago > Medicago ruthenica. The sequence goes on from CM031375.1 coordinate 44,110,789, forward strand.
CTGCTGGACTGGATATAGAGCGAGGCGACGACACACTTCGGCGGGGTGGATGCTAAGCATATGTGTCGGCTGACGAGCGGTAAGATTAAGATTTGTCTTTAGGGGCTTTGTTACGCTCAACTCTTCATCCATCAAACCTTCTTCTGGACCTGCAATAAATTTTGTATATTCCTGCTGAACTTCTCCTTCTGGATCTATGCCTCCAGAGCTTGGCTTGACATCTGTACACAGAGCGACGCGATGACACACTTCGGCGGGGCAGCCGCTAAGCATATCTGTCGGCAGACGAGCGGTAAGATTCAGATTTTTCTTTAGGAGCTCTGTTATGCTCAGCTCTTCATCCATCAAACTTTCCTTTGGGCCTTTCGCTACTTCTATGCGTTCTTGCTGAAATTCTTCTTCTGGATTTGTGCTAACGATGTTCACCTGGTGTGCTTTTCGGTCGCTGGTTCCTTTCCTTTCTCTCTGCAGCTTCAAGCTATTGTGATAACATTCTCGTGCAATTTTCTGATCTGCTCTGATGGTGCCGACCCGTCCATTGTCCAACGGGTATTTCATGACGAGGAACTTAGTGGAGAGATAGGCGTCAAGGACGTTGAAGGCCGGGCGGCCTATTATGATGTTGTAAGAACAGGGCGAGTTTACCACTAAATATTTAATCCTTATGGTTTTGGCGCTGTTACCTGTGTCGAAGGTTGTCTTCAAGGTGGTGTATCCACGAACGTGTACCTGCTCCCCTGTGAAGCCAGCCTGGATTCCCTTGAAGGGTTGCAACTGGTCCTCGTCCAATCCCATTCTTTCAAAAGCAGAGTAATAAAGGATGTCTGCGGAGCTGCCATGATCAATCAACACCCTCTTGACATCCCAATTGAAGATTTGCACAGTAATGACCATGGGATCGTCATCGTGGGGGATCACTCCTTTGCGGTCCTCGCCTGAGAAGGTGATATCCGTTTGGCGTTCTGGCTCCGTCGTGGCGTGGTCATCGACCAGCATTACCTGCCTCACATATCTTTTTCGGGAGGTGCTGGATTCTCCTCATCCTGCGAAGCCTCCGGATATGGTGTTCAAAGTGTGGCGCTCACCATCCTTCGCCACATCTTTCTCCTTTTGGAGGTCTTCGGGGGGACGCCTGTCTCCTTCTCTGCTTTCCTTCACATATCCTCTTAGCCTGCCATTCTGAATCAGCTTCTCAATATCTCTCTTTAGGTGGATGCAATCATCTGTGGTATGTCCTTTTATGCGGTGATACTTACACCAGGCCTCCTTGTCGTTTCCCATGATGTTTCCTCTCGGTGGCGGGGGTTCGGGGATGAGTCTAGAATGGTACACATCTCTCCAGATCTGCTCACGGCGAGTGTTGAGCGCCGTGAAGGATTCTGGCAGGGGTGCGCGCCTATCTTGGACACATCTTCCCCTTCAATCATATCTGGACATATCTTGTTGCTGGTATCAGAGCAAAACTAGTCATCTTCTGAATAACACTGAAAGCTGAACATCTGAAATTTGAACTAATTCTGAGCAGAAACACATTGCATAAGATGTTTGGTAACTGAGCCAACACAATACTTAAGATTTTCTCCCCCATTTTAGCCACAAAATTCTGACAAATCTCAGACTTCAAATAGGGAATAAAATCAAAACATGTAACACAGATCCTGGAAGACATATTAGACTCAAACTTAAGTTCAGGATCATATGTAGCACAGGCACAACTGGCAGGTACTCTATCTTCCTCACATCCAGTTTGCAGTAATTGCTATAAGTCTTCATGTAAGCACACTCCTAACTTGCTTCTCAGATTCTCAAACTGTTTAGCATCCAAGGCCTTTGTGAATATGTCAGCAACTTGTTCTTCAGTAGCTACATGTTCCAGCTGAATGACTTTATCCTCCACAAGGTTTCTGATAAAATGATGTCTGATGTCTATGTGTTTGGTTCTGCAGTGCTGAATTGGATTCTTAGAGATGTTGATGGCACTCAAATTGTCACAAAACAATGTCATAGTTCCTTGTTCAATGTTGTACTCCTCCAGCATTTGTTTCATCCACACCAGTTGTGAGCAACTACTCCCAGCAGCAATGTACTCAGCTTCAGCAGTTGACAATGAAACACAGTTTTGTTTCTTGCTGAACCATGAAATCAAGTTATTTCCTAAGAAGAAACAACCTCCTGAAGTGCTCTTTCTGTCATCAGCACTTCCAGCCCAGTCAGCATCACAAAATCCCATCAATTCAGAACTTGAACTATGTGAGTACATGATTCCATAGTCACTTGTGCTATTCACATACTTCAGGATTCTCTTCACTTGTGTCAGATGACTCATCTTAGGATCAGCTTGATATCTTGCACACACTCCAACAGCAAAAGTAATGTATGGTCTGCTTGCAGTCAAGTACAATAAGCTCCCTATCATGCTTCTGTATTGACTTTGATCAACTGATACTCCTTGTTCATCTTTGGTTAGCTTCAGATGAGTAGCAGCTGGTGTCCTCTTATGAGCAGCTGATTCCATTCCAAACTTCTTCACTATGTTCTTGGCATATTTACTCTGAGAAATGAAGATAGTATCTTCCATTTGCTTGACTTGTAATCCAAGAAAGTATGTCAGTTCACCAACTAGGCTCATTTCAAATTCTGACTGCATCTGCTGAACAAACAATTTGACCATCTTCTGAGACATCCCTCCAAACACTATGTCATCCACATAAATCTGAGCTATCATCAGACTCCCATTTTCATCTTTCACAAACAAAGTCTTATCAGAACCTCCTTTTCTGTAACCTTGAGCCACAAGAAACTGAGTCAGCCTGTCATACCATGCTCTTGGTGCTTGTTTCAATCCATACAAGGCCTTCTTCAACTTGTACACGTGTTCTGGAAACTTAGGATCCACAAAACCCTTAGGCTGTTCAACATATACCTCTTCTTGCAAATATCCATTCAGAAATGCACTCTTCACATCCATCTGGAATAATTTGAACTTGAGAATGCAGGATACACCCAGCAGTAGTCTTATGGACTCTAGTCTGGCCACAGGTGCAAAGGTCTCATCAAAATCAAGTCCCTCAACTTGAGTATAACCCTGAGCAACTAACCTTGCCTTGTTTCTGACTACAGTACCATTTTCATCTGTTTTATTCTTGAATATCCACTTAGTCCCAATCACATTCAGCCCTTCAGGTCTTGGAACTAGATCCCACACTTCACTCCTTTTGAATTGATTCAACTCATCTTGCATTGCTTCAATCCAAAATTCATCAGTTAGGGCTTCTTTCACATTTTTAGGTTCAACCTTTGACACAAAACATGAATCAGTAGCAGCAGCATCTGATCTCCTGGTTCTGACACCTTGATCTAAGCTTCCAATGATTAGCTCCTTAGGATGATCCTTCTGAATTCTAATAGATGGCCCTTTATTGGTAGGATCATGTTCTGGATGTACATCTGCTTCTTCAGACTCTGGATGAATTTCTGCTTCTGAAGTTTGTTCTTCTGAGGCTTCAGACTCTGGAACAACTTCAGGCTCATTCTTTTCATTCTCAGCAGACAAATCATTAATAACCACATTTATGGACTCCATCACAACCTTGGTTCTGGAATTAAACACCCTGTAAGCTCTGCTGTTCACTGAATAACCCAGGAATATGCCCTCATCAGACTTAGGATCCAGTTTTCTTCTATTTTCTCTATCAGCCAAAATATAGCATCTGCTCCCAAAAACATGGAAGTATTTGACTGTAGGCTTCCTTCCTTTCCATAGTTCATATAAGGTACAAGTTGTTCCCTTCTTCAGAGTGACTCTATTATGGATATAACATGCAGTGTTCATGGCTTCAGCCCAAAACATATATGGCAACTTCTTAGCATGCAGCATAACTCTTGCACATTCTGCTAATGTCCTATTCTTCCTCTCCACTGCACCATTTTGCTGAGGTGTGATAGGTGCAGATAACTCATGTTTTATTCCTTCAGAAGCACAGAATTCTGAAAAACTCTTGTTTTCAAATTCCTTGCCATGATCACTTCTGATTCTGACAATACCACAATCCTTCTCTCTTTGTAATTGAGTACATAAGTCTTTAAACACTTCAAAAGTATCAGACTTCTCTCTAACAAAGTTGATCCATGTGAATCTTGAGTAGTCATCTACCATTACAAAAGCATACCTCTTGCCTCCAATACTCTCTACTTGCATAGGCCCCATCAAATCCATATGAACAAGTTCTAGTACTTTAGTAGTTACCTGGTGAACTAATCTGGGATGAGACTTTCTTGTTTGTTTTCCAATTTGACAATCACCACAAACATTGTCCTCATTGATCTTCAGATTAGGTACACCTCTGATAGCTTCAGTACTTAGGATTTTTTTCATGCCTTTCAGATGCAGATGTCCCAGCTTCTGGTGCCAGAGTTTGACTTCCTCTTCTGAGCTCATAAGACAAGAAGTCAGACTTCTTTCTTCTTCAGAAACCCACAAATAACAATTGTCTTTGGATCTGCAGCCCCTCATCTGAGTTTTTCCATCCTGATCAGTAACAATACACTCCTGCTTGTTGAAATTTACTTTCAAATCCTGATCACACAGCTGGCTAATACTGATCAGATTAGAGGTTAATCCTTCCACCAGTAGCACATCATTAAGTCTGGGCAAACCTTCTCTGATCAAATCACCAATACCCAGAATCTGACCTTTTACACCATCTCCAAATGTCACATAACTTTTGGAGTATGATCTGATATTGCTCAGCAGCTTCTTCACACCAGTCATGTGCCTTGAACATCCACTATCAAAGTACCAGTCTTCTTTTGAGGTGGCTCTCAATGATGTATGAGCAATCAGGCCAACATTCTGAACTTTGGGCTTCCACACCTTCTGAACACTATGTCTGGGGGTAGCTGGTTGCACTCTTCTATACTGAAAATGTTCAGGATAACCATAAAGTTTAAAGCAAAATGGTTTGATATGCCCTTTCTTTCCACAATGATGACAGATCCATGGATGATTTCTCCTCCTTCTGTTTCTGAAAAATTTCTGGGGTTGCTTCTGAGGTAGCATCTGAACATGCTTCTGACCTTGCATCTGAGGTCTCTTCTGAGCTTGCTTTTGAGGTCTCATCTGGATATGCTTCTGACCTTGCATCTGGGCTTGCTTCTGAGGTCTCTTCTTTGATGTTCCAGCCATAGAATCATGAGTTTTAGTAGCAGGAACAAAACTCATCTGTTTAGGAATCTGAGTCTGATCAACAAAACCTAACCCAGTTTTTCCTTGTTGCTGATTCCCCAAAATATCCTCCAACTTATCAGTAGCAGAGTTCAACATCTTCACTTGCTTCTTCATTTGATCAAGTTGGGAGTTCAGTTGATTCACTTCTTCTTTTAAATCTGAATTCTGTACTAACAGTTCACCTTTTTCAGCCTCCAGTTGAAGAATAATCTCCTTCTGATCCAAAACTTGTTTGCAAACCTCAGCACTTCTGGTATACAGCTTCTTGTAGTTATCAGCTAGTTCATCATATGAGGTTTTAGCAGCTTCAGACACATATGAGGCTTCAGACTCTGAGTCAGACTCTGAAAAGGTCTCAGACTCTAAAACAGCTTCCTTCTTCTAGATAGCTCCTGACCTTACTACCAGACCAGTATCACACATATCAGATTCACTAACATCATCTTCTTCAGAACCATCATCAGACCATGCAACTGCCAGGCTTTTCTTCTGTTTCTTAAGAAAAGTAGGACATTCAGACTTGATATGTCCATACCCCTCATACTCATAGCACTGCACACCTTTGGCTTGGTTGCTTTTCTCCTCAGACTTGGTCTTCTTCTCATCAGTTTGTTGCTTCTTGTTATTGAATCTGAAGTTCTGACCTTTGGCTTTGGCTTTTCTATTAACATTCTTCAGAATCTTGTTGAATTGTTTTCCCAGCAACACAAGAGCTTCTGATAAGTCATCCTCTTCAGACTCTTGTTGATCATCAGCATCAGAATTTACACTAAAAGCTACACCTTTTCCTTTCTTCTCAGTCTGTTTACAAAAGGCAGTTTCAAAATTGAGTAGTGACCCAATCAGCTCCTCAACCTTCATAGCAGAAATATCATGAGCCTCCTCAATTGCAGTGACCTTCATATCAAACCTTCTGGGCAGGGACCTGAGGATTTTTCTGACTAACTTCTCATCAGACATCTTTTCACCAAGAGAGTCAAAGGAATTGGCCATATCCAGCACATTCATGTAAAAATCCTGAATGGATTCATCCTCCTTCATCTTCAGGTTCTCAAACTTGGTGGTCAGCAACTGTAATCTGGACATCTTCACCTTAGAAGTTCCTTCATGAGTTGTCTTTAAGATTTCCCAGGCCTCCTTTGCAACAGTGCATTGTTTGATAAGTCTGAACATGTTCTGATCAACACCATTAAAGATAGCATTCAAAGCTTTTGAATTTCCTAGTGACAGATCATCTTCAGCTTTGGTCCATTCCTCCTCAGGCTTCAGAACCTGAGTCTTGTTACCATCTTTGTCTGTATACACAGGATGATCCCAGCCTTTAATCACAGCTTTCCAAGTCCTGCTGTCAATAGATTTTAAGAAGGCACACATTCTAGACTTCCAATACTCATAGTTTGTGCCATCTAATAGGGGTGGTCTATTGACATAGCCTCCTTCTCTATCCATGCTTGCCAGATATTAAGTCCTCTGGATCTCACCCAAAATACAGGCAGGGTGCCTGCTCTGATGCCAATTGAAATTCTGGCCTTAGCAACTGGTAAGGAGGTTAAGCTGGTTCTGATTACAGCAGGTTCTGAACCTAACAGGTTCTGAACTTGAAACTTAGCACAATTTCAAAACAGTTATGCAGCAGAATTAAAAGTGCAGGAAATAAAAGAACACACAGGTTTGTTAACCCAGTTCGTAGTAAACACCTCCTACTCTAGGGGATACCAATCCAGGAAGGAAATCCACTATTGGATTTAATCCTCAAGACTCAGACACTGACTCCCAGTTCCTATCCCAAGCAATTAACCTCCACCTAGTCAGACTTCTACCCAACTCTGAGTATTAGAATCCTCTAACTTCCTATTCAAGCAACTGCAACCCAGCTACTTGAACAACCCTTGAACTAAAACCTAGTTCTGAAAACTACCCTGTTTTGAAGACACACTTCAACAATAAGACTTCATTCGTACCTAAAGGCTTGGAATGAATTACAACTCAATCAAACACCTAAACCAACTCTAACAGAGTGGTGCACAACAAAGCTAAAAGCTTAAAATAACAAAGACTCAATTCTCTGATTTTTAACTCTCTAAATCGTAAGTCTTCAATAGCAAAGCTCCTCCTTTTATAATCTTCAGCAAGCCTCTTAATTATGCTCCAAATCTTCTGAATTGATTTGTTACTGGAATAAGATTGTTCCAATAAAGTAACAAATAAAACTGCATTCAATCTTTGAAAGATTTAAAACAGAAAATACGAATTTTCATAATTTTGAACCAAATCTTCAAAGATATCTTCTCCAATTAACCCAACATTCTAGAAGCAATTATACAACCATAATTCCTTGCTAAATCTCCCAAGATACGTGCAAAAACAATCCAGCAAACCCAGCTTCTGATGTGGTCAACAGAAGTCAATGCTGGCTTCAGAACCTGAAACTGCCTCTGAAGTGCTACAGTGCTCCTGATGAGCATTTCAGCTTCTGATGTAGATTTTAGCTTCTGAATGGCTTCAAATGAGAAAACTTGTAACTGAAGAAACGTTCAACATAAGGAAATGCTTCTATTCCATACTTTGGTTTTGCCAAACAATGCAGCCAACACCAAAAGACTCAACACTAGCTTTCTTTGTGAAATTTCTGGTGCGCCAGGCTGGCGTGCTGACTGGCTTGAGTATATCTGTCTGCTGGACTGGATATAGAGCGAGGCGACGACACACTTCGGCGGGGTGGATGATAAGCATATGTGTCGGCTGACGAGCGGTAAGATTAAGATTTGTCTTTAGGGGCTTTGTTACGCTCAACTCTTCATCCATCAAACCTTCTTCTGGACCTGCAATAGATTTTGTATATTCCTGCTGAACTTCTCCTTCTGGATCTATGCCTCCAGAACTTGGCTTGACATCTGTACACAGAGCGACGCGATGACACACTTCGGCGGGGCAGCCGCTAAGCATATCTGTCGGCAGACGAGCGGTAAGATTCAGATTTTTCTTTAGGAGCTCTGTTATGCTCAGCTCTTCATCCATCAAACTTTCCTTTGGGCCTTTCGCTACTTCTATGCGTTCTTGCTGAAATTCTTCTTCTGGATTTGTGCTAACGATGTTCACCTGGTGTGCTTTTCGGTCGCTGGTTCCTTTCCTTTCTCTCTGCAGCTTCAAGCTATTGTGATAACATTCTCGTGCAATTTTCTGATCTGCTCTGATGGTGCCGACCCGTCCATTGTCCAACGGGTATTTCATGACGAGGAACTTAGTGGAGAGATAGGCGTCAAGGATGTTGAAGGCCGGGCGGCCTATTATGATGTTGTAAGAACAGGGCGAGTTTACCACTAAATATTTAATCCTTATGGTTTTGGCGCTGTTACCTTTGTCGAAGGTTGTCTTCAAGGTGGTGTATCCACGAACGTGTACCTGCTCCCCTGTGAAGCCAGCCTGGATTCCCTTGAAGGGTTGCAACTGGTCCTCGTCCAATCCCATTCTTTCAAAAGCAGAGTAATAAAGGATGTCTGCGGAGCTGCCATGATCAATCAACACCCTCTTGACATCCCGATTGAAGATTTGCACAGTAATGACCATGGGATCATCATCGTGGGGGATCACTCCTTTGCAGTCCTCGCCTGAGAAGGTGATATCCGTTTGGCGTTCTGGCTCCGTCGTGGCGTGGTCATCGACCAGCATTACCTGCCTCACATATCTTTTTTGGGAGGTGCTGGATTCTCCTCATCCTGCGAAGCCTCCGGATATGGTGTTCAAAGTGTGGCGCTCACCATCCTTCGCCACATCTTTCTCCTTTTGGAGGTCTTCGGGGGGACGCCTGTCTCCTTCTCTGCTTTCCTTCACGTATCCTCTTAGCCTGCCATTCTGAATCAGCTTCTCAATATCTCTCTTTAGGTGGATGCAATCATCTGTGGTATGTCCTTTTATGCGGTGATACTTACACCAAGCCTCCTTGTCGTTTCCCATGATGTTTCCTCTCGGTGGCGGGGGTTCGGGGATGAGTCTAGAATGGTACACATCTCTCCAGATCTGCTCACGGCGAGTGTTGAGCGCCGTGAAGGATTCTGGCAGGGGTGCGCGCCTATCTTGGACGTGACGCTTGTATGGCGCTCTGTCTCTGTGGGTGGGTGGATAATAGTTGCGGCGATGGTCGTAGTTGTTGGGGCCATGTTCTCTGGAATCTCTTGCTTTCTTTTCAGCGTTGCTTTCCTCTCCCTTTATGTAACATTCTGCCCTGGACATGATCTCCTCCATGGAATCAACTGGTTTTTGCGCGAGCGATTCGTTGAACTGTCCGGCGCGGAGGCCGTTTTGAAAAGCTCCCACGAACAGCTCCTGGTTTGGGTTCACGACTTTAATTGTGGCGTCGTTGTATCTTGCAAGATATTCACGGAGGGTCTCATTCGACCCCTGGCAGACGTTGAAGAGGCTGGTAGATGACACCTTGCGGTGGCGACTAGCCGAAAACTGGTGTGTTAATTTGCACGTCATGTCTTGGTAACTAACGATGGAGAAACGGGGCAAGTTCATGTACCACCTGAGGGCGGCGTCTTTGAATGTTCCTGCCAACAACTTACACTTGAGGGAGTCAGCAGCGCCAATGATGGCCATCTGGGTGTTGAAAGCTGTTACGAGCTCCACTGGGTCGCTCTTTCCATCGAAAGACGAAAGAGAGGGTGGCTTGAAGTTTTTCGGGACCGGCGCGTTCCAAACTTCGGCGGAAAGTGGTTGCGGATCTGGATCTATTGACTCGTCCTGTTGGGATTTGTTCCCCTCAGCGTGTTGTTGTTGCTGGATTGTCTCCATTATCGCTTGCAGAGCTTCGTTGTGGTCGCGAAGCTACTGGATTTGTTGTTGTATGGCTTCCAAGGCCGCCGAGTCCACCATCAATGGCGACGATGATGGTCTTTTGGGTTGGTATGTGAGGTTTGAGGCCGGCGGTTGGTGATTTAGCGATTGGGTTTGCGAATCTCAAGGTTTGGTTCAGTTTTTTAAACAAAGCGCGGATCGGACGTTTGATTGAAGTCAGGGTTTACCAGGAAAAGGATGGATTTAGGGTTGAATCGCGGCAGATTCAGAAGTATCAGGGTTGCTCTTGAGAAACACGGTGGATTCACGGCGTTCTGGTGATTTTCAGAGGCCGTGGATCGACTGTCTTTCTTTCAGAGATGATGGCTAGGTCAGTTTTACCGTAGCCCCACGGTGGGCGCCAACTGTACTGGCTGTGAGTACAATGTATGAAAACTTGGGTTTTCAGAGTCTGTTTAGGTCATGCCTCGGGGATGATCCCAGGGTTACTATTTATAGCCTCGGCTTGGGCCTATTTGGCCATGGTTTTGGGCCCAAATCGTAAAGGGCCAAAACCATGACTAGGGCGCCCTTGTCAGCTGCTGAGGGCGCCCCCTGAAGGTGTCCTTTAGGAAGGTCACCTAGGGCTATTTATTACTGTCGAGTGGGCCCAGCACCCTCCTGGAGGGTGCCCAGCTTTACTCTAAGGGTTCAAACCCTTGTCTTCAGGATCTCAAGACCTAAATAGTGAGATCTACGGTCCACTTACAAATTTATCTATTACAAATTATCCACTATAAGATAACGATATTTTCTTTAGAGCACATAAGCTAACAATAAGGCTATGGTAAATAGAGCGTAAGTTAAAAACATGTGCAAGAATGTCTTCCAATTTCTTTGTAATATTATATTACTAGTACAACTGTTGTCCTGGTCATTCGTACGTACATATGAAAGAGTAAAATGTATGCATAGCATGCGACCCTCCAATCCAATCATGTTTTCTACTTCCAGTTCATCCATGTCATCTATATAGGTGGAATAAATGAGTCCCACATAATACATTATATTACTTCACTCTTCTAAATTATTTAAATTACTCAACTACATTTTTTAAATATTCATACAACTCCTCCAAAATTCTAAATTGGGTCCCACCTAATCACACAATACACCTGAAATTTATAGTTTAAAATCATATTCTAATTTTATATTATTTTTTACATCAAAAAATAGAAAAGAAACTGTGGCAATGCAGAACCACAGCACTCGTTGGACAAAGTAAAATAGTGGTAACACTCTGACACAGTGTCATAAATATTTGCAATGACACTCTAAAAAAGTAACCGATATTTATGCTCTTGCAAGAAAACATTTATTCTGTCTTTGTAATGATTCATACATATACAATAATACAAGAAAAATAAAAAAGGTATGAATATGACTTAAACAGCCCACATGCACTTGGACTTAGGGGTGTCCTTGGGTCGATTTGGGTTGGGTTTGGTCAAATCCAAGACCCGAATCATATATGGTACTTCGGTTTGGGTGAGGTAAATTAACCACCCGTTACACTATTGGGCCGGTTTGGGTAAATCCACTAATTTCTGGTTTGGGTTAGGTTGAGTAGTGGGTTACCCAAATTTCTTTTTCGTTTCTTTGTTAATATTAAATGACTAAATGATGAGTCCTCATATTTTTTTCATAAAAAATACTCATCTTTTTTATTTTCTAAAAAAAATTGTATAACATATTTTCACTATATTTTAGCGTAAAAAAATAATAAATGATAATATCAAATAATGAATTTCATCATAAAATACTTGCAACAAACTAAAGTTGCATAACATAAAATTGCATAAGCATAAAAAAAACAAAAAAATGCAACATTCAAATTTGTAACTCTAGCATGTTTTGATTTTCAATATAGAGAATATCTTTTTTCAATTTTGAAACTTAGACTTGATTTATGACCAAAATCTTTTGTATTCTCCTTCTTCTCAATGAAAATAAAAATAAAAATGTTGGGATTATTGGGTAAGTGTGTTTATTGGGTTTGGGTCTGGTTTTACCCGAAACCCGTTATTTTTTTATGGGTTTTTCATTTTTAAAACCATACTCACCCAATTACCCAACACAACCCACTTTTTTGGATTTTTTTGGGTGAGTTTGACCGGATTTTCTGGGTTGACCCAACCCATGTACACCCTTACACTTGGTATACTTTTCCAATAAAAAAATAAAACTTTTGAATAATATCTTCAACCATACATTAAAGCCTAATAAAATGGGCCAGACAAGAGATATCAAATTATCTCGCTTTTTCTTTTTATGAGCTAAAATATCTCAATTTGTAACTTTTGAAATTAATCTCTTGAAATAACTAAGAAACATTTTAAGGGTTGACTTCTTCTGACATATATTTTTCCCATATTTACCGGTCAAGAATCGAATACTTGACCAAATGGTTAAAAATCTAAGCATCTACCATTTGATTAGTCACAATTTCTTTTTTATTGAAGATGAGTCACAACATATTGATATACTTGTCCTTACAAAATTAAACTTATGATGAAAGTTGAACTCCACCAGCAACCATACTTTAAAGCTTACATGAATTGGACCAAACAAGAGATGAGAAATTTATCACATGTTAGATCTCAGTCCCACAACTTTATTTTTTGGGTAAGATAAGGTGTATTTACGTGTAACTGTAAAGACTAATTCTGCGAGGTAACACAAATATATTTAAGAGATTGACTTCTCCTACCATATGTTTTTCCACACCCATTAGTCAATGATCGAACACTTGACCAAATGACTAAGTCTAAGAGATCCAAACATCTACCACTTACGTCACACCATATCATATAGATAGTTATTCAACTTTACGGTCCAAAACAATTGTATGAAAAATTGAAAAACACATGCGCCATTAGTTTTGTAATTATTATCTTCAAAATGGAATATTATTTTGTCTATATAATAGTTTGATGAAGTAAACAAAGATCATAGTAAGCAACCAGCAACCAGTACTAGGTACCATATCAGAATGGCTACCCAAGAAACTTTGCTAGACAAGCCTAGAAAATCCATTCCCAAAACATTTTGGTTAATTCTCTCTTTAGCTGCTATCATAAGCTCATCAGCCCTTATTGTTTCTCATCTCAACAAACCCATCTCCTTTTTCCACCTCTCCTCAGCTCCCAATGTGTGTGAACATGCAGTTGATACAAACTCCTGCTTAACTCATGTAGCAGAGGTAGTTCAAGGTTCAACCTTGGACAACACACAAGACCACAAATTGAGTACTCTGATATCCTTGTTAACCAAATCCACCACACACATTAAAAAAGCCATGGACACGGCCAGTGTTATCAAACGCCGAATTAACAGCCCTAGAGAACAAAATGCTTTGAATGACTGTGAAAAACTAATGGACTTGTCCGTGGAAAGAGTTTGGGACTCAGTGTTGTCTCTAACAAAAGATAACACTGACTTACAGCATGATGCACACACATGGCTTAGTAGTGTGCTCACTAACCATGCAACTTGTTTGGATGGATTAGAAGGTACATCTCGGGCTGTTATGGAAAATGACCTTCAGGACTTAATATCAAGAGCTAGATCTTCTCTTGCCGTTCTTGTTGCCGTTTTACCTCCAAAGGATCACGGCGAATTCATTGATGAATCATTGAATGGTGACTTTCCCTCTTGGGTAACAAATAAGGATCGAAAGCTTTTGGAGTCTTCAGTTGGGAACATAAAGGCAAATGTTGTGGTGGCTAAAGACGGGAGCGGCAAGTTCAAGACTGTGGCTGAGGCTGTGGCATCTGCACCTAACAAAGGTACGACAAGGTATGTTATCTACGTGAAAAAAGGAACATACAAAGAGAATGTAGAAATCGGTAGTTCAAAGACGAACGTGATGCTCGTGGGTGATGGTATGGATGCAACAATAATCACAGGCAGCTTAAATTACATTGATGGAACAGGCACCTTCCAAAGTGCAACTGTTGGTATGAATTTTTTCCCTTGTCAGTATTTACCATTTCCATTTTTCTGTGACATTGATTTTGATTCGTATATAATTTGGTTTTGTAGCTGCTGTTGGGGATGGGTTTATAGCTCAGGACATTGGATTCCAAAACACGGCAGGTCCAGCGAAGCATCAGGCAGTTGCACTGCGCGTCGGCTCGGATCAATCTGTCATCAACCGATGCAAAATTGATGCATTTCAAGACACTCTCTACGCACACTCCAACCGACAATTTTACCGCGACTCCTTCATTACCGGTACCATTGACTTTATCTTTGGAAACGCAGCTGTTGTGTTGCAGAAGTGCAAACTTGTGGCCCGAAAGCCCATGGCCAACCAAAAAAACATGGTCACAGCCCAGGGTCGATTAGACCCAAACCAGAACACCGCAACTTCAATTCAGCAATGCGACGTAATACCAAGCACGGACCTCAAGCCCGTGCTAGGCTCCATCAAAACATACCTAGGCCGCCCATGGAAGAAATACTCCAGGACTGTTGTGATGCAGTCCTTGTTAGGAGCCCACATTGACCCAACAGGATGGGCTGAATGGAATGCTGAGAGTAAGGACTTTCTCCAAACATTGTATTACGGAGAGTACATGAACAGTGGACCCGGTGCAGGTACCGGCAAGAGAGTGAAATGGCCTGGTTTTCATATCATCAATGCAGCCGAGGCAAACAAGTTTACAGTGGCCCAACTCATCCAAGGTAATGTTTGGTTGAAGAACACAGGGGTGGCCTTCATCGCAGGCCTTTAGAAATCGGCTTTGGCAAGCGTGTACTGATATGTTTCAGACGCTTTGCAGAAAATAAAATGCAAAATTTATGCTTTATGGCAGAATATTACAAATCTTCTACTGGAGTTGTAATGACTAATGAATGCTTCATGTCGAAAATAAACTACTCTTTACTTTACCTAAGTGCTTTTTACTTCCTAGTTTTAAATATTCTAACAGTCATCTAACATTTTTAATCTAGTAAACAAGATTTTTCAGAATAATGCAGGAATCTCCCAATGCTTTTGTAGCAGGTGGAAAAAAAATCATATATAATTTCTCTATGACAAACCATACATTCAAATTACCACCAATTTTAATATTAAACAATAATTATCACGTGATTGAGATCCATTTGATTAGATGCTTTCAAAGAATAGCACCAAGTAAGGATATTGGATAAGAGTTGGTAATCTCAATTAGAAAGTTGTTCAAGTACACTAATTAGTTGCAACAAAAACCTTATTGACAGTTTACCATACACTTAGAAAATAATTCTTACGCAGACATTATTATCTCTAGAGACTATCCTAGTAATTTTGTTATATGAGTGAAATTTGAAAACACCAAAGTATATACTAAACATTTTGTAGACCAAAATGTGCAACTAGAAAAGATGATAGGAGCCATGTTAACACTGCTACATATTAGTTGCTAGTGTGCACCTCGGTTGTTGAGTTGAGGGTTATCGAGAGAGTACTAACGAGGAGGTCCAGGGTTCAAATCTTGTAAGCTAACATAACCTACTAACATTTGTCTATAAAAAAAGTTTATTGCTAGTATGTGTGCACCCAGTATGTAGCATTATTTGAGTAATAAAAGTCTAACCTGTAAATAAATAGCATCATTTGAAACTGCAGTATGTGTGCATGCATTCTTTCCAAATCATCCAGCAAACTGATAATTGACTGCTTATTTAGTTCGTAAATAAACTTCCAACTATTTATTTTGTTACATGCAAAGGTTCTCAAAATCGGGATTTTGCTTCAGATCGAAATCGAAATGGAAGAACAAAATCGAAAATCGCAATCGAAATCGAAAGATTTTACTCAACTACTTTTATAGAACGATATAAGATAACAAAATTGAAAATCGTAAAATCGCAATCAAAATCGATAGATTCTACCAAAACAAAAATAATGCTAAATATATGTTATAAATTGTATATAATCATAAATGACTCATAGTTTCAAGTCCGAAAAATAATTATACATAAATGACTCAAAACCTCGATGCCAAGTATCCTTTAGTAGTCATAATAATGCTAAAACCTAGACAAAATACTTAAAGGCAAATCCTAGATGCCTAACAAAATACTTGATCACAAGTGAGTAAGTGACTCTTAAGTTTCAAGGCAAAAACTAGATGCCTGACAAAATACTTAAGTATCCTCTACTTAAGTTTCAAGCTTGACGAAGCTGATTGAAGACGAAATCGAAGGAAACAAAGCTGATTGAAGACAGAATGGAAGGAAACGACCTGGGTAGGTTTGGTCCATTTTGAATGGAAGGAAACGATCATACGGTGAAGCAGCACCGGTGGTGAAAGAGTGAAAAAAAACATTGGTTTGGGTTAATTTATAGAACTGGGTCAAAATCGACACATGTAAAAAAATTTCCAGAATCCTTCAAAATTCTGTAAAATCCTGCGATTTTGCAGGGATTTCACAATTTTATACGATTTTACTAGGATTTTGCCTGTTTTTGGATTTTGCAATGGATATCGGTCGATGAAGATGAGTAAAATCGCAAAATCTTGGATTTTGGGATTTAAGTCGCGATTATAACAACAATGGTTACATGCTCATTTTTTTTTTATTAAGGAGTCATTAAATATGGATACCCCTCTTTTAGCCGGGATTCAAACCATAGTTCGCCACGTTGTGTGAGTCTAAGCCCTCCCCATTGGCACATGCTCATGATTTTTATTGTTTACATTTTCCTTAAGGGAAATAGAAGAACAGACACTTTTAACAGCACTATAAATTGTCGGAATTGAATGGTCTTCAAAAGACCCACCTCTAAGGACTACCTATTCATATATAGCACTTCTAGGACACAATATACATGTGAGAAAGGAAACATTTCAACTAAAGTGAACTTGTCCATAATGTGCAGTAGAAGGGAATCTTATTTAAACTCTTTGATCTGACCTATCACAAGTACAATATAATCCATTCATATAACTAAAACTAAATATTAGAGAGTTGCAGTAGAAAGGGAAATCAAATCATTAGAGTAAATTGGCAATCTTTTAAGAATACTATTTGCTCTGCAAAACCATTTTATGAATGCTAAAAAAGAGTACCAAACAAGCAACCTCTTGCAACAGATTGTTCATTGTATTTCCATCATTAACATCTTCTACAGGTAAACCACACAGGTATGAAGGTGCATCATTTTCTCCATAAACAATGCTCACCTACAACAATGTGAGTCAATAATTCACTACTAAAAGAACATAATGGTGTAAATTTTATTATAAAAATTTGTAACACTTGTAGTACCCTAATTTTGTCCTAAGCATTTTAAAACAAAAATCAAAAAAATCAAAGAGGGGAAAAAAGTCAAAAGTCAACAAAAGTCAACAGAAAAGTCAACATTTCAAAAATGCTGACTTCGCACTGCGAAGCTCACTTCGCACTGCGAAGTCTGCGATTTTTCTGCAGATTTTTGGTTTCTTTGATTTAATTCCAGAATTTGCTGCATATCATTTCCATAATTATTTTAAGTAGCATTCATGGCTAATTGGGCCAAGCAAAACCAGGATTGAAGGACTTGCCATTAATGCCAAGGTTGGAAGCTTTTTCTTCCAACCTAGCATGTGACAAGCAAGTGGGCTTGCCCTTGGGCAGCTCTAGTCCCTCCCATGTGACCTGCTAACCACCACAAAGTTGCCAGCCACCTGCTTGAGGACTTTCCTCCTGCTTGCTTCCCCAAAACCAGTCAAACCAGCTGGATTTTTTCACTTGAAAAGCCATGAGTGCCTACTCTGTTTTGCAGCAGCTTTTCACCCTCTCACACCAGCCAATTATAGCCTTTTTCATCCCTCAATCTCTGCACATTACAGTGCACGTTTTCATTGATCAACCATTGAGATTGCAAGGATTGATCCCCAAGCATTAGCCAATTGCAATTCAGCTTTGTTCTTCATCATTACCTTCTAGAATTGGTTGAATTTGTGGCTGAAATCAGGCTGAGTCTTGCCCCTTGGTACAAGGCAAGGTTGCCTCTATCCATTAGCATTTAATGCAAAAGGATCCAGCTTGATCTTAGCCACAAATCAGCTGAATTTTGGGATTGTGTAATGATGAAAAAGATTTGGTTTTGGCCTATAAATAGAAGGCAATGCCCAAGGTTTCAAAGACAATTAACTCAGCATTTCAAGAGCAGAAACTCTACTCATTTTAGCTTACAAACCCTCACAAACAACCAGAAAAAATCAATCCAACACCAAGCATTACAAAGTTCCAAAACCATCACAAAATATTCAAACCTCTTGCAAAAGCCTTCAACCAAATCAAATCAATTGCAGCTGGAGCTTTGCTAAGGAGTTCTGTAAGTTTCTAAGCTTTTATATTGCATTTACAATTGTGTTTGCATAGCTATTTTGGTTCAAAACCATTTGATTCTAAAAAACCCCTTTTGAATTTCAAAGAAATCCCAAGGTTTTCAAAACATCAAGACTGGTTTGTCTAGCCTTTTTCACCCCAAAAACTCAAAGCTTTTCACCCACCTATAAGGTCCTGAGTGTGTTCAGAAGTTGTTTCTGAACAAAAGTTCAGAAACAGCTTCTGAACTCAAAATTTCGCATGCTTCGCAGTGCGAAGTCATGGTCGCAGTGCGACCATGACAGAACTCAGAATCTGAGTTTTTGTGTCAAAATGACCAATTTTTGAGGTTCTAGCCCCAGAGCTCAGAACCTAAGAGTTTTTAAACCCATGTCTTTCAAACCATAACAAGGATTTTGCATAATTTTGACAAAATCACAAGTTTGTATGACCATTATGTGGATAACTTGCAAAGCAAGTTATGTTCTCAAACTTTCAAAACCACATGAACAAGCAGGCTATGTTCATCATTTCAATCTAAACTTGAACAATAAATATTGTTCATGATTTTCAAAACTCAAACATGAACATACGCCGATTACGTTCGCATTTTCGCAAAATGAGACGAACTTGCGCGTTTTCTAGCAAAATTGCTAAACCTTCCCATTTTGAGTTTTCAAACCAAATGTTTTCACATACCTTGGGATTTCTAAAGGATTCAACCCAAAAACATGAATGAAAAAGGGATGGTGTGACGTATGTCTCTCCATCGCCCCGATTGTACGAATGCGTGACATATGTCTCGTCGCTCGGACAATCGTCATTCCCTTTTCAAAATGTACAACCCTAACCAAACCAAAACTTGGCCCCTTGTGGTCAATCCAAACCTTTTGGTCCCCCGTGGCCATTAGACTCGATCCCTCGACTCGTTTGAGTCCACTCGGTCAATGTTCGACTCGTCCGAGTCCATTGTACCCGTTCTTGATCTCAGTGGATCAATCGAACAATCGCCCGACTCGTTTAGAGTTCACTCGGTCAATGATTGACTTGTATGAGTCCATTGCACCTCTCTTGGTCCCATAGCGACCAATTAACCCTTTACCCTAACGGACGTACCTTTTAACAATTCTAATGCGATTCACGAACAAACGCTTAATAAGTCTCCAAGCGCGAGCATACAAGCTACGTTTTAATTGCAAGAATTCGGTTAAAACATCGTCCAATTAAAATCAACCAACACATGTACATTTTTCTACAAAGAACTACGTACGCTTTGAATTCTCCGACTACCGGGAGATACGTAGGAGCAAGATCGACATCTTGTCAAGCGCAATAATAAAAACCTTTTTTTCCTTCTTTTCTTTCGTTTGTTTTTATCTCTTTCCCCCCCCCCCCTTTTTATTATATTTTTGACATAAATGAACATGCGCGCAAAGTATTTAAAAAACAATTCAAGCTTTAACCAAATAGAAGGTTCCCGTTGAGTACAACGGACGTGAGGGGTGCTAATACCTTCCCCTTGCGTAATCGACTCCCGAACCCGACAATGGTTGCGATGACCAATCCTTATCCTCATCGTCAAAGGGTTTTATTATCGTTTCCCTTTAAACAAAAAAAACTTAAGGGTTTATCAACGTTCCCTTTACACAAAAACTTTGGTGGCGGCTTCACAAAGGCCCTCCGAGCGTTTGCGAACGACCTCGGAGGATTTGCGCGTCTTTTTCCCAAGGAAAAAAACGAGGTGCGCACAGCTGGCGACTTCACTGGGGACCCTGTTCCCATTAGTGAGTCAAGCCTAACCTATTTGGTTTAAAGCCATTTGTTTTATTTTCTTTGCGTGCCATGTTTATTTATTTTATTCATACATGTTATATTTATGCTTTATGTTTATATTTGCTTTATTTGCTTTATATTCATATCATATATATCAAATGCGGGGGTTACTTGAGTGATGTTACTCCACATTGTTCGGGTTAATGCCGGACGTGTGAGGCTCTCTACCCGAGCTTGAGAAAAAAACTAAGTTAGAAGGAGGTTGTGTGCGGAAGCCCGCGTTGACATATGTCCGTGAGGTAGGATGTCCAACCCCGCTTAGATGAGATTTTCACGTGGAATTAATTGAAGTCATGTCGACGTATGTCCATAGACAACCCTAATTCCATGTGAGGTCTATGACTCTAAGGACCTCTTCTTAGGAGATTTCACAACTTAGAGCTTACATGTGAGGATGGGGGGAAGTTCCGAACCTTCATAAACCATACCCTTGCATATCATTTGCATTCATGAAAGTGATTTTCGCATCATTTTGCTTTATAGGAGTTTAAAAAGAACAAACAAATATTAGCAAAAAAAGAAATATGGATTCCGGGAACAAGAATACGCTCGCCTACAAAATTAAAGCTCCTAGGGTGGAAAGTTTGTTAGCTCTTAGCAAGAGGCTCTCTTCGGTCAACAAGAACATTTTCGAGGCAAGCTATGGGCTAATCCTTGATCTCCTACCCGTGAGAATAGATTCAACGGCCTTAACCACTTTGGCGCAATTCTTCGACCCACCTCTACGGTGCTTCACATTTCAAGACTTCCAACTAGCGCCAACTTTGGAAGAGTTTGAGATGATTTTGGGCTGTAGCATGAAAGGTCATGAACTCTATCTCGGTCCGGGAAAGGATCCCACATTTGAAGCCATCGCCGAATCCTTATACCTCGACACCCAAGAAGTGGCATCTAACTTGGAAGTTAGAGGAAACCTTAAGGGATTTTCAAGAAAGTTTTTGGAAGCCAAAGCTCGGGATTTACTAGCCAACAAAGAGGTAATGGCATTCAACGCCATCTTAGCCCTCTTAGTCTACGGGATTGTTTTATTCCCCAACATGGATGATTTCGTAGACTTTCCGGCTCTAGAGGTGTTTCTGACTAAAAATCCAGTTCCTACAATTTTAGCGGATTTTTATCATACCCTCTATTCTAGGCATGAACAAGCAAGGGGACGCAAAATTACTTGTTGCACTCCCGTGGTGCAAATTTGGATGATGTCCCACATGCCGAGAAACCGAGACTTTGTGGAAAACCGGGCCAAGCTCAAATGGTCGCAACGAATGACAACCCTCGCCGAGAAGGACATCCATTGGTTTTCACCAAATTTAGAGGACCCGGAAATTATCCTCAGTTGCGGGGACTTCCCTAACGTACCCCTCATTGGTACTAAGGGATGTATTAATTACAATCCGGTCCTCTCTCTCCGACAACTAGGTTTTTCAATGGAGGATAAACCTAATGACCTTTTGTTGGAAGCTTTCTACTTAAGGGAAGGCGATCAAGACCCGGCATTGCTAGAGAGAATCCGGGGAGCATGGAGCCAAGTACGCAAGGGAAGGGTCGGCAAGAGAAACTGTGTCGCCAAACCCCTTTATACTCAATGGGTGAAGGAGAGGGTCAAAGCAATCAAGTTACCCTTCGTGGTCATAAACCCTCCAAAATCTCCTACACCTAAACCTATTGCAATCATTCCCAACAAAGAAGTGGAGGACCTCAAGGCTAAAATTCAAGAACTCCAAAACAAAACGGAGACTTAGAATTGAAGCACCTCCAAGCTTTAGGAGAAATTACTAGGACGAAGAGAGATCGTGATGAAGTATCACATTCTCTCCTAGTATGCCAAAAACGGCTAAGAACCTCCGAAGGAAAAAGGGATTGGATAGGAGGCGGCTTGGTTAGTGCGGATGCCAACCTTGTGGCCAAGGACGAAGAGTTGGAAAGAGTCTTACATTCCAACCAAGAGCTCAAGAAGTTTGGCGAACTAGCCATCGAAGCTCAACGGAAATGGAGGTTGAAATTTCAAGAGAAAAATCAACAGCTCCAAGAAGTAGTGAAAGACTACAAAGAGCAGCTTCAAGCCGAACGCGTCCAGCGGCAAAGACATGAGAGTCTCTCTCATCAAGGGAGGCTAAGGTGCAATCATCTCGAAGAAGACATCAAGAAATTCGAAGAGTACTTCGACAAGATTGCAAGAGCTCATGGGGACCACATTGCACAACTACATGATGAAATTAGAAGTGCAAGAGTCAAGCTAGACCAGCGCAAGGAAGTGATTGAGTATGTATGGCAAGACGCCACCCGATTAAGTGAGGATTTCACTAAATTGGTTGCATTCTCAAATTTGGTAATCACCCAACTTCCAAAGGAGCTAGCGGAGGCCGAGATGGTCATGCCCTACTTTGTCATCCCTATGGAGATCCAGAAGTTTATGAAGTTCTGCAAGGACACCATAGATTTCTATAGGGAGGAGATGAGCAAAGCCGAGAAGCGAGCGGCTATTTGATTTGTAATAGCATTAGTTACACTTTGTAAACAAATGTTATTTAATCAAATATATTTTGAAGCATAATCAATTTCCCGGTCTTTAATATTTCCCGAATTTGCTAATATTAATTGTGCACCTTTAAACTCCATAAAGTAAAAAAAAAAAACGCATATTTTGCATACTCATAGCATACATACATCCACATGCATCTTCATGCATTTTTTCAAAAAAAAAAACTCATTCATTCCCATTCAAACAGTTCAAAGCAATCGTAGCCCGAAAACCCCGAAAGCCCTCGGTCCAAGAACCAGATATTCAACACTCGTACGGAACACGAGCTAACAAACAAAGGATCATGGACAATTTGGAACAAACTCAAGCGGCTTTGAGAGAAGAGGTTGATGGAATGAAGGGAAAGATGGATCAGATGCTAGAGTTAATGCAAGCTCTATCGGCACGAGAAAGCCACCCTCGCCCAACAACGGATGCATCCAATGTGCAATGGCCTCCTTATGGTTTACCTCTGAACTATACCCCACCCTTCGAAAATGAGGGTCAAGGACCACCTCCACCACCGCTCACAATCCCCGTAAGGAATGAAGAGCGTCGTCCTCAAGGAACTTCCACTACTCAGCATGAAGTAATTCCCCATGATGTGGAAAATAGCCAGCTAAGGCAATCTGCTCCCGACACCACCCACCAAGACAATGATACCACCCAAATGTATCGAGTTTTGGAAGAAAGGTTGAAAGCTGTCGAAGGGTTCAGCTCATACGGTGCCCACAACGCCTTGGATATGTGCCTAGTGCCCGATGTGGTAATTCCTCCGAAGTTCAAAGCACCGGACTTCGAGAAATACAAAGGAATTCAATGCCCTCGGAACCATCTAAGGATGTTCTGTAGGAAGATGGCAGCCTACGCAATGAACGAGAAACTCATGGTGCATGTGTTTCAAGATAGTTTAAGCGGAGCGTCCTTGGATTGGTACATGCAGCTCGAGCGTACTCATGTCCAAACTTGGAAGGATCTAGCCGATGCCTTCCTAAAGCAATACAAATATAATTTGGACATGGCTCCAAATAGGATGCAACTACAAAACCTCCTACAAAGAAGCAACGAGTCCTTCAAGGAGTACGCTCAGCGGTGGAGAGAACTAGCTTCTCGTGTACAACCACCACTATTGGAAAGAGAACTTGTCGACACCTTTATGGGCACACTTCAAGGCCCATATTACGACAAGATGATTGGAAGCACGTCTGCCGGTTTCTCCGATCTAGTCATGGTTGGTGAAAGAATAGAAGACGGAGTAAAGAGAGGAAAAATCCAAGGCTCTCTAGAAGCTCAAAGTGGAGCTAGAAAACCCCCCAGCAACTTTCACAAAAAGAAAGAAGGGGAGACAAATGCCGTTCTAGTGGGACCATCCTACCCACCACCAAATCAAATGCCTCACTACCACTATCCTTATGTGGCAGCAGCAACGGCTCAAGGGCGTTACTCACCTCAAGTGATTCCCGCAAATCCACCTCGACAACCAGTAGTGTTGCCACAGCAAAATCAACAGCAACAGCAACAAGGCGGTGTCGCGTCGAATTTCGGATGTCAAGCTATTGACTAGCGTTGAATCACTAAATTTAAATCACGACTGAACTTTTAATTTTTCGGGGAAAAAGGAAAAAAGTTCTAAATTACCTTGAAAAGAGATTTCAGGTTCGAAAGTCGATTATGCGAGGGGAAGGTATTAGCACCCCTCACATCCGTTGTACTCAACGGGAACCTCTTAGTTGACTTAGGCTTAAAATGTTTTTGACGTTTTGCTTGCACGCTTAATTATATATATATATGTAAAGGAACAAGTAAATAAAATGTGAGGTGAAGAAAGAGATAAAAACAAACGAAATAGAAAAAAGAGAAAAAAGATTTTTTAATAACGGGCTTGACAAGACGTCGGTCTTGCTCCTACGTATCTCCCGGTAGTCGGAGAATTCAAAGCTTACGTAGTTCTTTGAGAAAGAAATGTTTGAAAACGCACAAAGGCGTAAAAAGCTTAAAAAAGGTGAAGGACAGACGCTAAGGCGATAAACTCGCGCAAGGCGTAAATGTTTAAGAGAAAAACAGACGCACAGAGGCGTAAAAGGTTTGAAAATAAAGACAAACGCACGGAGGCGTAGAATGTTAAAAATAAAACAAACGCACGGAGGCGTTAAATTCGCGCAAGGCGTAAAAAGGTTGAAAATAAACGCGCAAAGGCGCGAAAGGTTCGGATTGGCCACAAGGGCCAAAATTGGTGAGTTGGATATACTTCGAAAATAGAATGACGATTGCCCGAGCAACGAGACATACGTCAAGCGTTCGTACAACCGGGGAAAGGAGAGACATACGTCAAACCACCCTTTTTCATTCAAATTTTGTTTGAATTTAAAACATATATTTGGGGAAGCTAGAAAAGAATGACGATCGTCTAAGCAACGAGACATACGTCAAGTGTTTATCCGATCGGGGAAAGGAGAGACATACGTCAAACCACCCTTTTTCATTCAAGTTTCGCTTGAATTTTAAGAAAAAAGTATAAACTGACAAAACACTCGTTTTTAGAACTCAAATAAAAAGAATTAATTGTTCAAATTAGTTGTTGCAACTAAATGAACAAGTGTTGTTCAAGTTATTGAAACAAGAAAGAAAATGTTTTTGTTGTTTTCGTTGATTTTTGTTTGGTTGGTTTGGAAGGACAAAGTCCTTTGCCTACATACCCAAATGGGATCAAAACCGATGTAGTTCGGGCTTAAAAAAGCCGAGTGATTTGTTTATTTTGATTTTAAAGCTTAAAAATGTTTGTGAAAGATAAAAATGAGCCAAAGTGGCGAGTGAGTGAAGTTTGATTAATTTAAAATGCGAAAATAAAGTCTGATATGATTAAGATCGATTGAAGTTTGATTAAAAGAAAGTTGCTTGGTTTGAAATCCAAGGCTTTGTTAATGAAGAATATTTTTGATGAAGTTTTTGAATATTTGAAATGTTTTTGGTTTTTTATGATTTTTTACTCGGAGTTAAAAGAAATTAAGTGCGATGAAATAAATTAAACGCGAGAGAAATAAATAAAAAACGATTGTTGGATCAAAATAAAAAGATTTTTGTTTTTGGATTATGATTTAAACTAAGAAAAATAAAAAATAATGCAATGCATATTTAAACATTTTGTTCCTAATGTATATGCTAATGCCATAAAAAATGTAAAAATAAAATGAACAAATAGAAATACAAACAAAAAATAAAATGCATGTGTAATACGATAGGTAAATAGATGAGATGTTAAAAATAAAGGAACAAATAAAAAGGAAATAGTAATAAAAAGAAAAATAAATTGCAAAGAAAATAAATAAAAGAAATAAAATAAGGAGGTGTAAAAATAAACCTGGGGGGTGCTGGTAGTGAAAAATAACTCAGATTGGAAGAGAAAGGCCCAAAATGTCTTGGGCCTGCGTAAATTAATCTGGGCCGTCTGATTAATCAGACGACCCTGATCAAACACAGGGTAAAAATAAACAGGGCCGTATGATTAAAACTCAAAGGCCAGGAGAGCGTGGGTGTACGCTAACGCGTACACCCTGCCACACCGAATCAGGGAGGGGTATTTAAACCCCCTCCCTTCACATTTTTTTCGTTTCACAACTTTCACTCTCTCTCTTCTCTTGCCTTGGCCGAAAATCTCTCTCTAGCTCTCCCTTCTCTCTTCTCTTCTTGGCCGGCCGGAAAGTTTTCCGGCGTGGTGGCCGCCGGCCCACGCGGCGGCGCCACCGCGCCGGAGAGTTAAAACTCTCCTTTTTTCAAAACAAAAGCACTTTTCTCACATCCTTTTTCGTTCTTGACTCAAATCCGGCCTCCTTTTTACCAAAAAACTCTTAAATAAGTCTAGATCTAGGTTTGAAAAAAACAAAAAATTACCCTTTTCTCTTGCTTTTTGCGTGCGGTTCTGTGTTGTTCTTGGGTTGTGGCCGTGTGGTTTGAGGCTATGTGTGCGTTGGTGTGTTGCTGGTTGTGTGAACGTGTGTGTGTGTAGGTGCGTGTGTGAGTTTGGTACGGTGGGTGTGTGGTATGTTTTTTTGCGGCTTGTATGTGTTGTGTTGGGCTGGATGTTGTGCGAAAATGGTGTTTGTGGTGGTGATGAATGTGTTGTTATGGTACTGTGTGGGTGTTTGCGTTTTGTGTTGGTGGTGTTGTGTGGGTTGCTTTGAAAACGTGTTTGTGGTGGTGAAGGGTTAGTGTGTTTTGTGCTGTTTGTTTTTTTTGATGTTTTGTTTTTGTGTTTGTTAGCTGGCCGAAAATTTCTTGAGGGGGGGGAAGAGTTAGAAGCTTAGTTATGTTGTGTTTGTTTGCTTGTAAAAAAAAAAAATCTGTTTTGTTCCAAATTTTTTTTCTCCCTTTTTTCCTTGTGTTTGAGTCCTGTTAAGTAGATGGATTTTGAGCTGCTTGTCATGAGATAGAGGATAAACTTGCAATTTTGGGATAAGATTTTGTGAGGATTTTGCAGATTTGGGATGAATGTGATGATGAAAAATGATGATGAAAAAACTTGGATTGGGGCGCTGCTACAGTGCTGGCCATTGACTGTTGACTATTGACTTTGGACCAAAAATAGAAAAATAAAAATAATAATAACAGTAATAAATAATAATAATGACAATAGTAAAAATAAATAAATGGTAATAATGGTAAATACAAAAAATGAGATTAATGACAATAAAGGACAAAAATTGAAATTAAAAGTAAAACTAAAAAGTAATAAAATAAATAAACGAGACAAAAAATTGACATGAGGTATTTTAAAATACCTCCCTGCCGAAATTTCGTCTGAAACGACGAAAATTCTCGGCTTTTAAAAAAAATGAATAAAACGAGACAATGAGTAAAATGAGACGAAAATGGGTCAAAAAATGGGGTATGACAGATGCCCCTATTTAAGTTTCTTCGCTACGGAGATTAAAAGGTGAAATTTTGATTCGACGGGTCGAAGAAACTTAAATACAGAGTACACCATTTTTTGACCAATTTTGACTGTAAAATGTCATGGATGCAATGTTATGAATGCATGTGATGCAAGTATGAATGCAAGACGACAAAGATGACCCTATCGGGAATAAAAAGAGACAAAGGGATACCCGGGTTCGTTAAAGAAACGGGATCCAACTCTATTGGGGATAGTGTTCCACTGGGGAAAAGAGGTTAGCCGCTTGGGTTATTGCCGAACTGTTCACTGGGGAGAGTGGGCAATTAACCACAGGAACCAAAAAGGGTAAAATGTCAGCTGTCCGGATTGTTGCCGAACTGCCACTGACGACAAGGATTGAATGTAAGGGTCAGCTGCTCGGGTTGTTGCCGAACTGCCACTGACGATAAGAAATAAAATGTCAACTGTTCGGGTTGAATTCCGAACTGCCATTGACTACAAGAAAGTAAATGTCGCGTCAACTGTCCGGGTTGTTTACCGAACTGTTCATTGACGACAAGAAGAGAAGACATGTCAACTGTCCGGATTGGTTACCGAACCGTTCATTGACGATAAGAAATAAAAGACATGTCAACTGTCCGGATTGGTTACCGAACCGTTCATTGACAACAAAAAGAAAAGTCAACTGTTCGGGTTGGTTACCGAACTGTACATTGACAACAGGAAATAAAAAGACATGTCAACTGTCCGGGTTGTTTACCGAACCGTTCATTGACGTTAAAAAGAAAAGTCAACTGTTCGGGTTGGTTACCGAACTGTACATTGACGACAGGGAATAAAAAGACATGTCAACTGTCCGGATTGGTTACCGAACCGTTCATTGACAATAGGAAATAAAAGACATGTCAACTGTCCGGATTGGTTACCGAACCGTTCATTGACGACAGGAAATAAAAAGACATGTCAACTGTCCGGGTTGGTTACCGAACCGTTCATTGACGATAAGAAATAAAAGACATGTCAACTGTCCGGATTGGTTACCGAACCGTTCATTGACGTCAGAAAATAAAAGACATGTCAACTGTTCGGGTTGGTTACCGAACTGTACATTGACAATAAAAAGAAAGACATGTCAACTGTCCGGGTTGGTTACCGAACCGTTCATTGACAATAGGAAATAAAAGACATGTCAACTGTCCGGATTGGTTACCGAACCGTACATTGACGACAGGAAATAAAAGAAATGTCAACTGTTCGGATTGGTTACCGAACCGTACATTGACGACATGAAAGAAATGTCAACTGTTCGGATTGGTTACCGAACCGTTCATTGACGACAAAAAGAAAAGTCAACTGTTCGGGTTGGTTACCGAACCGTTCATTGACAATAAAAAGAAAAGTCAACTGTTCGGGTTGGTTACCGAACTGTACATTGACAACAGGAAATAAAGACACGTCAACTGTCCGGGTTGGTTACCGAACCGTACATTGACGACAGAAAGAAAAGTCAACTGTTCGGGTTGGTTACCGAACTGTTCATTGACGTCAGAAAAATAAAAGACATGTCAACTGTCCGGATTGGTTACCGAACCGTTCATTGACAACAAAAAGAAAAGTCATGTCAACTGTTCGGGTTGGTTACCGAACCGTTCATTGACGACAGGAAATAAAAGAAATGTCAACTGTTCGGATTGGTTACCGAACCGTACATTGACGACATGAAATAAAAGAAATGTCAACTGTTCGGATTGGTTACCGAACCGTACATTGACGACAGTGAGGATGCGGCTGACAAGCCGTTCCTTACAGAATTGCCCCTTCACTTGGGGAGAAAGGATGCACAAGCTGTCCATTAAAGAACTTGCCACTTGGCACAACACTGGGGAATATGCACAAGCTGTTCGTTTGAACTGCCACTTGGCATAAAGACACGATAAAAAGATGCGCAAGCTGTTCGTTTGAACTGCCACTTGGCGTAAAAGGGTGACACCACTTAACCAAACAGATTGGGGATGACACTTGGGGAACATTTACTGGTGACTATGATGGGATGCCGAGCAAAGTCGGGCTTTGGTTATGATTTGGTATTTGTGAGTGTGAATGATGACTCACTGGGGAATGCCAATAAAATTGGGCTTTATTTTGTAACATCACTGGAGGATGACATTTGAGAAAAATGCAGATTGTTTATGATAAATTGGTAAGAAACGTGATGGTTAAAGCAACCATGTACAGATGATATTGTGGTATGTTGCATGTATGAATGCGTATATGCATGAATGCGTGATTATATGATTTGTATGATTGTACAACTGTACAAATGCATGAATGCATGAATGTATGAATGTACTAATGCATGACTCCCACTGGGGATGTTGTGTGAAAGATTGGCTTGCACTGGGGATACCCTAAATGTTTGTTAAGGAATTGCCCCTTGATATAAGAATATAATGAAAGATTGCACAAGCTGTTCATTGAAGAACTGCCGCTTGGCTTACAAGAAGGTGACATCAACATATCAGACACGTTGGGGATGACACTCGACTGTTTTGATTTATTGCATGACCGACAACTTGGTGAAACAAGATTTAGACCGGTAAAAAGAAAAGTGGACCGACGTCGCATTGTAAACACTCGGTAATCCTTGATGGGGATGATGTCACAGGGAACACATCCAAAATGTTGACGGGGTAAGGCCGTAACCATCGATGAGGAACACATACCTCATGGGGAAATTGTTACTTCACTGGGGAATCTTGTTAATCCGCTGAGGAAAAGAACTGGTGATTCCGCCAGGAATGCTTATGTTTTGTTTGGATGCCGAGCGAGGTCGGGCTTTGGTTGGGGTGCCGAGCGAGGTCGGGCTTTGATTGTATTTGGATGCCGAGCGAGGTCGGGCTTTGATTGGGGTGCCGAGCGAGGTCGGGCTTTGATTGGATGCCGAGCGAGGTCGGGCTTTGATTGCCGAGCGAGGTCGGGCTTTGATTGGATGCCGAGCGAGGTCGGGCTTCGATTGCCGAGCGAGGTCGGGCTTTTTGTAGTGTGGGTGCCGAGCGAGGTCGGGCTTTTTGTGATGTGGGTGCCGAGCGAGGTCGGGCTTTTTGTAACGGATGCCGAGCGAGGTCGGGCTTTTTGTAATGGATGCCGAGCGAGGTCGGGCTTTTTGTAATGGATGGTGCCAATAATGATTGGGCTTTTGGGGTTGAGACTCCACTGGAGGGATGCCAATAAAAATTGGACTTTATTTGTGGTTTAGCTGGGGATATAAGGATCATTTTGGAAGCATGATCGATATCCAGCCTTAGGTGCCAACGGTGGTTGGGCTTTTGTGAGTAGGTGCCAATGACAATTGGGCTTTTGATTGTTAGTGCCAATGACAATTGGGCTTTTGATTGTTGGTGCCAATGACAATTGGGCTTTTTGATTGTTGGTGCCAATGACAATTGGGCTTTTGATTGTTTGGACAAAGGTTGACTTCCTGGGGAGTTTGTTAATCCAACAAGGATTGTGCTAATCCGCCGGGGATTATGATTGAATGCCGAGCAAGGTCGGGCTTCGATTGTGTGGGTGCCGAGCGAGGTCGGGCTTTGATTCACTGGGGATGTTCCCTTTTGATTTACTGAGGATTTCGCTGGGGAATCCCTTGAAAGAAGTCCAATGTGGGATAAACATATGTCATGTTTAACACTGGGGATAATGATTGGATGCCGAGCAAGGTCGGACTTTGACTGTAATTGGTTGCCGAGCGAGGTCGGGCTTTGGATGATTGAATGCCGAGCGAGGTCGGGCTTTTGTGATGTGGGTGCCGAGCGAGGTCGGGCTTTTTGTGATGTGGGTGCCGAGCGAGGTCGGGCTTTAATATGTGGATGCCGAGCGAGGTCGGGCTTTAATATGTGGATGCCGAGCGAGGTCGGGCTTTAATATGTGGATGCCGAACGAGGTCGGGCTTTAATATGTGGATGCCGAACGAGGTCGGGCTTTAATATGTGGATGCCGAGCGAGGCCGGGCTTTGATGATTGGTTGCCGAGCGAGGTCGGGCTTTTTGTGGGAGATTGTGAGGAATGCCAATGACAATTGGGCTTAATGTGAAATTGTAGTTGTGATCGCCAATGATAATTGGGCTTTGCTTGTGATTAGGTGCCAAACATGGTTGGGCTTTAGTTTGATATTGTGGGTGCCAATGAGAATTGGGCTTTTGTTGGTAATGAGGATTGGTCGGAAATTCCCGAATGCATGATTCATATGAGATTTGCACAGGCAATTTTGATGTTCCCATTAATCCCAGATTGCACTAAAAATTTGAAACAATACCAAACACAAAATTTATCGTACAACTCAAGTTAATAATATGTTTATCAATGAACCAACCTATCACTCTTTTAAGTTAAACAAATTGAATATTAATTGTGGGGGTATTGAACACTCATCCGGCAAGTTTGCTAACATTCCGATCGAGTTATGTGTCCATCTAATCATTGTTTCTAAGAGCACGAAAGCATTGATCACAAGGTCTTCGAGGGTTGTAATTTGGCTTGGTTACAAAAGAAATGTCATATGTGGGGAAATTGAATTCAAATGGCCAAGCAAGGGGAACATTCTTTCTAAATTACACCCTTCCTCCTTTATTCAATCACAACTCTTGGTGATTTACAAATGTTTTTCTTTGATCCTCGACAACTTTTTGATTGAGAGATTTTCTCCTTTTCTTTTTTCTTTTTCTTTTCTTTCTTTTTTTGTTCTTGTTGTCGAGATCAATTTAAAAAATTCACCATTTCTTGACATTCACAACCTCCTTTTTTTTCTTAATTCAAGATGATACCCTAATTGAATGTTCCTTTTTTCTTTTGGCAAAGGACAATAATCATGAAGGTTAAGGGTTCAAAAAATGAAAGTGAAGAATATCAGAATTCAATAATGATTTAACTATGAACTGAATTTTTTTACAAACTCCGGCAATTTCATCAAGCAATTGAGCTTATGAGAATTGGCAGTCCATAGTTAATGATTCTGATTCATTAGGCTCAAAGGGGTTAACAAATACTCACTCCTCACAGGGTGGGCTATTTGTGGTCAAGTGTTTTCACTCATTTTAAAAAAAATGCCTTGATCCTATCAATGCTTTCGTACAATCTAAAACAACGCTCAGATTTAACATAACAAAATCGAGTTTAAACAAAAAATGCCGGTCTCCTGCATATATATAATGATTTTGAGGATTCCTCACATTTTGGCTGGTTCTAAATGGTTCGCCGAATAAACATATTAAAAACGCAAGTTGCATGATATATCTCCTTTCAAGTTTAATCATGAAAAAAAACAGGAAACATGTATCTTAGCTTTGCGCAAATTAATCAAATTTTATCACTACCATGCATTTGTGGTTGAATCATTGGATCAATCCATATGATGTGATTGGTTGCCGATCAAGGTCGGGCTTTGATTGTGGATTGTGCCAATGATGATTAGACTTTGGTTGGAAATTGTATTTGTGAAGTCGCCATTGAAAATTGGACTCTTGTAAGAGATTGAGGAATGCCAATGACGACTGGTTTTTTTGTGAATTGGGGGAAAAGGCCGCAGTAGCCTGGGGGTTGGTAATCTCGGGTTGAGGTACTGAAATCCCTTGAAGAGTAGTGGGAATATGGATGAATTCCTCACCAAAGTCGAACGGCATGCCCCATGTACAAACGGGGGGATAATTGCCCCTTGTTATATGTGCGGTTTGCTTTGGGACGTTGAGCCACTTTCCTTAATGGGATGCCACGTAGTGTTGCGAATGAAATGCGAACACTGACGACTCACTTCGGATTGTAAGAAATCCTTATGATAAAAAGGGAAAGGAGTTTTGGACTCGAAGATGGATGTATGCATGATAATGAATGATGTATGTAAATGCATGAAATTTTTTTTGTTTTGCTTTACAAGGAAATTAAAAAGTGCAATTAATTTCCTATAAAACAAAGTGATATGCGAAAATTATTTTCATGCATGTAAATGTATGGTATGCATATGTATGTTCAAAATTTCCCCCCTCCTCACGTGTAGTCTCTATAGATGAGATTTTCTAAAAAGGTCCCTAGAGATCACGGACCTCACATGGAACTATTGTCGTCAATTGCAAATGCTCGCAAGACCTCAATATATTCCAAGTGAAATCTACTCTAGGCGGGGTTTTCGCATCTTCCCTTCAAGACATACGTCAAGTGGGCCTCCGCTACGCAACCCCATCCTATCTTAATTTTTTCTCAAGCTCGGGAATAGAGCCTCACACGTCCGGCATTAACCCGAACAATGTGGAGTAACACCGCTCAAGTAACCCCACAACATATATAATATAAAGCAATATGAAACATATACATATAAAGCGAGAAAAAATAAACAAATAATGATAATAAGGCATAAGCGTGCAAGCAAAATAAAACATTCTAGCCTAAAAGCCAACTAAGATAGGCTTGACTTGTTATACACGAAAACAAAGTGTTTAAGTGTGGTCCCCAGTGAAGTCGCCATTTCTGTCGCGTCGAATTTCGGATGTCAAGCTATTGACTAGCGTTGAATCACTAAATTTAAATCACGACTGAACTTTTAATTTTTCGGGGAAAAAGGAAAAAAGTTCTAAATTACCTTGAAAAGAGATTTCAGGTTCGAAAGTCGATTATGCGAGGGGAAGGTATTAGCACCCCTCACATCCGTTGTACTCAACGGGAACCTCTTAGTTGACTTAGGCTTAAAATGTTTTTGACGTTTTGCTTGCACGCTTAATTATATATATATATGTAAAGGAACAAGTAAATAAAATGTGAGGTGAAGAAAGAGATAAAAACAAACGAAATAGAAAAAAGAGAAAAAAGATTTTTTAATAACGGGCTTGACAAGACGTCGGTCTTGCTCCTACGTATCTCCCGGTAGTCGGAGAATTCAAAGCTTACGTAGTTCTTTGAGAAAGAAATGTTTGAAAACGCACAAAGGCGTAAAAAGCTTAAAAAAGGTGAAGGACAGACGCTAAGGCGATAAACTCGCGCAAGGCGTAAATGTTTAAGAGAAAAACAGACGCACAGAGGCGTAAAAGGTTTGAAAATAAAGACAAACGCATGGAGGCGTAGAATGTTAATAATAAAACAAACGCACGGAGGCGTTAAATTCGCGCAAGGCGTAAAAAGGTTGAAAATAAACGCGCAAAGGCGCGAAAGGTTCGGATTGGCCACAAGGGCCAAAATTGGTGAGTTGGATATACTTCGAAAATAGAATGACGATTGCCCGAGCAACGAGACATACGTCAAGCGTTCGTACAACCGGGGAAAGGAGAGACATACGTCAAACCACCCTTTTTCATTCAAATTTTGTTTGAATTTAAAACATATATTTGGGGAAGCTAGAAAAGAATGACGATCGTCTAAGCAACGAGACATACGTCAAGTGTTTATCCGATCGGGGAAAGGAGAGACATACGTCAAACCACCCTTTTTCATTCAAGTTTCGCTTGAATTTTAAGAAAAAAGTATAAACTGACAAAACACTCGTTTTTAGAACTCAAATAAAAAGAATTAATTGTTCAAATTAGTTGTTGCAACTAAATGAACAAGTGTTGTTCAAGTTATTGAAACAAGAAAGAAAATGTTTTTGTTGTTTTCGTTGATTTTTGTTTGGTTGGTTTGGAAGGACAAAGTCCTTTGCCTACATACCCAAATGGGATCAAAACCGATGTAGTTCGGGCTTAAAAAAGCCGAGTGATTTGTTTATTTTGATTTTAAAGCTTAAAAATGTTTGTGAAAGATAAAAATGAGCCAAAGTGGCGAGTGAGTGAAGTTTGATTAATTTAAAATGCGAAAATAAAGTCTGATATGATTAAGATCGATTGAAGTTTGATTAAAAGAAAGTTGCTTGGTTTGAAATCCAAGGCTTTGTTAATGAAGAATATTTTTGATGAAGTTTTTGAATATTTGAAATGTTTTTGGTTTTTTATGATTTTTTACTCGGAGTTAAAAAGAAATTAAGTGCGATGAAATAAATTAAACGCGAGAGAAATAAATAAAAAACGATTGTTGGATCAAAATAAAAAGATTTTTGTTTTTGGATTATGATTTAAACTAAGAAAAATAAAAAATAATGCAATGCATATTTAAACATTTTGTTCCTAATGTATATGCTAATGCCATAAAAAATGTAAAAATAAAATGAACAAATAGAAATACAAACAAAAAATAAAATGCATGTGTAATACGATAGGTAAATAGATGAGATGTTAAAAATAAAGGAACAAATAAAAAGGAAATAGTAATAAAAAGAAAAATAAATTGCAAAGAAAATAAATAAAAGAAATAAAATAAGGAGGTGTAAAAATAAACCTGGGGGGTGCTGGTAGTGAAAAATAACTCAGATTGGAAGAGAAAGGCCCAAAATGTCTTGGGTCTGCGTAAATTAATCTGGGCCGTCTGATTAATCAGACGACCCTGATCAAACACAGGGTAAAAATAAACAGGGCCGTATGATTAAAACTCAAAGGCCAGGAGAGCGTGGGTGTACGCTAACGCGTACACCCTGCCACACCGAATCAGGGAGGGGTATTTAAACCCCCTCCCTTCACATTTTTTTCATTTCACAACTTTCACTCTCTCTCTTCTCTTGCCTTGGCCGAAAATCTCTCTCTAGCTCTCCCTTCTCTCTTCTCTTCTTGGCCGGCCGGAAAGTTTTCCGGCGTGGTGGCCGCCGGCCCACGCGGCGGCGCCACCGCGCCGGAGAGTTAAAACTCTCCTTTTTTCAAAACAAAAGCACTTTTCTCACATCCTTTTTCGTTCTTGACTCAAATCCGGCCTCCTTTTTACCAAAAAACTCTTAAATAAGTCTAGATCTAGGTTTGAAAAAAACAAAAATTACCCTTTTCTCTTGCTTTTTGCGTGCGGTTCTGTGTTGTTCTTGGGTTGTGGCCGTGTGGTTTGAGGCTATGTGTGCGTTGGTGTGTTGCTGGTTGTGTGAACGTGTGTGTGTGTAGGTGCGTGTGTGAGTTTGGTACGGTGGGTGTGTGGTATGTTTTTTTTGCGGCTTGTATGTGTTGTGTTGGGCTGGATGTTGTGCGAAAATGGTGTTTGTGGTGGTGATGAATGTGTTGTTATGGTACTGTGTGGGTGTTTTGCGTTTTGTGTTGGTGGTGTTGTGTGGGTTGCTTTGAAAACGTGTTTGTGGTGGTGAAGGGTTAGTGTGTTTTGTGCTGTTTGTTTTTTTTGATGTTTTGTTTTTGTGTTTGTTAGCTGGCCGAAAATTTCTTGAGGGGGGGGAAGAGTTAGAAGCTTAGTTATGTTGTGTTTGTTTGCTTGTAAAAAAAAAAAAATCTGTTTTGTTCCAAATTTTTTTTCTCCCTTTTTTCCTTGTGTTTGAGTCCTGTTAAGTAGATGGATTTTGAGCTGCTTGTCATGAGATAGAGGATAAACTTGCAATTTTGGGATAAGATTTTGTGAGGATTTTGCAGATTTGGGATGAATGTGATGATGAAAAATGATGATGAAAAAACTTGGATTGGGGCGCTGCTACAGTGCTGGCCATTGACTGTTGACTATTGACTTTGGACCAAAATAGAAAAATAAAAATAATAATAACAGTAATAAATAATAATAATGACAATAGTAAAAATAATAATGGTAATAATGGTAAATACAAAAATGAGATTAATGACAATAAAGGACAAAAATTGAAATTAAAAGTAAAACTAAAAAGTAATAAAATAAATAAACGAGACAAAAAATTGACATGAGGTATTTTAAAATACCTCCCTGCCGAAATTTCGTCTGAAACGACGAAAATTCTCGGCTTTTAAAAAAAATGAATAAAACGAGACAATGAGTAAAATGAGACGAAAATGGGTCAAAAAATGGGGTATGACAGGCGGGTACCCATCAAAGAATCAAGCGAGCTCGAGGAACAGTTATTTTAATAGGCAGTTTGATCCTGTACCTATGTCTTATGGTCAAATCTTGCCATACCTAATCCAAAAGGGTATGGTCGAGACAAGACTACTACCACCAATGTCGCCACCATATCCACATTGGTACGACGCCAACGCCAAATGTGATTTCCACGCAGGATCCGTGGGGCACAATGTCGAAAACTGTAGAGTTTTTCAAACACAAGGTGCAGGATCTTATTGACAAGAAGCTGTTATCCTTCAAAGAGGAAAACCCCAATGTGAAGAACAACCCGTTGCCGGGGCATGCGGGTCCCTCTGTAAATGCGGTGGAGGAACAAGAGGACTTTGGTCCAGTCAAAAGGGTATCCAATGTTAAGACTCCCCTGTCGACCATAAGGGAGCGTTTAACCGGCTTTGGATTATTCGAGGAAATGCACGCCAATTGTGAAGCCTGCAAGGTCAACCCGAATGAGTGCGAAGAGTTGAAGAGCTGTCTTCAAGAGTTAATGGACCAAGGTTGGATCCAAATTGGCTATATAAAGGATGGCGCGGACGTTGCTACCTTAGAGTCTAACAACCCAAAACCTCTCGAGATCCCATACCAAAGGAGAGAGGTACCAATGCCAATACAACCCATAACATTCCATGTACCTGCACCCTTCTCTTTTGAAAGCACGAAGAGGGTACCATGGAATTACCAACCTGTGGCCTATGTGGAAGGAAAACCACTAGCCAAAATTGAGCCCAGCATCACTAACATTACCGGTGTTGGAGGAATGACTAGAAGTGGTAGAGTCTTCGCTCCGAAAGAACTCGGGAAGACGCCAGCCGTACTACCAAGAGAACCTCTCAAAGAAAAGAGCGTGGAGGAAGAAGAGAACCAAGCGGGGCCTTCTCAAAAGACAATCCCGCAAAAAGAGGCCGAAGAGTTCCTAAGGATAATCCAAAAGAGCGAGTACAAGATCATTGACCAGCTAAGTCAAACTCCCTCTAAGATCTCCATGCTATCCTTACTACTAAGCTCGGAAGCACACCGAGAAGCACTACTACGGATCCTCAGTGAGGCACATGTCACCAAGGACATTCCGGTGGACCAATTCGACGGGATAGTCGGAAATATTACCTCAAGTAGGTACTTGGGTTTCAATGGCGATGAGCTACCCGACGAGGGGCACATTCATAACCGCGCCTTACATATCTCCGTGAAATGCATGGACCACATCCTCTCAAGAGTGCTAGTGGACACGGGGTCGTCATTGAATGTCATGCCCAAGACTACCCTCCTCAAACTATCATGTGAAGGGACCGTAATGAAGCCCAGCGCCTTGGTCGTGAAAGCTTTCGATGGGTCAAGAAGAGCCGTTATAGGGGAGATCGACTTACCAGTCCAAATCGGACCTAAGGTTTTCACCATAACCTTCCAAGTCATGGATATTAATCCAACATACAGTTGTCTTCTCGGACGACCATGGATTCATGCGGCCGGAGCTATTACCTCTACCCTGCACCAGAAGCTGAAGTTCATCATTGATAACCAAATGATTGTAGTTTCCGGGCAGGAGGACATGATGGTAAGCCATCTCTCATCTTTCCGTTATATAGAAACGGATGAAGAAGCTGTGGACGTCCCATTCCAATCTTTGGAAGTGGCGAATGTCGTGACATTGAGCTCGAAGCCCAAGGAAGAGGTTAGGACAGCCATGTCATCATGGAGGGCGATAAGAGAGGCCCTAGAAGAAAGCCGACCCACCGGATGGGGCAAATTAGTGGACATACCGGAGAAGAAAAATCGCTTCGGGTTGGGGTATCATCCATCAGCCGAAACTTTCTCAAAGCCTTCAAAGCAAGGGATCCTCCCCATTTCGGAAACATTCATCAGTGCGGGGTTTATCCATGAAGAGCAAGTGGCTCTACTCGAAGACGTAGACGAAGACGTGCCTGATTTGGTGTACCGTTGCGCTTCGGATGAAGCTTTGAACAATTGGAGGGCTATCGCAATTCCCGAGATTATTACCAGGATCAAGTAATGAACCATGTTTGTTTGTTTTTTACTTTTAAAAAAAAAAATCATTTAGCTCTGCCCAAGGCAAATGATTAGTCGTGTGGGGCCCCCATGTTTTAAAGTTATTTACAATCATGAATAAAAACACTCTTTTATGTTCATTTGAGTCTTTTCTTTTTGCATTTGTTTTAAAAAAAAAATTTTACAAAAAGCCTAAAAAAAATCATACTCATGCAGATCTACAAATCCACCCTCCAAAAACAACACTGCCTTAAACCCTTATGACTTCGATTGCCCGATTAATCAAACGGAAGATGATAAAGAGGACGATTATGAACCGCCTGAAGAATTGTCTAGACTTGCAAATCAAGGGGATAGGGTAATACAACCTCACCAAGAATCAGTTGAAAAGGTCAACTTGGGGACCAAAGAGGATAAGAAAGAGGTCAAGATAGGAGCCTCCCTGCATGAAGATGTGAAAGGAAAGTTGATTAAGCTTCTACAAGAGTACGTGGACGTATTCGCTTGGTCGTATCAAGACATGCCGGGTTTAGACCCTAACATCGTTGTACACAAGCTGCCACTCAAGCCGGAATGCCCGCCAGTGAAGCAGAAATTGAGAAGAACTCGACCCGATATGGCTCTCAAGATCAGAGAGGAGGTCAAAAAGCAATTCGATGCCGGTTTCTTAGCTGTAACCAAGTATCCAACATGGGTTGCCAACATCGTGCCAGTTCCGAAGAAAGATGGCAAGGTGAGAATGTGTGTGGATTATCGGGACTTGAATAGAGCAAGCCCAAAGGATGATTTCCCGCTACCACACATCGACATATTGGTGGACAACACAGCCCAATTCTCAGTCTTTTCCTTTATGGATGGCTTCTCGGGATATAACCAAATCAAGATGGCTCCAGAGGACATGGAGAAAACTACGTTCATCACTCCATGGGGGACATTCTGCTATAAGGTAATGCCTTTCGGATTAACAAATGCCGGGGCAACATACCAAAGAGCAATGGTGACTCTTTTCCACGACATGATCCATAAGGAAATTGAGGTCTACGTCGACGATATGATTGCCAAATCCCAAACGGAGGAGGATCATTTAGTCCATCTACAAAAGCTTTTCGAACGCCTAAGAAAATTCAAGCTGCGCTTAAATCCTAACAAGTGCACATTTGGCGTTAGATCCGGAAAGTTATTGGGCTTCATCGTCAGCCAGAGTGGCATTGAAGTGGATCCCGATAAGGTGAAGGCCATCCAAGAAATGCCAGCGCCAAATACCGAGAAAGAAGTCCGGGGTTTCTTAGGAAGATTGAACTACATCGCCAGGTTCATCTCACACATGACAGCTACCTGCGAACCAATCTTCAAACTACTAAGGAAAAACCAAGCCGTTCATTGGAATGAAGATTGCCAAGAGGCGTTTGACAAGATCAAACAATACCTGCAAGAACCACCAATTTTAATACCTCCGGTTCCGGGTAAACCCCTCATCATATACCTAACCGTACTTGAAGGATCAATGGGTTGTGTGTTAGGACAACAAGATGAAACGGGAAGAAAAGAGCACGCAATCTACTACCTAAGCAAGAAGTTTACTGACTGTGAAACAAGGTATACTTCACTTGAAAAGACTTGCTGCGCTTTAGCATGGGCTGCTCGACGTCTAAGGCAATACATGTTGACCCATACAACTTGGTTGATATCGAAGATGGATCCCATCAAGTACATCTTCGAAAAGCCTGCCCTCACAGGGAAGATAGCCCGTTGGCAAATGTTGCTGTCTAAGTACGACATCCAATATGTTGCTCAAAAAGCCATCAAAGGGAGTGTTTTATCCGAGCACCTTGCTCACCAACCATTGGAGGATTATCAGCCCATACAATTTGACTTCCCGGACGAAGATGTCGTGGCTTTAAATGACGAAGAAGTCACAAGCGATGATGAAGGGCCAGAACCAGGAGCTCAATGGAAGCTCGCTTTCGATGGCGCCTCAAATGCCATGGGACACGGTATCGGAGCAGTTTTAATCTCCCCAAGAAATGGATACCAACCCTTCACAGCAAGGTTATGCTTTGACTGCACCAATAAAATGGCAGAATATGAAGCATGTATCCTAGGCCTCGAAGCAGCAATTGATCTAAGGATCAAAAACCTTGAAGTATACGGTGACTCAGCCTTGGTCATCTATCAAGTCAAAGGAAAATGGGAAACAAAACATCCCAATTTAATTCCCTACCGAGCCTGGGTTGTAGAATTGATCAAGCATTTTGATGAAATCAACTTCCACCACATCCCTCGAGAAGAAAATCAGGTAGCAGATGCTTTGGCTACATTATCATCAATGTACCAAGTAAATTTCTACAACGAAGCACCAATCATAAGGATGGATCGTAGAGACAAACCAGTTGTATGCGCATCAGTCGAAGAAGGACTTGACGACAAACCTTGGTTCTACGACATCAAGCGATACCTCGAAGAGCAAGAGTATCCAGAAAATGTCTCGCACACCGACAAGAGGACCCTCAGAAGATTGGCATCTCAATTCTTCCTCAGTGGAAATACCCTCTACAAAAGAAATTATGACATGGTCCTACTCAGATGTGTGGATAAACATGAAGCGGACATGCTCATCAAAGAAATCCACGAGGGATCTTTTGGAACCCATGCTAATGGGCATGCAATGGCAAAGAAAATCTTAAGGGCGGGCTATTATTGGTTAACCATGGAAGCTGATTGTTTCCACTACGCCAAGACTTGTCACAAGTGCCAGATTTACGCCGACAAGGTGCATGTACCACCAACTCCACTGAACGTCATGACTTCACCTTGGCCGTTCTCTATGTGGGGCATAGACATGATTGGAATGATCGAGCCCAAAGCGTCAAATGGACATCGCTTCATCCTTGTTGCCATCGACTACTTCACCAAATGGGTAGAAGCAGCTTCGTATGCGAACGTAACCAAACAAGTGGTAGCCCGATTCATCAAGAGGGAAATCATTTGCCGTTATGGTACTCCCCACAAAATCATCACCGATAATGGGGCAAACCTAAACAACAAGACAATGAAGGAGTTGTGCAAAGATTTCAAGATTGAGCACCATAATTCCTCCCCTTACCGACCAAAGATGAATGGTGCGGTAGAAGCAGCCAATAAGAACATAAAGAAGATCATCCAAAAGATGGTGACAACATATAAGGATTGGCATGAGATGCTTCCCTTTGCGCTACATGGCTACAGAACAGCCATTCGCACTTCAACTGGGGCAACCCCCTTCTCCTTAGTATACGGTATGGAAGCTGTTCTCCCCGTAGAGGTGGAAATTCCTTCGTTAAGGGTCTTGATGGAAACCAAGCTAGAAGAAGCTGAATGGGTCCAAACAAGGTTCGACCAACTGAATCTCATAGAGGAGAAGCGTCTGACGGCAATATGTCACGGACAACTCTATCAAAGGAGGCTCAAGAGAGCATTCGACAAGAAGGTCCGTCCTCGAGAGTTCAAAGAAGGAGACCTAGTGCTCAAGAAGATATTACATATCCACAAAGATCCCCGAGGGAAGTGGACTCCCAGCTATGATGGGCCGTACGTGGTAAAGAAAGCTTTCTCAGGCGGAGCCCTGATCATCACCACTATGGACGGAGAAGAGTTCCCACTCTCAATAAACTCCGATGCAGTCAAGAGGTATTATGCCTAAAAGAAAAAAGAGAAAGAAGCTCGCTAAATCGAAAACCTGAAAGGGCGGTTTAGGCAATAGAGAGCGTCCTGCTAGATTGGAAACCTGAAAAGGCGGTCTAGGCAAAAATTAAGGACATCAAAAAAGGAAATACACCCCGGTGGATTGAAAACTCGAAAGAGCGGTCCAGGCAAAAGTTAGGGGTTAACAAAAAAAGAAAGGCAATGACTGCAGCATCCAAGCTCCGGACAAGATTCAAGAGGAGAAGAATCGGTCTCCTCAGCATCTTCCAACAAACAAAAATCTCGAAGTCATAAGGAAATAGCATGTGTTGTGCCAAAACCAACAATTTTCTTTTTGCTTTATCTTGTCTTTCTCTATCTCACTTCTCACTTTGTGTATTTTTTTTACCCATTCAAGAGGTCAAATCTGCATTGAATAAATTTCCTTTTTGTTATTTTATGTTCTCAGTAGCGCATAAAATTTTGTTTTATTCATGATGAAAATGCTTTAAAACATGGGAAATAAACAAAAGAATTTTCTTCCAAAGATAAAGAAAAAAAAACAAACAAACATTGCTTTATTTTGAATCCTCGTGAATTCTGAAAGAATTGCGATAATTCCCACCAAAATATTGCGCCGAAGGACTTATGCTCCTTAGCAAAGGCAAGTGTGTAGCTCGTGGCACGCGGAGCGCAAAACCCCCCCCCCCCCCAAGGGTTAGGAGGAGCAAAACCCCCAGTAAACACCCTAAACATCCAAACACCAACCAAGGCTGGATATCGATCATGCTTCCAAAATGATCCTTATATCCCCATAAGCCAAACCTCATTGATATTCCCCAGGGAGTCTCAACCCCAAACAAAAGTCCAATCATTATTGGCAAACCCACACAAATCTTCGGGCTTAGGCTCGAACTACACCGGTTTTGATCCCA
Source organism: Medicago ruthenica (assembly GCA_018208015.1). Lineage (NCBI taxonomy): Eukaryota > Viridiplantae > Streptophyta > Magnoliopsida > Fabales > Fabaceae > Medicago > Medicago ruthenica. Next base: position 44,154,918 of record CM031375.1, read on the forward strand.
TTTGGGTATGTAGGCAAAGGACCTTGTCCTTCCAAACCGACCAACCAAAAAACAAGAAAAAAGAGAGCCCAATCGTCATTGGCACAACCACAACCAAGACCGACTTTGCTCGGCACCTAGCCAGCATCATTTCATTTTCATTCATGCATGCATATACAAATCATTCATACACATGCATTTTATATCAAATCATGCATCCTCACCAAGGATTCTTCAATGAGTATCACATATTCACCAACATCCATCAAACATTCAACCAGGGGCACCTATTTAGGGTAAGACCGCAGCTCGTTAGGAATCGACATTCAATGACAGTGCCTGAATAAGATCACCTAGCTTAGGTATCGACCTCTAGAAGCAGTACCTAGATAAGATCACCTACCTCAATGTTCCACCTCTAGTGACATCCTAGAGTAGATCACTTCCATCTTAGGTATCAACCTCTAGTGACATCCTAGAGTAGATCACCACCATCAACGTTCTACCTCTAGTGACAGTGCCTAGAGTAAACAACCATCCTTAGGTATCTACCTCTAGTGACATCCTAGAGTAGATCACCTCCATCAACGTTCTACCTCTAGTGACAGTGCCTAGAGTAAACCACTTCCACCTTAGGTATCTACCTCTAGTGACAGTGCCTAGAGTAGATCACCTCCCCCAGTGTATCGACCTTCAGTGTTAGCGGCTGAATAAGATCACAGCTCGTTAGGAATCGACGTTCAGTGATAGTGCCTGAATAAGATCACCTAGCTTAGGTATCTACCTCTAGTGACATCCTAGAATAGATCACCTCCATCAATGTTCGACCTCTAGTGACATCCTAGAGTAGATCACCTCCATCAATGTTCCACCTCTAGTGACAGTGCCTAGAGCAAATCACCATCCTCAGGAATCGACCTCTAGTGACAGTGCCTAGATAAGATTACCTTCATCCCCCAATGGATCTACCTCCAGTGTTAGCGGCTGGATACGATCAACCTTTACCAACCATTGCATTTGCATTTCGCGAAGGACAAAATTCGGGTCCTTCTTTTTACTTAATTGATCTTCGCAAAGAGTTCATGAGATGCCCTCGGCACTCACGCACTCTATGCGAAGACACAATTAAGTAGGGGCAGCTGTAGTACCCTAATTTTGTCCTAAGCATTTTAAAACAAAAATCAAAAAAAATCAAAGAGGGGAAAAAGTCAAAAGTCAACAAAAGTCAACAGAAAAGTCAACATTTCAAAAATGCTGACTTCGCACTGCGAAGCTCACTTCGCACTGCGAAGTCTGCGATTTTTCTGCAGATTTTTGGTTTCTTTGATTTAATTCCAGAATTTGTTGCATATCATTTCCATAATTATTTTAAGTAGCATTCATGGCTAATTGGGCCAAGCAAAACCAGAATTGAAGGACTTGCCATTAATGCCAAGGTTGGAAGCTTTTTCTTCCAACCTAGCATGTGACAAGCAAGTGAGCTTGCCCTTGGGCAGCTCTAGTCCCTCCCATGTGACCTGCTAACCACCACAAGGTTGCCAGCCACCTGCTTGAGGACTTTCCTCCTGCTTGCTCCCCCCAAAACCAGTCAAACTAGCTGGATTTTCTCACTTGAAAAGCCATGAGTGCCTACTCTGTTTTGCAGCAGCTTTTCACCCTCTCACACCAGCCATAAGTAGCCTTTTTCATCCCTCAATCTCTGCACATTACAGTGCACGTTTTCATTGATCAACCATTGAGATTGCAAGGATTGATCCCCAAGCATTAGCCAATTGCAATTCAGCTTTGTTCTTCATCATTACCTTCTAGAATTGGTTGAATTTGTGGCTGAAATCAGGCTGAGTCTTGCCCCTTGGTGCAAGGCAAGGTTGCCTCTATCCATTAGCATTTAATGCAAAAGGATCCAGCTTGATCTTAGCCACAAATCAGCTGAATTTTGGGATTGTGTAATGATGAAAAAGATTTGGTTTTGGCCTATAAATAGAAGGCAATGCCCAAGGATTTAAAAACACAATTAACACAGCATTTCAAGAGCAGAAACTCTACTCATTTTAGCTTACAAACCCTCACAAACAACCAGAAAAAATCAATCCAACACCAAGCATTACAAAGTTCCAAAACCATCACCAAATATTCAAACCTCTTGCAAAAGCCTTCAACCAAATCAAATCAATCGCAGCTGGAACTTTGCTAAGGAGTTCTGTAAGTTTCTAAGCTTTTATATTGCATTTACAATTGTGTTTGCATAGCTATTTTGGTTCAAAACCATTTGATTCTAAAAAACCCCTTTTGAATTTCAAAGAAATCCCAAGGTTTTCAAAACATCAAAACTGGTTTGTCCAGCCTTTTTCACCCCAAAAACTCAAAGCTTTTCACCCACCTAAAAGGTCCTGAGTGTGTTCAGAAGTTGTTTCTGAACAAAAGTTCAGAAACAGCTTCTGAACTCAAAATTTCGCATGCTTCGCAGTGCGAAGTCATGGTCGCAGTGCGACCATGACAGAACTCAGAATCTGAGTTTTTGTGTCAAAATGACCAATTTTTGAGGTTCTAGCCCCAGAGCTCAGAACCTAAGAGTTTTTAAACCCATGTTCTTCAAACCATAACAAGGATTTTGCATAATTTTGACAAAATCACAAGTTCGTATGACCATTATGTGGATAACTTGCAAAGCAAGTTATGTTCCCAAACTTTCAAACCACATGAACAAACAGGCTATGTTCATCATTTCAATCTAAGCTTGAACAATAAATATTGTTCATGACTTTCAAAACTCAAACATGAACATACGCCGAATACGTTCGCATTTTCGCAAAATGAGACGAACTTATGCGTTTTCTAGCAAAATTTGCTAAACCTTCCCATTTTGGGTTTTCAAACCAAATGTTTTGACATACCTTGGGATTTCTAAAGGATTCAACCCAAAAACATGAATGAAAAAGGGATGGTGTGACGTATGTCTCTCCATCGCCCCGATTGTACGAATGCGTGACGTATGTCTCGTCGCTCGGATAATCGTCATTCTTTTTTTCAATATGTACAACCCTAATCAAACCAAAGCTTGGCCCCTTGTGGTCAATCCAAACCTTTTGGTCCCCCGTGGCCATTAAACTCACCCCTCGACTCGTTTGAGTCACTCGGTCAATGTTCGACTCATCCGAGTCCATTGTACCTGTTCTTGATCTCAGTGGATCAATCGAACAATCGCCCGACTCTTCGGAGTTCACTCGGTCAATGATTGACTTGTATGATTCCATTGTACCTCTTGGTCCCATAGCGACCAACTAACCCTTTACCCTAACGGACGTACCTTTTAACAATTCTAATGCGATTCGTGAACAAACGCTTAATAAGTCTCCCAAGCGCGAGCATACAAGCTATACGCTTAATAAGTCTCCCGAGCGCGAGCATACAAGCTACGTTTTAATCGCAAGAATTCGGTTAAAACATCGTCCATTTAAAATCAACCAACACATGTACGTTTTTCTACCAAAGAACTACGTACGCTTTGAATTCTCCGACTACCGGGAGATACGTAGGAGCAAGATCGACATCTTGTCAAGCGCAATAATAAAAACCTTTTTTTCCTTCTTTTCTTTCGTTTGTTTTTATCTCTTTTTCCCCCTTTTTTTATTATATTTTTAACATAAATGAACATGAGCGCAAAGTATTTAAAAAACAATTCAAGCTTTAACCAAATAGAAGGTTCCCGTTGAGTACAACGGACGTGAGGGGTGCTAATACCTTCCCCTTGCGTAATCGACTCCCGAACCCGACAATGGTTGCGATGACCAAATCCTTATCCTCATCGTCAAAGGGTTTTATTATCGTTTCCCTTTAAACAAAAAAAAACTTAAGGGTTTATCAACGTTCCCTTTACACAAAAACTTTGGTGGCGGCTTCACAAAGGCCCTCCGAGCGTTTGCGAACGACCTCGGAGGATTTGCGCGTCTTTTTCCCAAGGAAAAAAACGAGGTGCGCACAAAAGGTACGTCCGTTAGGGTAAAAGGGTTCGAATTGGTCGCTATGGGACCAAACTAGGCGCAATGGACTCAAACGAGTCAATCATTGACCGAGGGGACTCCAACGAGTTGAGGGATTGTTCGATTGATCCACTGGGATCAAGAACAGGTACAATGGACTCGGACGAGTCGAACATTGACCGAGTGACTCAAACGAGTCGAGGGATGGAAGCTAGTGGCCACGGGGGACCAAAAGGTTCGGATTGACCACAAGAGGCCAAGATTTGGTTTGGTTATGGTTGGATACGTTGAAAAGGAATGACGATTGTCCGAACGACGAGACATACGTCACGCATTCGTACAATCGGGGCAATGGAGAGACATACGTCACACCATCCCTTTTTCATTCAAGTTTTTGGGTAGAATTCTTTTAGAAATCCCAAGGTATATCAAAACATTTGGTTTGAAAACCCAAAATGGAAAGATTTAGCAATTTTGCTAGAAAACGCACAAGTTCGGCTCGTTTTGCGAACGGTTTTGAAAAGCGAACAAATTCGGCGTATGTTCATGCTTGAGTTTTGAAAATCATGAACAATGTTTATTGTTCAAGTTTTTAATTGAAAATGATGAACATAGCTTGTTTGTTCATGCTGTTTTGAAAGATTGGGAACATAACTTGTTTTGCAAGTTATCCACAAAATGTCACCCGGACTTGCGAATTTTCCAATATTGTGCAAAATCCTTGTTATGGTTTGAAAAACATGGGTTTAAAAACTCTTAGGTTCTGAGCTCTTGGGCTAGAACCTCAAAAATTGGCCATTTGGGCACCTAAACTCAGATTCTGAGTTCTGTCATGGTCGCTCTGCGACCATGACTTCGCACTGCGAAGTATGCGAATTTTTGAGTTCAGAAGCTGTTTCTGAACTTTTGTTCAGAAACAACTTCTGAACACACTCAGGACCTTTTATGTGAGTGAAAAGCTTTGAGTTTTTGGGATGAAAAGGCCAGGACAAAACAGTTTTGATGTTTTGAAAACCTTGGGATTTCTTTGAAATTCAAAAGGGTTTTTTTAGAACCAAAAGGTTTTGAACCAAAATTGCTATGCAAACACAATTGTAAATGCAAGATCAGTATTTAGAATACTTACAGAGATCCTTAGCAAAGCTCCAGCTGCAATGGATTTGAATTGGTTGAAGGTTCTTGCAAGGTTTTGAATTTGGATGAACTTTGAACTTTGTAATGCTTTGTGTTTCGATTGGTTTTTTTCTGGTTGTTTGGTAGTGTTTCTTTTCTCTCTGAATGCTCTATTTTCTACTCTATCTTATGCTTATGCAATGCTGCATTTTCCTTTGCCTTGGGTCTCTATTTATAGGCCAAAATGCAATCTCTAGTAATGATGAAAAAATCCTAGAACCTAGCTGATTTGTGGGCTAAATTCAGGCTATTTGGCTTTGCATTTAATGCTAATGGATAGAGGCAACCCTGCCTTGTGCCAAGGGTTAAGTCTTTGACTGATTTCAGCCACAAAATCAAAGGTGTTAGGATAGTAATGATGAGAAACATGGCTGAATTGCAATTGGCCAAGCTTGGGGATCAATCCTTGCAATCTCAATGGTTGATCAATAAAAACGTGCACTGTGATGTGCAGAGATTGGGGGATGAAAAAGGCTACAATTGGCTGGTGTGAGAGGGTAAAAAGCTGTTGCAAAACAGGGTAGGCACTCATGGCTTTTTCAAGTGAAAAATCTAGCTAGTTTGACTGGTTTTGGGGGAGCAAGAAGGAGGAAAGTCATCAAGCAGGTGGCTGGCAACCTTGGGGTGGTTAACAGGTCACATGGGAGGGACAAGAGCTGCCCAAGGGCAAGCCCACTTGCTTGTCACATGCTAGGTTGGAAGAAAAAGCTTCCAACCTTGGCATTAATGGCAAGTCTCTCATTTCTGGTTTTGCTTGGCCCAAATAGCCATGAATACTGATTAAAATAAATATGGAAATGATATGCAACAAAATCTGGAATTAAATCAAAAACACCAAAAATCTGCAGAAAAATCGCAGACTTCGCAGTGCGAAGGGAGCTTCGCAGTGCGAAGTCATCATTTTTGAAATGTTGACTTTTCTGTTGACTTTTGTTGACTTTGACTTTTTCTCCCTCTTTGATTTTTTTTGATTTTTTTGTTTTAAAAGGCTTAGGACAAAATTGGGGTACTACAGGTACCAAGCTTCAAGGCTTCAACGGAACAAGCACACGCCCAAGGGGATATATCAATTTGAACGTGACTTTTGACGAAGGAATAAGCGACCGAACAGTGGAGACATCCTTCCTGGTAGTTCCTATCATATCTATCTACAACTGCATATTGGGGCACCTTATCCTAGTCGCGCTGGATGCCATCACTTCTACGGTCAATCTAAAGATGAAATATCACAGCGAGAGTGGAGAAGTAATTACTATCCACGCAGATTTGGACAGCGCCAACAAGTGCCACAAAGCCTTTCAGAAGATATGTAACAGCCTGGTTTTTAGGATTTATTTATTTAATTGTTTGTGTGTTTAATTGTTTATTTTGGCGATTTATTGAATTTTGAGAGCTGAAGGGTATATTGGTAATTTGAGAGTTAGTGACATATTTGAAATATGTTAGAAGTTTAAAATTTGAATATTTGCTGTGTAACCATTGTTCAATTTGAGTGTATTAATCATGGTTAATATCTGTAAATTGATTTTGGGTTGATGGGGATCAAAAATGAGATTTTTGGGCGAGTTTTGAGTGATTCTCGTTGCCGTAAGAACCACTGACAGCAACATCTTTTGCTATTATGTCCCTTTTTTCACTAGTTTCTGTTTTGAACTGGGTTTCGGTGTAAACATGAAAGTTGTATATATAGACGTTAGCTTTCAATTACCGTTGGTTGGACTTCATTTAGATTTCTAGAACTTGAGTTATGATCAAAATTCTACACTAAGGTCATGACACATTTTTCGTGAAAACTTCCGCATACTTTTTCAATGAATCTTGAAACATCCTTAAAATTAATGATGAGTCTAAGGAATCATTTAGAGTTAAGAAATGACTAGGTAATTATGAAGTTGCGATCTTTAATAACGTTTGGTGTAGTTTGTGTGATTAAAACTTAAATTATGAGAATGTTGAAGATTGTAAATACTTGATGTTGTGATGGTTGTGATGTGTTGTTGTTTACACATGATATTGATGATGCTATTGATGATGATATTTATGATGATATTGATGATGCTATTGATGATATTGAATGATGTGTCATAATGATACATGTTATGTGTTAAGTGACGATGTTTGAGTAAATGATGATGATGTTTAATTACTTGACTTGATGTGTGGCTTTAGTGATTTGATAATGCATTATGTGATGATTTGGTATATGACAGAGTTAATTGTATAACAAATGGAGAGTGTATTTGGTGAGCATTGTTGGGTCTCTTTGTGGGTCCATGCATTCATAAGTCAGTCCGGTGTGGTGTACGGTGATTTCATTGCGGGGTTTTAGATCTTGGGGATTTCATTGGTGATTGTATGGTGAATTCATAGCGGGGTTTTAGATCTCAAGGAGTTCATCGGTGGCGGTACCGTAAAACATATAGAGTCATGTTAGACACATTACATTCATAGAAGTCGTGTTTGGTAATGTTTTGGCGTGAATTTGTGCATTAAGGTGGTAAATGCTTAATTGATGAGTTCTTGTGATTGTAATTGAATTGTAAATGAATTGATGATACTTGATGAATCTTGATTGTTTGATATATGATTGAAAATTGTGATTGAGATTATAATTGAATATGAATGTGATATGAATGTTGAATTATGTAACCAGGCTTGTTTTATTTAAATGTATATGTGATAATTATTGATGTGGCTTGTCTGACATACATGCGTTTATTATTCCCTTATGTTTAGCATATATCTTACCCTCTAGTGGCTTTATTGTCGCCTCATCCTTGGGTTAATCCCTCATGGATGTAGACTTATAGGTTGAGGAATAGCTTATTTGTGAACATGTCGAGGATGACGTTTGCCTACTCGAGTTTATCTGCTTTGGAGTCTAGCTTAGGAGCTCTGATTAGGACTTGGGGTTTATTTATGTTATGCTATGAGATCTTTGGATCAAACTTTGTTGAGATAATATGTTGATTTATATGTTATGACTGAGACATGACATTTGTTTTGATGTTAATTATGTTTTATTCCGCTGCGATATGTTTTAATCGATGAAGTTTTTATAATAAATATTTGATATGAGACATATGTTGAATTAGTAAAGTTCCAATTAGGATAAATGTGTGATTTATCTTTATATTTATGTTCTTGGGGATTGGGGCTTTACAAGCTACCCACGCTCGTATCCGCCCCCATCTCGAATGGAGCCGTGGAACATGTCGGCACTTTAAAATAGTAAGTTTTGATTGCGATTAAGAGGGTCCTTACAAGAGTCACCGCCAGCACTAGAACAGACGCCTATACTCTAGAATATCTGGACGGCGCCCCAATCCCAAGGACGGGGAATGCAGACAAGCTCAAAGCACTATTATAGGCAAGTTCTAATAATTTTTTATTCAAGTTGTACCTTTGTATTTTGGTTTTTGAAGTTCACATATAGGACCCATTGTAAATCCATTTTCATGATATTAATAAAATGAGCATTTTTCTCTCAAAAAGAAATGCGTTTGTTAAATTCTTTGATTGGAAGGACCGATTGTCCTAAACCTACATGAGGTAGTATCCTCAAAGACAAACGGTTGTCATGGCTTTTGACTACCAAGTGAAATGACAACCTATACAACCGCCAAAGACAAACGGTTGTCATGGCTTTCACTACCAAGTGAAATGACAGCCCAAACAACCGCCAAAGGCGAACGGTCGGCATGACTTTCACTAAAGTGAAATGACAACCTAAACGACCGTCAAAGACTAACGGTTAGCATGGATTTCACTACCAAGTGAAACGACAGCCTAAATAACCGTGGCAGACCCGCCTAAGGGCTAGTCACCCATCAGGAAGAGAGTCTTGCCCCCTAAAACGCCCCCGGAACCAAGTGTCAACTTGGGGAAGGAAAGGGGGGACTAAACCTTGGTCGGTCATGTTCCCCTAAGCGCCAGACGAACACAAGCAAAAAGCAAGATTCAACACAAAAGCAATAAAAAAGAAGCAAATTCAGCGCGACATGAAATAAAATGCAAACGCGAAAAATAAAAGCAGAATGCAACGAATATGAACGTAAAGACGACACAAAACAAAAACAGATAATGAATAAAGCTTGAAGTAGTAAAGTAAACAAAAGGAATTTCTTTCATTAAAGATGTCAAATCATTACCAGAGGGGCCGCCGCAGCGGAATTACATCCAAAATATTTTCTAAGATAAAGATCATTGAGCCCTACCTTGCGGACCCGAAGACTGAATCGCTGGAGGAGGAGGAGGAGGTACATGGGCGCGCTGATCAATGTGCACTTTGGACCGATCAACCTTAAAAGGGCTATGAAAGAATCAACTTGGGCCAGTACATCCTGGAAAGTTTCCTCCAGGCCCTGAATTCGAAGGTCCACCACCTCTTTGGTCTTTTTCTTATGAAGCTTAGCCTCCGTTCAACCGCGATCTTGCCGTTAAGGGCATCCCTCAGGGCATTGCGGATGGACATTTCATCTACATGAACTTTACCCATATGTGTCAAAGCCTCGATGTTAGAAGAGAGGAGCTTGTTGGCCTCCTCCCCATAGTGCACTTCCTTCTCCAACATGGCGATCTTAGAGCCGACCACCTCAAGCTGGACGTCCAGGGTTTAACTTCTCTCTCCAGCACGGATATTTTTGAGGCGCTATCTTGAAGGTCCTTCTTTAGTCGAGTACGATCTGCGCCCATATCCTTCACCTTCTTTTCAGCAGAAGTAAGAGACTCTTCGAGCTTCTTCTTACCAGCCAAGGCATCCTCAACCTTTTTATTGGCCTCCTCAAGCTTTTTGTTGGCCTCATTGAGTTTCCTCTTAGCCTCTTCTCCAGCCTGTCGTGCTTCCTCTGTGGCATCTTCCTTCACCTTCTTCAAAGCTTCCTTGTGAGCCCCCTTTAGCTCATCCAACTTCCTTCTGGCTTCATCTAAAGCCCAGAACCCATTCTCAAACTCCACCCGAGATTTGGGATCCGAGCATCGAGCAACATCATAACCAGCCGTCAAAGTGCACAAACCCGCCAACTTGTAGGCGCTTAAGGCACCGTCCGCCACCAGTTTCCGTCGGGTGGGAACGTCCACACAATTAAAGAAGCCTCGGTCCTCTGGCGTCAGGGAGGGCATAAATTCATCTCTAGACTGAGGGGGGAAACCATTGAAGATACCCGAAAGTTGGAAGAAAGGCCTTTGGCCTACCTCACCAGCAGGTGCCGTGGCAGCAAGTTAAAGGACAACAGCAGGGTTACTCCCACCAACATTCAAATTACCAGCATCAGACGGTTCCTTGTGTTCAACCCTATTTTTCTTAGAGGATTCCTTGTTGTCATCCCTTTTTCCTCCATTACTTTGAGGGGCATCCCTATTCGGCCTCCTATCCCGCTGACCAGAAGCGTCAGAAGAAGATTTGAAGCGGTTCCTAGAATCCTTATGGGGCTTCTTTCGAGAAGCCTCTTACGACGGCGGGAGTCATCCCGAGATGAAGGCTCCACCTCCTTTGCAGCAAGAGCCTTTGCAATTTCAAGATCGACGACGCCCTACGTAATGTTGGGTGGTTCCTCTGATGGGGGCGCCCCCACATTAGGGGAAAAAGTGTTCACATCCTGCCTCATGGCCCTCAATGAATCCAGGCGCCTCACAGAATCTGCAGAAAAGAAAAAAGCAAAACAATAAGCCAATAATCAAAGAAAAATGACAGCAAGAGAAACAAAAAATGACTAGACACACCCTCGCCCCTCTCACCAAAGATCTCCAGTCGATGGGCGGCGTCCCTCCCTTTGATAACCAGCTTAGTATCTACATATCTAGGCTTGGAAATCTTTTTTGTAAGGTCCTCTGAATGTTTGGGATCTTGAAATTGCTCCAATTCTAGGGAGGCAACAAAATGTTTCAGATCAAACTTCAGTTGTCTCTCAGTCAGATTAAGGCTTGTGTCCTTGTAGGAGTAAGCAACATTAGGGGTGCAAAAATGTTCTTTGGACCATAAATGAGAAAAGAGAGGCTCGTGCTCCACCTCTTCTGAAAGCGCCGACGCGCTGGAGGAGCCACCGACACAACCCGTATTTTTGGCCCGCCACCGCAGAGTGGTAACATATTCAGAATCTACAGAAACAATTCTGAATCCTCGGAGTCGGCCTCCTCTTCTGGGTGACCGACAAGGCCTCGACAGATGCACTCATGAGCACGGAGGCTTAAGGGACAAAGCACCAGATACTTGTGCATCCAGGACTTTAGAGAATCTACATAATTATCAAATAACTTCGTTTTTTGGTGAAGGGACACCCAACTTTATGCCCCCACCTTGCATTTGTGCTGGACCCTAACCAGGGTGAAGAACAAGCGCAGAGTAGGCTGCTGACCCTTGTACTCACACCAAAATTGGAAGACCTTCACCAACGACAATGACAGAGGGTGAAGTTGAGAAGGTGCCACCTTCAAGTGATGTAGAACCCCTAGATCGAAGTCGTTAAAGGGGACGGAGACGTTAAGCTCCCTATTTAAAGTATCATACGTGGTGAAACAACACCCCTTGTATTGGCTGCTCACCCTCCTCTTTGCTCTTGGACCTTTGAGTGACCGCTTGCCAGACAACCGTTCCCACCACGTGATTTCATCAAGTTTTTTGTCCGTCTGGCAGTAGGTTATGGCGCTCAGAACCTCGTCATGAATCCAAATGTAGTCAATCTCAGAACGGGAAGGTTCCAGATCTTCCGCCATCCACTCGGCGTCGTCCCTTATGAAAAGATAGTGGAAACCGTGAGTGCGAGATCTAGAACACTCCTCCAACCACCAAACAATTTCTCTATGAGAAGGGGCACACATTAAATGTTCAGCAAGGGATTCCTTCATCTTCAGTATGAAGCATCCCCTTCAAAATTAATAATGACGACGGGATCCTCCAAGGCTATCAGAGGAAATTCAAAACCAGTCCCTACCCTAAGGCAGCGGCGCTCCCAGATCTCACTCTCATAACCACTAGAGGGAGAGTAACCACTTGATGATGAATCCATCATGTTCCGAGAATTCACATAACAAACACTCATCTTTCCCTCTCAACCCAGAAAAAAAGCATAAAAACGAATAAGATGAATAGACATGCAAAGAAAAGGAGAGAAAGAAGAAAGTAACTTAAGATTGAGTAGGTTTCGGAAGGAAAAAAGGTGAAATGATTGAAGCGATCCACAAAAGTCAAAGAATCCCGAAACTTTTGGCTTAAAATATAGGATTTTCACTCAAAAATCGGAGGAAATCAGAGAAAGATGTAAAGCAAAATGCAGAAATATCTCAGAGATGGTTTAAAGGGAGAAGAGAAATGGAGTTTTTCTCAGAAATTTTGGAAGTCCATAAACGTAAAGAGTGGAAATGAGGGGTTTCCCTCCATTTATAGGTTCCAGGGATTTCAAACGAATGGCCCAGATGAGAGGAAATTAGAAAGTCACGATCCAACGGCTGAAAGACAGCCTCGAGTAACGTAATGCACTAAAGTGGCGCGCGCGTGAAGCGCGACCCCCGGTACACGTGCCCCCCACGAAGCTGACAAGTGGAATCCATAACTGAACAACCATCACATCCTAAATGTTTCAGTTCAAGCCATTAAATGCCAACCACTCCCACTCATTGCTTCAGGACGCCGCAATATCCAGCGCGGAGCGGCGAATAAATCTTCTCAAGACCCTTGAGGATGCCCATATTCAGGGGCACCTCGTTATAACGCCTCACATAACTAAGCCATTGCGCCATAAGGCAACAACAACTTGGGGGGAAACTGTTCTGGACTAGCTAGAAAGCCAATCCAACGATGACATGTGGACAAGGAGCCCGCCGGATCAACACACAACACTTGGGCGAACACTCTAACTCTGGTACACGTCACCCCACCTAAGCACGCCCTCGTGCATCAGACACCGTACACGTGTCTTGTAACGGCCTCCTGATGAGGTGTCGCACTTCATGGAGACGGTTGTTCTCACACACGCCTATATAAGGGTGACTTAGCTTCACCCCCATGGTATGATTCACTTTTCCCACACGTTTCACACACATTCTGAAATTCTGGCTGGACAGATCAGGTTCTGAATACTGATCAGAACTTGATAACAGGACACAAAGAATGTAAAAATAGAGCACAAGCAAAAACATTCAAAAGCAGCAAAATAACAAGTGCAGGAAAGTAAAAGGCACAGAGGTTTGTTAACCCAGTTCGGAGTAAACACCTCCTACTCTGGGGGATACCAATCCAGGAAGGAATTCCACTATAGGAATTAATCCTTATGACTCAAGACACTGACTCCCAGTTCCCAGCCCTAAGCAATTAACTTCCTCCTAGTCTTGAATTCTACCCAACACGTTGAGTATTAGAAAACCTCTAACTTCCTATTCAAGTAACAAACCTGTTACTGAACAACCCTTGAACAAAACCTAGTTCTGAAAACTACCCTGTTTTTGAAGAACACCCTTCAATACAAAAACTTCATTCGTACCTAAAGGCTTAGAATGAATTACAACTCTATAAAACTCTAAACCAACTCAAACAATGAGTGGTGCACAAATAAAACTCTAAGTTTAAAACAAAGACTCTATTCTCTGAATAATACTCTAAAATCGTAAATCTTGTAAGCAGCAGCACTCCTCCTTTTATAACCTCCAACAATCAGAATTAAACTGGTTCAAATCTTCTGAATTGATATGTTTCTAATTTATGCAAGGCTCAATTAAGAAACATATAATTCTGCAATGTATCTCATCAAAGATTTCTTCTGAAAATACGATCTTCATAAATACGAGTCAAATCTTCATTAGATCTTCCACAAATCAATCAGCATTCTAGAAGCATTAATCCATGATAAAACCTTAACATATCTCTCAAAGATTCGCGTAGAAATAACTTGAAAAAGATCAGCTTCTGATGAAGTCAACCAAAGTCAACGCTGGCATCAGACTCTGAATTCAGCTTCTGAAGTGGTACAGTGCTTCTGATGATGCAATCAGCTTCTGATGGAATTTCCAGCTTCTGAACAGCTTCAAAATGAAAACCTTGCAACTGAAGATTTGTTCTACATATGGAGATGCTCCTATTCAATACATTGGTTTTGCCAAAACATGCAGCCAACACCAAAAGACTCAACACATTCCATCTCATTTCCTACACTGACTTGGGCGTTGAAGTGCTAACGTGCCTGCAGACACCTTTCGACCCACCATGAAGACTTCGTCGCCACCGTACCGAAGCACTTTTCGCCACCGTTGTCTCCATCAGTTCCTCACCGGACATATCAAAATTAAAATTTATAAAAGTTGCTCCAAAATTTATAAAAGTTGCTCCAAAATTTATTAGCCCTGAGTTGTCAGGATGTCTTTAAATTTAACAACAAGATGGATTTTTTTTTATCACAAAATGTGGCTGTAATGTGGATGTTTTATTCATATGAAAACAAGATATCATGGATGTAAATCGATGGGTTAAATGCAATTCATAACTTGAAATTCATGTCATTATTCTTCTTAATGGAATGACAATAGAATTTTTTATCTATGGAGATAAATTGAGATGGTGGTATTGTAACATTTGGATGTAAAATTTGTTTTTTTAGCCACATCGTCTTAAATTCGATAAATTGAGATTAAAATTACTGTGCCTCGATGACCTTATATCACCTTAAATTCAATAAATTGGAATGTTATTAATGTGCTCGATGATTCTAGATGCGAAACGTGATATTTGAGCCTAGATGAAATTAAAGTTCAATAAATTGAAAGGATGATATTGTTCATCAATCACCCTTGATGTAAAACATGATATTTGAGCTTAGTTGGTTCTAAATTTCATAAATTGAAAGGATGATATTGTGCCTTGATAACTTTGTAAGCGAAACTTGATAAATTGAAAAGAGGATATTGTGCATCGATAAATTTGAACATAACAACCTAAGATAAAAGTACAGCATCATATAGAATATATTAACTTATGAAATTACTATTATTTTAAAACAGAAATATCTCATAACATAAATAAAATTTGAAGAATATGGGACCTTCAAAATGTAAGTAGCTTCTATAGAGAACAATTTTATTCGATCAAGTGTATAAAAGTGATCATACAATGATATATTGGTGGGTGAAGAATGTCACACTTATTTATATCATGGGCAATACAACAAATAATCTGAAATTACTTGGTTGTTGCAACCAGAACTCTTCTGGGAGGAAGGGAAGGCCTTCTACCATGAAGCAAAGCATAATTATCTAAGAAAAGAACATCTCCTCTCTCCCACTTGAATTGGATGCTCTCTTCTTCAATGATCTCTCCACACCTTTTCACTATATTTTCTGGAATCTCTGTTCCATCTGCCATTGTGGCTGAGCTAATCTCCTTTCCATGCATGCCTACAATTGTGTTAAACCACATTCTTCTCCCTTTTCTTCCTTCAAATACTTTTGTTAAATTTCTTGGTCCAAGTATTGTCTTTAGCCCACCATTTGGAAGCCACTCTACATCCATTCCTAGACCTCTTGCCCTGTAATTATATTTTGTATACAAATTCAATGCTTATGCTTAATAGAAGTGATTGAATGTAATATGACATATGTCAGACACCAGACACAAACACATACACCATTCAACCACTAGCAAGATAACACCGTTAATAATTTAGGAAAAATAAAAGTGATTGAATGTAATATGATATGTGTCGGACACTAGACACACTTCCTTTAGTCAGTGCAATATACTAATAACATCACACAATAAGATACAAGTAGAAAATCACTCTTAAGTAAATATTAGTTTGTTTGAAGGGAAATTAAAATACCTTATCTCAGCTTCCTTGGGATCTGAGGTTCCAAAAGCATCCTCCCACCCTCTACCTCTCATGGAGGTTCTATCACTATTACTAGGAGCTGAAAAAGAATACTTCAACCCCTTCTCTTCCATCTCTTTCACCTCTTCTGGGAACTCCTCAATCATCCTTTCTGTCACTCTGAAGCTTGGAACAAAAGGGGTCTCTCCTCCTTCAGGGGGAGGTATCTCACAGAACAGAATCACTTTCTTTGGATATTCCTTAATCTGGTTATTTAAGTCCCCCATTGTTGTAAAAAAAAAAAGAAGAGGTAAAATAATAATTAATCTATCTATAAAGGAAAACATGCTCATTATTAATTGGTCCAATTTTAACGATCTGTCATTTCTTTTATTGAATTCAAATGTAGCTTCATTTATTTGGAAAGTTATTCAAGTTGCATGATTAGGTAATTAAGAAGCTGAATAAGAATTAAAAAAAATATCTTATATAGACTGACAACAGATTAATTCACATATTTACTTTTAAAAAAATATTTTTTTTTAATAAGATCACATCACCACTTTCAACCGTAATAGTGTGTGTCCAAATGGACACAAGACATGACATTATCTGAATATATTAATCGATTAATTATCATTAAAAGAAGTATATACAGAGAATCATGTCAAACATTATTGTCTAATTTATTGACTTCAAATTGCATATATTTTTAAATCAAATTTATAGAGAGCACATATACGTGATGTTGGGCCATGATGGGATTGGATCATCACATTGGTTTAAGAGCAACAACGTAAATAAATTGAACATTATATATTATATTTTTATCTGAAACTTTAAAGTATTAGTTTTGTCGATCATCTTACTTACAAGTTATATGTTTTTCAACCTCGACTCTTCCATTTAAAATATGAGACTTTAACTCACACTTGATAGATCACTAACATATATCCGGCGCATCTTTGGTTTTAGTTGGTCACACAAGAATTGATGAATTGAAGTGAGAGTATGTCAGAACACTAAGAATGTGTTTGGATAGGGGAATGTTTTGAGGTAATGTAATGTTTTGAGGGAATTCAAATACTTTGAGGTGAATTCAATTGTTTGGATGATAATTTGAAGAATTTTCAAAATGATGAAAATTTATGAAGTATTTTATTCAAGTTAAATTTAGAGAATTTCAAATGACACGTAAAAGTTAAGTATTTCAAATTTCTACATTGCTATAATTTTTCAAATTTTGCATTTTGGTCCTCAGATTTTCCAAAATTTTCAAATTGACCCCAATAATTTTTTAAAAAATTGCAAATTGACCCCTTAAATTTTTCAAAAATTATAATTTGACCCTCAAATTTTTTGAAATTTACAAATTGACCCCTAATTTCAATTTTCAAATTTGGCCCAAAAGAATTAAAATTTATAAAAGTTGCCAAAAAATTATGACAATGAATTTTTTATTACTCCATCCAAACAAAGTATTGAGAAATGAAAACAATTTAATTGAATCATTTGAATTGCCTAGAATTCGAAATTCTTCAAAATTTTCCAATTACCTCATCCAAATACACTATAAAGAAATTCTTTTTGGAAAGACTTATTTGAAGTGATTCTTTGATCATTATCTCTGGTTCACTTATACTCTTTTTTAATTTGTATGTAATTTACAAATACGTCCAATGTTATGGGACAGAGAGAGTTATGAATTTGATTATGATATGATAATACTAATAATAATAACAACTTACCAAAACCATTTCATGGTGATAGTAAATGAACTCTGAGAGGGGGCCTTCATTAGCAGTCCATACCATTTTGTAAATATGTGTACGAGGTGCTGGTCCAACATACCTAATGTCTTCCCATCCAAATGTTTCAACAATATCATTGAAGTCCTCAGCCTTGTTGACATCAAAACCTCTGAGAAGAACAGCACTGTTCTTTATTATCATTTCCTCAAACCATTCTTTGTTCTTATTCAGACCTAAGAGCAAAGACTCCAAATCACTCTTGTTTGCCTCACGAGGTTGTAGTACCAATGGAATTGTTTCTCCATCCACTATTTTCTCTCCTTCACACTTTCCTACCTTGAACTCCTTGCAACAAAATTCCATCTTAATATCTGCTTCTCAATTGATCTAAAGTTAGTTTTTATTATTTGTGCTTAGCTTCCATAGTCTTGTATGTATATTTATATATGAATAGAAAATGTTGGTATTGACATTTGCTATGCTAAAATGACAAGAGGCTGGCTTTGTCATTGGCCCATTTTTGTCCTCACCTACTTGTTCAAATGTTTTGTATGGAATATACGTGGGTTAATTTTTTATCTGTCTGTTAATTTTTAATTTTCTATTTTTTTGTTTAATTGTAAAATTGAGGCCGACCAATATGAATTCGGTCCAACGTTTGATCCTATTTTTAGTAAATTTTAATAAAGTAAAATTTTTGAAAAGACTTATTGTAAGCTAGAGTTTGCAAGAACAACATTTTGAAAAGACTTCCCCTCAAAAAAGAAACAAACATTTTGGAAAGACTTATACTAGAGAAAAACTTTTTGGAAAGACATATTTGGATTCAGGCAATTTTATTGTAGAGATCTACTCCCTCTGGTCCTTATTATAAGAAGAAAAACCAAAAAAATCTAAAACCAATGCAGTCATTAATTATTGTAACTTTTTGAATATTTTTACAAATATACCCTCATAAAAAATTGTGAAACATTAAATACATACACTAATATTAAAAAGACAAACATTAAATAAGGGATATAAAAGTCTTTTAAGCAATAATTATACCTCAAAAGTTGTGATATTTTCTTATAAATAGGACCAAATTTTTTTTGAAATTTTTCTTATATATAGGACCGGAGGGAGTATTATTTGAATAAGTATTTGGTTGACAATTTCTGAGACAACCATAAATTTACAAAGAAAAAATAGATATTTGCACGAAAACCAAAGCAATAGAGAGATAAAGTAAAAACATAGGTGAGTATGAAAGAGAAAGTTGTCACAAAATGGGTGTACAAATATTATTAAGGATTGGAATATCATTGTATTCTCTTTAAGAAAATCTTTTGCTAATTAAAAAAACTGCAAGGAAATATTCTCACTACATACATTTTTACAAGAACCTTTGCTATCTTTTATATATAATATTTTATTTGTGAATATATATATATATATATATATATATATATATATATATAATTTTGAATTTTCATCTATGACGATAATTAATAATTTTGTCAAAAAATAATTAATAATATTATCGATGATGTATTTAAAAAAATTACTAATAAAATATATGTAATAATTTGAAACAGTTTATATTAAAAGACAATTGTCTTTTGAATTAGTATCTTTAAAATAAAGAGGGAGTATAAGTATTTAATTGTAATTTACGTCTTTAAGGTACATGCCAAAATAATTGATAAGACCAAATATCGAATACAAAATCTTAGTAATCATCCCAAACAATGATCCAAACTTAGAATATTGATGCCACCTAATTTCAAACTTATGATTCGATACGGATTTCGTCTCCGATTGATTCAATCTAGGATCATTAATCATTAATTAAAAGGAAAGGTTAAGGGTATGTTTGGCAAGTTGAATAAACTAGTTTATGATTTATAGTTTATAAGTTCGTATTACTAAAAATGGTTTTGGTATTTTTTTATTTTTTTGGTCAAGTGGACTTTGGTATTTATTACGAAAAGAAAAGAGAAGAAACGCAAGAATTACACTTCTAAAAAGAACAAAAATAAAAAGCAAACACCGGTGACATGCATGCGGCAATTGAAAATGAGATATGTGGCCAAGGTTTTTTTTGTCGTGCTTCGTAAAAACAAACATTTTCCTACTAAAAAAGGCCTATTTAATAACAGTCATTTGATTACGAGTTTATAACTTATTTTACTAATTTATGATTTATTTTTTAGACGCTATTATAAATAGCGTTTGAGCTTATAACAAATATTTTTTATTCCATTTTTACTATTATCATTTTAACTAAAACCCACTTTTATCTTTTGTAATTTATTTTATTTAAAACAAAATGGTAGTATGTTTTCAATGCCAACCTCAAAGGATTTTCGTTTTCTGTCACATACGAATATTTTTTTTTTCCCATTTAGCAATGATTGAATTTTAAGTAATATATGAAATTAATGTGTACCCTTTTTATAATTGCCGTAGATATATATAAAATAAAAGCAATTATAAGTCACAAAAACCATTAGTGATCCAGTGGTTACAGCTGTGACCTATTAGAAGTTCTCAGCAAGGATTTTTTTTCATAAATTTCTTTCAAAAGAAAAGTTAGGGTTAGTCATTAGGGTTGTGACTACCTAACATTTATATATATAAAGATAAAGATATGAAATTAATGTGTATCTTATCTTATTTTTGTTGTTGTTCTTTTAAGCGTTTGCGTTTTTTTTTATAATAAAAAGTTTCATTTTTTTAAAAGGTTTCGTTTTTAATATTTATGCATTAATTATTTTTTGTTTTGTTTTTAAAATAAAATTCTATATTTTATTTTTTTTATAAATTATAAAAACAGAAATGAAATCCATTTAAAATAAAATTGTAATGAAACAATTAATTTAATAATACCCCCTTTTTAAATTAATTAACAATATAATTTTTAATATTCTCACTGCATTCATCTTTTTATTAAATAATTACATTAAATTACACCAAAAAACTAATTAAATTAAATTAGTAGATATTTTAAATATTAGTTGATACAAATTTTATTATGAATTAAAAATGTCTTTTTATGTCATTTTACATTTATCAACTAGTTGAACCGTTGATTTTGCCAAAAACTTTAATTAGCTTATCACCTATCAATCATTAACTATAATCTATCAACTATAAGTTATCAGTCATCATCATTCGCTATCGCTTAACTTATCAACAATCCTCTATTTTTACCAAACATAGTCTAACAAGTATCATTGGGTATTTATAAGAAACTAAATATGTAATCTTGGAAGAGGTGCATTGAATACATTGAAGTTTTAAAAATTGATTTTTTCACAAGATTTATTTTTCTCTCTTAGCAAGTGCCCTAATGATACTTGTTAGTATGACTTAGTTACATATACTCCCTTTGTTCATTGAGTTTAATTAGTATATTTTGTCGGTGTATAATTATTTTACACATGCATCCAATAATATGTTGACACATCAATTAATGAATATGACAACTCATGTGTTTTCATATTCATTAACTTAAGGGACAACATATCATCGTTGAATACTTGTGTAAAATAAATATACATTGTCAGAGTATACAAATTAAATTCTTGTTCATTTTACATGTCGTTTTTTTGTTTTTACTTTTTACATATATGAAGGCAACTAATACATTTTATTAATTTTGATATCATTATTTCACTTTTTACATATCTCATTTAATTTATTACTTTCTGCAATAGGGGAGAATGTGTATTTTAGTTGATTGAGCTGGAGGGATTATTAGATTAAGGGGTTTCAAGGTTCGAATTCTGGCAAGAGAGAAAATATTAATATAACAATTAATAAACTAATTTTTTTCATTAAAAAAAACTCTTTCTATGATAAATACTTAGGATAATTATTGACAAAACAATAATAAATGTTGCATTGAACTTTAAAAATAGAAGTAGAAACATTTGTTGTATAGAAAAAAGGAAGGTAATAAAGGAACCAAATTAAGTTTGAACCACCTAGGTTATGAATTCATTTATTTATATGAGATGAAATTTAGTGTTAGTAAAAAGTCATTTAGTTTTTTTTATAAAAAATTCAAATACCTAGATATCTCATTTACAATGCATAAAATACATAAATTTGTTCTTTTACAATGCATAAAAAGTCATTTACAATGCATAAAATACATAAATTTGTTTTCAGCTCTCCTAGGGTTAGGGTGTAACCACGAGCACTTTTGGGTCGCCGTTCCCAACCCTTGTGAGTGTTTGTGCTCATCTGGTTCCTTATAAAACCTAGATTCTTCCAACCCTTCCTATATATGGCGACCCTTATGGGTCGTTTCTCATCGTCACAAAAAGACCTAACTTTTTCCGTTCACATACATGCTTCACAGAGCTGTCAAAAATGGGGGGCTAGCAGGCCAGATCTATTAGCCCATTTTTTGGGTCGGGCCGGGCCCAAAAAAAGCAATCAGGACTTTTTGACCCAACCCATTCAGTACAATTTAAAACACGGGCGAGGCCAGGCTGGTCCATTGGGCTTCGGGTCGGCCCATTTAAAATAAATATAAAAAAAATTAATTAAAAAAATATTTTGGTGTGTGTTTATTTCTTTTTTTTTTTTAGAAAAAAAGCCCACTTATTTTTTAGGCCCACTCCAAGTCCAACACAAAACCCTAATCTATCTTACGCTCTCGCCTAAGCCAAAGCCAAATGTGGTGGAAGTAGAAGAGATACACTTGTACGATGAACCAAGTGTTCAAGGGACTTAGAGCAAGAGATACACTTTTTAGTCATTTTGAAGTGCTCAAAGGGACTCAACATTTTGAATTGTCAGACCCATTTTGAATTGTCATTTTGAACCAAGTTCTCACTTCTCATGTATTATAATTTCTTTTGTTAATCTATTTTGAATTGTCAGGCTCTTGATATTTTATTATTTAAGGTTGCACTTTGTAAGGTTGAGTGAATGTTTATGCCCTAACTATTTTGTGTGGATACTATTTGATGATGTGGTAGTTAATTTGTGAGTTGTTTGTTTGTGTTATTGATCCTTTTGGTGTGTATGTGAAAAAAAGTAGTTTTTTGTTATACATTTCATCGCTTAAAAAAGTAAAAAATAAAAAATGAAATACGGGTCGGGCCAACCCAGACTCAATTTTTACAGACCATACATCAGGTGGGCCGGGCTGGCCCAGCCCAGTTATACCCATTGGCCCATCGGGCTGGGCCAGGCCAGCCCATTTGACACCTCACAGCCTTCCTGTTTTCAGTATCGCACTTTTGTTCATAACCTTTCTTACAATCACCAATCCTATGGGCGCATCTGATCTCAACCTTGGAGGACTGACCCTCCCAGATGAAGGGTTGACACCCACCTTGATTCTGATACTCCTCCTGTTCAAATCCTTGATCATTGACTTATTGGCAGAGTCCTAACTGACAAATAGATTTGTTTCGCGTACTTCTGCAGACGCTTAGGCCATACTTGGAAACCGAGGAAACGTGTGTCAATTCTCCAGGCTGAGGAGGGATGATAATTGTTCCACTTTAATCACCAACTTAATGCTTCTAAGGTGTTTGACGAAGGTCCGTGGTTGTACAACAATTCCAGTCTTGTTGTTGAAATAATTGCACCCGACGGTGTTCCTCGAAATGTGAATCATATGGATATTTAGGTCCAGGTGCATTAACTTCCCTTTGGCTTTATTCAACCATGGGAAGGGCATGTTGTTGGTCAGTTTATGGGTGATTTGAAGGAGTATCACAGTCGAAACACATTGCATGCATAACACTTATATGAGCTTGAAGGTCCACACTGAATTGATGTCACGATTCAGTTGAAAAAAGAATGGCAGGTTCAGACTAATGATGGAAACTGGGTTACTATTCAATTCAAGTATGAAAATCTTGGTATCTACTGCTATCTGTGTGGTTTTCTTGGTCACACAGATAAAGTTTGCTCAAAACTTTTTGATATGGAGGAAGATGACGGTACACGTGGCTAGGGGGTAGAACTGTGCCCAATGGTTCGTAGAATGGAGGCTGCCTCTACCAACAAATGGTTGCAGGACCTCATTCTCTCCAATAACCTAACGTCTGGTTTAGGAAGTAGACTCAATTCCCTCCAATAACCCAATTCCCTAACCTTGATGGCATGATAACAGTTCTTCATCAGGAAATACATGCAATTAAGCATGGTATACTCGCTGCTCAAAACAAATCTCTTTCCAGGACTGGTATGTTACATAATTCTGCGACTTCAAGTGGCTTCTACTGCCTACTTCATCTTATTTTATATCTAATGAAAGGGTGCAACAAACCTCGTACAATGGTCCGTGGGCTGCTGGCTGCACCAAGTAACAATATAGATGTTAACAATTCAAAGGTTGAGGATGGTGCTGAGTCGGAGAAAATGGGAACTGAGTTGAGGAAGATAAAGCCCATTCCAGCTTTAGGGGATAAGCAAGATGTGATACAGATTGAAGCTGAAATTGCAGCTGGCGCTGGTGGGACTAATGGGGATAATGTTGTAGGTGCTAGTGATGGTGATGGGGGGATCTTGTAACGTCTATTAACAATAATACTTTGTATGATGATCAAGTTGTAACAGCAAGACCTGAACACCAGACCTGCCGAGGAAAATGAGTTTGTTAAGTTGGAACTGTCGAGCTTTAGGTAGCCTGAGCGCATTTCCTGATTTAAAATATCTTGTTCGACACTAAAATCCAGATCTCCTCTTATTAAGAGAGACATTAGTCTACACCAATAAAATTGAGGATTTACGTTATGCACTTGACTTTGATTCTTATTTTTCTATGGGGAACTACACGTACTACAGGTACCCCAATGGTGGACATAGACATGTCGTGTGGGATTTCTTATGTCACTTGTTATGATAGTCAAATAGTCTGTGTTGTATTTTTGGTGATTTCGACGATATCATGGATACGAGTGAAAAATGGGTCTAACAGTTAGATCAAATTAGTTGATAAATGGTTTTAGGAAAGTGGTTATTGACTCTTGGTTATCTGATGTTCCAGTTGATGGTTATCCGTTCACATTGTTTAAGAGCTTGGGTACACCGTGTGCTGTGGAAGAACGGTTGGATAGAGCACTAGCAAATACCGCTTGGTCTAATATTTTTCCAGATGCAAAGTTAGAAACCCTCGTGGCTCTAATGTCAAATCATTATCCCATTATGTTGGATCATAACCCTTTTGTGCGACCTCAACTGTCTAGGCGTGATTTTGGCTTGGAAAACGCTTGGAAACTTGAACTAGGTTTTAATGATATGGTGACAGAGTATTTCCAGATGCACATTGAAAACTCGATGCTTCCAAGAATGAGTCGGTGCACGGAAGATATATCCTTATAGAGTAAAGATCATTGTAACAAGCTGAAAACTGATATTGAGGATTGCCGACGACAACTGAACAATGCTCGAAACAATAGCACAATTGATCACCGAAATCAAATGTTGTCTTAGCCGAAGTAAAGGAACTGAATGCTCATGGAGGATGATGCATACTGGCGTCAGAGAGCAAAGACACACTGATACAGAGACGGGGATCGAAATACTAAATTCTTTCATGCATTTGGTACATTGAGAAACAGGTGGATAAAATTCCCTCCCTTGAGGAGGACCATGGAAACAAGGTAAATGCAAACCTAAGTATGAGTGTAGTTCCAAATAGTATGTCCTTGACTTATTTCATAAGCAAAACTTTGTTACAACACTAGTATTGATGTTGTACACTAGTCTGTCTTAAACAAGGACAATCTGATGCTTACGACTCCTTTCACCAAAGAGGAGTTTCGAGTGTCTATGTACTCAATACATCCAGATAAATGTCCATGCTCTGGTGGGTGTAATCGAGATTTTACTAGCATTTTTGGAACTTGTGCAGCGATGAAGGATTGACACCCGATTGCTTTATGTAATGTATTGTGTAAGCTTATTTCTAAAGTGCTTTCAAATAGGTTGAAACTCGTCTTCCCAAAGTGTATACATGATAACCAGTAAACTTTTGTCCCTGGTCGCTCGATTCTTGACAACACTATGGTAGCCATCGAAGTCATAAACTACACGAAGACTAAAACTAGAGGTAACAATGGTTGTGTTGCTCTTAAACTAGATATTACAAAAGCATATGACCTTATGGATTGGAACTATCTAAAAGAGGTAATGATCGAGATGCGTTTTGATGACAAGTGGATTCATTGGATAACTATGTATGTGGAATCATTTGACCACTCTGTACTTGTCAATAATGAGGTTGTTGGTCCGATAATACCGGGTCGAGGACTTTGGCAAAGTGAACCTTTCTCCTCGTATCTTTTTATCATTTGTGCAGAGGGGTTGTCATCTCTCATCCTAACACCAAGGAATGAGGGGATATCACATGGACTTCTATATGTAGAGGTGCACCTACAATCTCCCATCTTTTTTTCTCTTTTTCAAAGTTGAGGAGAGTCAGGTGCAAATCATGAAAATTATTCTTACCATGTACGAGGCAGGATCTGGTCAAGCTATTAGTTTACCTAAATCAGAGATATAGCGTAGTAGGAATGCTCTTGATATCATGAAGGTGTCCATCAATATTTTGGGCATTCAATATGTGCTTGGCACCAGGAAATATATGGGTCTACCATCTATGATAGGTCGAGATAAAAGAGAGACCTCTTATATCAAGGATCATGTATGGCAAAAAATCAATTCTTGGAGCAGCAAATACTTTGCCAAAGCAGGTCGTGAGGTAATGATCAAATCGGTCTTACAGGTTATCTCGTCCTATGTATTGAGCATATTTTAGCTACCTACCTCGCTCATTAATACCATTGAGAAGGTGATGAACTCGTTTTGATGGGGCCACAATGGCGGCATTCACCGGATGTAATGGAAAAAGTTGTCGATGCATAAAGTCCACGGTGGTATGGGTTTCAAGGATTTATCGACGTCCAATTTGGCCATGCTAGGCAAACAAGGGTGGAAATTGCTAACATATCTGCACTCTCTGATCACTTGTATTTTTAAAGCTCGATACTTCCCCTCTCGGAGTTATCTCACAGCCAACCTGGATAATAATCTGAGCTATTTTTGGAGGAGTATTTTGCGTGCCCTCTTTATTGTCAGAGGTGGTGCGCGATGGTGCATCGGGTTAGGTAACTACATTCCTATTATTGGTGAATGTAGAAATTACTCTATAACTTGAGAGTTGTTTATTTCAATGAGAATGGTGCTCCTTTTATAGGAGAGAATACAACTAGTCAACTCTTTAATTAAGCAGTGACATAATGAAAAATAAACAACCATTAAAATAGAATAATAATTAAAGGAAATAATATATATTTCAACACCCCCCCTCAAGTTGGTGCATAGATATCAATCATGCCCAGCTTGCTTATGAGATGCTCAAAACTTGTCTTTGCTAAGCTCTTGGTCAAAATATCAGCTGTTTGTTGATTTGAAGGCACAAAAGGTAGACAAAGAATTCCAGAATCTATTTTCTCTTTTATAAAGTGACGATCGATTTCAATATGCTTTGTTCGATCATGTTGAACTGGATTATGGGCTATACTTATTGCGGCCTTGTTGTCACAATATAATTTCAATGGAAGTTCTACTGTCATTTTTAGCTCCTTTAGAACTCGATGAATCCAAAGACCCTCACAAATTCCTTGGGCCATTGCTCTAAACTCAGCCTTTGCATTGCTTCTAGCAACTACACCTTGCTTCTTACTTCTCCATGTTACTAAGTTTCCCCATACATAGGTACAATAACCTGAAGTCGACTTTCTATCTGTAATGGATCCTGCCCAATCAGCATCAGTAAAAATAGCCACATTCCTATCACTAGTTTTTCCAAAGAATAGGCCTTTTCCGGGGGCAGCCTTCAAATATCTCAGAATTCTATAGACGGCGTCAAGGTGTTCTTCATAAGGGGCATGCATAAATTGACTAACAACACTAACAGGGAAAGCAATGTCAGGCCGTGTATGTGCCAAGTAAATCAATTTCCCAACTAACCTTTGGTATTTTCCTGTGTCGACAGGTGTGTCCCCTTTTCCCAAAGTTTTGCGTTTGGGTCCATGGGAGTATCTGCAGGTCTACATCCACTCATACCTGTTTCTTTTAAGAGATCGAGAACATACTTTCGCTGAGACACCGTTATTCCTTTCTTTGATCTAGCTACTTCCATGCCAAGGAAGTACTTTAGGGATCCCAAGTCTTTGATTTCAAACTCTGCTGCGAGGTTGCTCTTTAGTCTTTCCATTTCTGTAACATCATCTCCAGTAAGAACAATATCATCGACATAAACAATTAAAATAGTAATTTTTCCACTAGGATTGTACTTTATGAATAGAGTGTGATCTGATTCCCCTTGAGTGTATCCGTGTTTCTTTACTGATTGAGTAAACTTTTCAAACCAAGCTCTTGGAGACTGCTTTAAACCATAAAGAGATTTTTTCAATTTGCACACCTTTGACCCAAATTTTTCTTCAAAGCCTGGAGGGCCATCCATGTACACTTCTTCTTCTAGATCACCATTGAGAAACGCATTTTTTACATCTAATTGATGTAGAGGCCAATCCAAATTCGCAGCAAGAGATAAGAGGATCCTAACAGTGTTCAACTTTGCAACAGGAGCAAAAGTTTCTGAGTAGTCCATGCCATAGGTCTGAGTAAACCCTTTAGCAACCAGCCTTGCCTTATATCTTTCTACTGAACCGTCAGAGTTGTATTTTACTGTAAACACCCACTTACAACCCACGGTTTTCTTTCCAGCTGGTAAAGTCATAACACTCCAAGTGTTATTCTTCTCAAGTGCTCTCATCTCCTCAAACACAGCTTCCTTCCACTTTGGAACATTTAGAGCTTCCTGTACATTTTTAGGAATTTCTATACAAGACAAGTGAGAGGTAAATGCAGAAAAAGAGGAGGATAAATTTGAATATGATACGAACCTAGACATGGGGTGCTTGGTGCAAGCTCTAACTGGTTT
Organism: Medicago ruthenica; assembly: GCA_018208015.1. Taxonomy (NCBI): domain Eukaryota; kingdom Viridiplantae; phylum Streptophyta; class Magnoliopsida; order Fabales; family Fabaceae; genus Medicago; species Medicago ruthenica. The sequence continues at coordinate 44,183,554 of CM031375.1, forward strand.
CCTATGAGCTATTGGAACATCAAGAATAGGATCATGAATATCAGGAGGAATTTTACCTTTCTTTATGTTTGTAGGTTGATTCTCCCTCGGTTCAGATCCATGACTGTGCTGAGGAATCAAGTCTTCTACTACCTTATCATGGTTCCTTCTTTCATAAATTACTCCTTTCCAAGTTCCTTCACCTTCTCCAAACTTTCTTTCTGTTTCATTATAAGGATGTTCATGTAGTGACATTTGACTTAATTCTTGATTATCCTTAGATTCCAAAGAGTCTTTGTTAGAATTTTGGTTTGTTGCCCCTGATTCTGTGACATCCTCACTCATGAAAGGAGTAGGTTCACTTACATTATCTGGGGCATTTTCTTTAGGTGCAAGCGGCCTAGAACTATGTGATATAAACATATTTTCTGATAGAATTAAATTTTCAAAAAAATAAGATGAATCTTCATTTGATTTCCCCCCTTGAAGATGATTGCTCTCAAAAAAAGGTTTATTTTCAAAAAAAGTAACATCCATAGTTACCAGCAACCGTTTAGAACTGGGATCAAAACATTTATACCCTTTTTGAGTGGGAGAATATCCAACAAAGACACATTTAATAGCACGAGGTTCAAGTTTGCCTATTTGTTTGTGTTCATGGACAAATGCAGTGCATCCAAATATTTTTAGAGGCAAATCGGCTGAAATAGAGGCAATGGGAAAGAATTTTAAAAAAGTTTCGAGAGGAGTCTTAAGGTTTAAAACACGAGATGGCATGCGGTTTATCAAATGTGTAGCGGTTAAAATAGCCTCACCCCATAAGTATTTTGGAACTTTATTGGAAAAAAGTAAGGCTCTAGCCACTTCAAGAAGGTGCCTATTTATTCTCTCTGCAATTCCATTTTGTTGGGGTGAGTTAACACATGTACTTTGATGAACTATCCCATTTTCCATAAAAAAATTTCCCAAAACTGTGTTAAAATATTAAGTTCCATTGTCAGTTCTGAAAACTTGTATAGTGGAATTAAACTGAGTTTGCACCAATTTAATAAAACTTTTGACAATTTGTCCTACCTCTGATTTTTCTTTTAATAAATATACCAACAAATTCTAGTATGATCATCAGTAAAGGTGATAAACCATCTTTTGTTGGATAAAGAATTAATCCTATTAGGCCCCCAAACATTACTATGAATAATAGAAAAAGGTTTTGAAGGTTTTGAAGGTTTAAAGAGCTTCGGTGATGTTTTGCAAGTTCACAAATTTCACATTGAAAAGAAGAAAAATCTTGATCAACAAACAATTTCGGAAATACAGTTTTTAAATATTTGAAACTTGGGTGACCCAATCTTAAATGCCACAACATAACATCATCCTTATTATTTGAAACAAAAAAGGATTTAGAGAAAGAACTTATTTGTCCAAGTTGATGTCTAGTTTCAAGTTCATCTTCAAGGTAGTAGAGTCCTCCATTCTGCTTAGCACTGCCAATCGTCTTACCCGAGATTGAATCCTGAAACAAACAATGAGTATCAAAAAAATGAGTTTGACACCTTTTATCTCGGGTTAATTTACTGACAGACAATAGGTTACACGACAGATTGGGGACATGTAAAACATCCTGAAGAGTTAATAATGGAGAAATAATGACAGAACCTTTTCCTGCCACAGCTGAAAGAGAACCATCGGCAATCTTAATTTTTAAATTACCTGCACAAGGACTATATGAAGAAAACATACTAGACTCTCCTGTCATATGATCAGTAGCACCTGAATCAACAATCCAGGTACGACTTGGTTTGACACTAAGGAGGGCTGACTCTAAAAAATTACCTTTTTGGGCAATGGAACCGAAGGAAAACATACGAGAAGTTGTTTGAGACTCAAGAAGCTTGTACAATTGTTCATTAGTGGACGGAAGTGAGTTTGAGGAAGACTGCTGCCCTTGATCAGAAATATCTTAGAATGCACGACCTTCAGTTGACGAGTTGAAAATTGTCTTACTCATCATCACCCTTTGTCGCGCCTTCTCCCTTCTGGTCTTAGATTTATTCATCCCCTTTGAATTTTCACTTTTAGATCCGACTCAGACACTGCAAGCTACGATTCTGAGTATTTTTCTTCTCGTGAACAGTAACCGCGGTAGTGAACAGTACCGTCGATGTGAATAGTACACACGTGAACAATAACCACGGTATGAACAGTGCCAGCGCTATTAATAGTAGATGCGTGAACAGTGCCGCGGTATGAACAGTACTTCGGTGAACAGTGTTGCTGGATATAAAAAACCAGAAAAGAAAAGAAAAAAGAGCCGTAATGATGGCGGCTAGGGTTTATGCGGAAGCAAGGCCCCCAAAAATCGGGGGCTCTGATGCCATGTAGAAATTACTCTATAACTTGAGAGTTGTTTATTTCAATGAGAATGGTGCTCCTTTTATAGGAGAGAATACAACCAGTCAACTCTTTAATTAAGCAGTGACATAATGAAAAATAAACAACCATTAAAATAGAATAATAATTAAAGGAAATAATATATATTTCAACAGTGAACCATGGCTTCTAAATGGTAGATGTATAGATGGTAATATACCGGTGGCGCATTATGTCCGTAATTATACGACGGATAGTTTAATAGCTGCCTCGTCTAAGAGCTAGAATATTGCGTTGGTTCAACAGATGTTTAGTGATGATATACCCTCTTCCATCTTATGCACCCGCTGTATATATGTTCAAGTTCCTGTTGATAGTTTCGTCTGAAAAGTGGTGAAAAATGGGTTATATTCTGTCAAAAGTGCGTATCGCTTTGTGTGGAATAAAAATTAGCTTGTAGGTGCCACTTGCAAATGTACTCATAGGCTAATTCTCATTGGATGTTGAGTAAATTACACACAATTCTTCAAAGACAACATATGAAACACCAAAAGAAGAGTTCATTTTAAGGATAACATGAAAACCTTAAGGCCAACATCTTGCTCCAATGTTAGAAGAATACGATATCTCTACAAGTGTTTTCTAATCTTTTCAAACTCTTATGAAAATACAACTCATTTCTCCCATTCGTTCTTCCGTCAATGAACCCACGAAGAACCAAGTATAAAATATTCAAATTTTACTCACAACTACCTTGAAAGTTGAATAATAAAAATATGAACATTGTAATTTTTCCTCTAGTCTTTTTATTTTCTCTTTTTTGCATGCTTTTAATAATGATGTCTCTCTTCTTATCTTTTAGAATTTTGGTAACTTTTTCCCGCTTTGAGATGAGCACGAAATGTTGGAAAGAAAAACTAATGATAGATAACACCTGACAATGACCTAAGCTGTATTAGATTCACTCGCGCTTTGTACCAGTCAATATCGAGTATGCTACTTCTAGAATACAAACCAATTAAAAAGTTTGTGAGTATCCTAAAAATATAAAGTGAAATAAAAGAATGACTAAGAAATGAACAGAATAAATCTGTTATGTGTGGTTTCTATTCTATATTAGGAAGCAAAGCTACTTATTCCTAAGAAGAATTCTTGCTGCTGCTATACACCGAAATAGCTATAATCTATGGTACAAAAAAGCAGACCAAAAAGTAAGCTCTGTACAGCTTCCAAATATACAAAAACTCCATCCATCATCAGATTTGGTTAGTAGAGCTCTCTCTGATGCTGTTAGTTTTAGCTGCTAAGCGAGCTGTTGGACCGACAGTGGTTGGACGCATGGATCGCTGGCGTACCATATGGCAGAATTCAGGATCATTTGTCTTCCCCTCATACCTTATCCATTGTATCATCTCATGATAAAATGGAAAGAACTGCATCTTGATTGCTGAGTAAGACAAGTATGGTATGAGTGTTGAGATCACCACAAACAATGTCACAATCCAATAAGAAGGAGATGGTGCAAGAGTTTCAATGAAGACTTTGTAAGCAATTGTGGAAACTCCAGGAGGGATTGTGCCATAAACTATGATGAAAAGGTACCATAGAGCAATGGTTCCACATATGAAAACATGTTGAATCAAGGTGAAGTAATTTATGGCAAGAGCCATCTGCAAGTTCACAACCCAAACTACACATGTATACATAGTTGCTCCAAGTATTTCCCTCCCAGCAGTTCTTCCTTCCTTATCAAAGGCTTGAATCTCCATTGCCTTTGTGCAGAAGAAGAATATTATTATGGCACTGATAAAGCCATTAAGCATCCAACTTAGTATCCTCCTCCAGCTAAACAGGACATTCTGTACACCTTCTTGATATAATATAGGAAACTGCCCACATCATACACAAACAACTAGGAATGATCATCAGGAATGGAGAATACAAATTTACTTTTTTATTATATGTTGTATTTGGTAAGAGAAGGAGAAGGGAGAGGAGGGAAAATAACCCTCAATTTATCTGGTGCACAAGTGGAGAGGGAGATTTAAATGAAAGGAAAATACAAATTGAACTATTACACAGTATAATGTTTCAAGTGACAACCAACAATGGATTGGTCCAAGTGCTACAGGACTTCGGCTCTTTAAGAATATGGTCAGGGGTTCGATTCCTGCCTCATGCGTACGGAAAAAATCCGGTTGAGAGGGGAGAACCCAACTTGTGTGCCCCACAGGTTCCCCAACGGAGATTAGTTGATGCTATGCGGCAGTGGAAACTTCGTACCAATATCATGGTAACCAAAAAAATAATAATTTCAAGTGACAATTGATGTAAGGATATTTAGCCTATATCTATTTGAAATTTTATAAATGTATTTTTTTCTCCCCTCCAAATCTCTCCAATATTTGAGGGTGTCTAAAATTGAACACTATGTTAGATACAACCAAAACATAGAGGGTTTATTTTTACAGTAATATAAAAGTGACAAATGTATCAAAACAGTGTTGTGACTTATACAAGGGGGTTCCTATGTGATGTCAATGTCAAGATGCAACTTAAAGGTCACCATGTAACAGTAAAATTCAATTAGGTTTGTAGTTTAAGCTTGGTCCTTTTTTTTTTTCCTTTTGAAATGGCGAAATGTTAGTTATTAGTCGTTAGGTTAGTATTTTTCTCATTCGTTCGGGTTTGATCCCGAGACTTCCAACTCCTTTAACCCTTAGCTCAAATCGGTTGAGATACCCCAACCCCCCAGTTAAAGCTTGGTCTAATGAAGGAAGGATGAAATCATATGAATAAGTAGGACAATAGTGAAAATTTTCCTTTCATAACCACTATTAGAAACATCACAGCGTATTATATGGTGAAGATCGAGCTTACTTTCAGACAGTACCGAGCAGATACATCCTGGTCAAAGACTCCAAGGGCAACCACAGGAAGTGATGAAAAGAAGACATTATATAGAGACATAAACCAGTCATTGTATTCAGGCTGTCCAGAGAATGATGTACACGCTTCATACAAGAATAGAGTAAACCCAAAGGCGATATTCTTGTAGAAAAAGTAGCATATCTGTCACAACAATAATGAACATATTAATAACAAAATCAAACAATATATAGAATGTTGAGATCCAAAAAAGAGCAGCAATGTACCATTGATGAGATCCTCCGGTAACACCAATGTCCATGTACAAGAAGTAATCTTTCCAAATAACGGAACTGTGCGATTGCAATATCACTAGACATAACGGCCTAGAGGTGAATGAGTAACAAAAAGCTTGTTACAAAATAATACGAGGAAGCAAAACCAATAAACGAACACAACAAGAATAGTTTATACCTGCATTCCTTCAACGCCACTGATTCCAACCCCTATATCTGCTTCTTGAAGCATTCCAACATCATTAGCTCCATCACCAATAGCTAATGTAGTTTTACCAGTTCCAGATTTGACCAGTCTAGTAACCTTTAAGGGAAGAACCAATGAAGAGTATTATTTAAAATCTAAACAGAATTAAATTACTATTAGAAACAAAACAAAAAGATAACTCGATGTTGAATAGATGAAACATACTAGTGCTTTCTGCTTTGGCGATGATCGGCAGCAGATAACAGTTGCACAATGAATTGCAAGATCTAGAAACTTGTCTTTCATATTATCCTCTAAAGCATAAGCAAGTGATTTTCCATCAGTAATTAGAGCAAATGCTTGCTCAGAGGTTCCTCTAGAGGCAGCAAGCAATTTAGCACCTTCAGATATCTGATGCCGGATATTTTCCCTTGAAGCCTGAAACATGAGTCAGCATAAAGAAATAACAGTTTCACTAAGATAGTTACACACCAAAAAATCCCTTCCATGCTAAGCATCAAAACACATAAGAAAGAAACAGAATGCATTCATCAACATATTTTTCCTTTTAAACTAAAGTGAATAATGTATTGTACTGGAAATCAGGAATTATTAACATCTCTATAGCAAGCCTTTTTGTTTGTAAAACAAGGATGCAAGAATCTGAGTTCAAATTTTTAAGAATGTAAAATGATCTTATTGGGATATTGTAATGGTAAGACGTCCATTTTACTAAGATATATAATACTTATGAAACTACATCGACGGGAAGGTTGATATTGAATTTACCTTTGCAATAGCCCTCTTGTCTCCAGCCTTTTCCAATGCTTGAATTTCTGGACTCTCCAACTGTATTATAAGCTGCTTCATTCCTTGTCTAAGCAAACTACAAGCATAACTGCAATTGAATATCGATGTCAGACACCTTGATAAGTAATTTGTATGCTGAAATTAATTTAAAAAAGGAAAAATCACAATATTATACCCAATGTTAATGGCGGTCTCCATTTTATCACCAGTCAGAACCCATATCTTAATTCCAGCTTGAGCAAGCTTGTCAATGCATTCAGGAACCTAGAAAAACAATGAGAGGAATCATTTCAAGTTCTGTTCCAACCGATAAATCCTTGCATGTAATCCCTTCTCTCCCAACTAAACTCACCCCATTTTGGAGCTTGTCCTCTACAGCAGTGGCACCAAGAAGGATTAGATCACTCTCAATCATATCTGATGCCTCGTCTATCATTGTTTCCCGATCAGCACTAACTGAATTTTTTGCTTGAGAAAATTCATTATCAAACTCCTTGTATAGCACTTCGTCAAGTTCACGATATGCCAATATCAGGGTCCTTAGACCTTCGTCGGCATATTCATGCACATCTTCCAAGGTTTTCTCTTTGTATTCCCTCCCATCCTTGGCAAGTCTTTCAAACATGACACTGCATGACACAAAACAACTTAATAGGGTCAAATGCATGCAAAGGTTATAAGATCTCCAAAATACCAAGGTCAGAAGACAGTTTAATTACATACCTGTCAGCACCTTTACACAGTAGCAAAATTTTCCCTTCCTTATCTTTCACTATCACTGACATTCGCTTCCTTGTGCTATTAAATTCCAGCACATTTAGAAGTGTGTAAATCCTGCAAAAACAAGCTAGTTAGTGATTCACCATTACTTGAAGAGGTGAGTTCCAAAAAGCAGCACCTAATTTCAAAGACCGTAACAAAATAGTAAATATATATGCAAAGTAAAAAGGATGGCTAAGACAAAAAGTGTTTAACCCCTTTTTATCCACATTATCCAAAAAAAAAAACAGAAAAAGTTTCTTCCACCTTTAGGCAACTATACATATTCACCTAATCTACAAGAAAATTTGGTCTACTTGGTCAGTTATTTCAGAGAGAGTTGAAAAATATTAAGTCGAACAAGACTCACAGGTGCAGCTATAAGCTATGGACTAGACCGGAAGAAGAATGTACAAGTTACAACTTACAAGCACATTTTATAGAAAACTAACAGGTTTCTTGCCCGAGACAACTTAACATGCAATAGTTCTTGTTTTTCTCAATACAAATTCAGCCTAAGACATATATAGTTGATTAGCACAGAGAAATGCAACAGTCAAATTTTTAGTTACTAAAATTTACAAGAAATTTTAAGGAACCGACCTTTCAACTTTTTCACCAGAAACTGGATCCAATTCATACATTGATAAACTAGTTTGAGTTCTTTTATAGAATTCAAAACCAATTTCTCTCGCAGCAATCACAAATGCTGCTTCATCAGGAGATTCGGCTTCGTACGATACATTTCCTGCATCATCATCCACTTCTGGTATGGCTGTATGGCAAATTGCCAACAAGTGAAAAAACTTCTGGATAATATCTGCATAAGGCTCATTAACCCAATTTCCATTCATTATCCTTTCATCTGTAAAGTTAAAACCTTTGATGGGTAATGGTTCTATTCTAATGGGAGAATCTGTGATGTCATTAATCAATGAAGAATCATTTCTTGTGTTCATGGCCCTCTCGACCTCCGTAACACAACGGCCGTAAGCTACTCCAGCAATGGAACATTTAATAAACTCCATTGAGTTGCAAGTGAGAGTTCCAGTTTTATCAGAAAGTATTGTGTCAACTTGTCCAAGTTCCTCATTCAAATTTGAAGTACGGGCATAGGCCGGTTTATCTGTTTCGGCATAGTACATGTGTATATCTTGATTGATGAAGATGCTTTGAAGAACTTTGACAATTTCAATTGATACATACAGTGAGATGGGAATGAAGAAACCATATAATATTAAGGCTGTCAAAAAATGAAACAAAGCAGCAGCAAAAGGTCTTTTAGGATCAAAGAAAACTGTAGAATCGTTCGGTCTTAGATACCATCTTTTTATCACACTGTCGTCATCCAAGTCATCTCTAGTTGTAATTCCAAAGAAAATAGACCCAATAGCTGCCATAAAAAATAACATACAAAACAATAAGTAGATAATTTTATCCATCTTCTTCTCAACTTTGCTTCTCTTTGAAGGGGGGTCCGTGGAATTTTGAACAACCTTTGTTTCATGACCAGTGAAGACGACAACACCAAATATGTAATCCGTATTACGAAGTTTGGAATCTCTGAGAAGAAGTTGCTGAGCTGATAGGGCATACTGTTGATCTTTAAACTCCATACTCCCAACAAATGAATATAAATTTGCATTTGGATCTTCACATTTGATTGAAGCTCTAAAATCACCGAACTCAAAGTCTTGGTGCAAATAACAAGTTACTTCCAATCCTTGTTTTAACTTTAAATTTGTCTCCCCATCCAAGTTCATTGTCTCAACATAACAAATTGCATCCTCATAACTGGATGAAACAAGAATAAGGTCTGCAGGGAAGAATTCATCCTTCATTATCTTCACTATATGCCCCACCTTCAAATTCTTCCACTCAGTATATGCAAAAGTTCCATGCCCTTGATGCACTATAACTCTTCTATTGTTCACCTCAATATCCTGTGCAAGTATTCTAGCTAAATTATACACTATGCACATGATAACTTTAAAAAAAAACTTATAACTCTTGTGGTCATCAAAATGACAATGCTAAACTATAATCATCAATTCAGATTTTTCTTTTAAGTATACTTAACTTGTGGTCTACTCATTTCATTTCAAATAAAAATTTCATGATACAGAAAAATAATTGATCATAATCAAATAAGCACAGACAACAAAACTTAAAATGAAGGAAATATATTAATTTTTTGTCTACAACAAATTTAGGAAATATTGTAGCAGAAAAAAAGAATACATAAGAAACCATATTACACATTCTTGTATTTTAAGTCACTCTCATCATACCAAATCTTCAATTCATGTATTAAATCTAACTTGAAATATAAGCGAAAACGTCAACAAACATTGGAATTAAAGAACAAAGAGCTTCATAATTACACCCTTTAAAACAAAAAGAATCTGTAGATGGCAGAAGAATGTCTGTAGTAGTACCTACCTGCTTTTTGCGACGCCAATCTTCAATACCCTCTTTGACCATAGTAGCACCAATAACAACAACCAAAGGAAGGATAGCACTAACAGCAGTATAAGGAGCAAGCTTTGTGAAAGCCAAAGTACCAGTTACCAAAAAATAGAAATTAGCCACTCTCCTAAACTGTTCAAACAATGACTTTGGCAAAAATGTAGCAAGAGTATACTTTGTAGAGCTCACTGAATTATCTGCATACTTTTTAATTCCTTCTTCAAAGCTCTCTGGTTCATTGCAAAACACTACCCTCGAATATCCATGCTCTCCAATCTGCGAATGCTCTCCTTTAAACGATGGTCTTCCACATGCGAACGAATAGATCTTGCTTAGATGTAACTTGGTCCTCATTTTTCACCTTCCTACATCCACCATATAATCCAACTTTTCAAGTTTGTTTCAAACAAATACGGCCTTAACCGCTCGGTCGCAGAAACTTGTAAAACCTTGATAAGTAATAATGAAGGAATGACAGAGAAGAAATGAAAGAAAAAGTGGGTGATGAAGAAGATTATGAATGATGCAGACACGTTCTAGAAAACCGGTCAACGAAACATAATAATAATGTTATGTTCGTGGAAGCCAATAACAAGGAATAAAAACATGGTTTGGATCTTGCATTTTCAATTCAATTCCAACAAACAAAATATAGATTGGAAATTATTTCTCAACAACACATTAAGTTTTTAATTTCATATAATTAAGCTATGGAGCTCTTCAATGGTGTAAGACAAGTCTTTCCCTCTCTCTCTCTCTCTCTCTCTCTCCGAGAAATTTCACAGATAATTAATGCATAGATGAAGAAACAGACAACTATAATGTGGGTGTTAATAGAAATCTTTTCGATCAAATCAATAGTTTAGGAAGAAAACCAAAAAGAAAATATGGTTTATGTCTTCTATACTTCTTACAAATTGACACGTACTATAGTACATACACTAATTATTCCAAACTCCAATTAGATCTCACTTATTTAAATCAAAAGATTCGACAGAAGGATTAATTAATAGAGTTTTATTTTCCCCCTATTAGAAGGACTTTTTAATTGATTTTAATGCATATGCACCACCAAAAAAAATATAATGCATATGCACCAAATGTGTAAAACAGTTTTATAAAGTCGTTTTATAGGAACTCAGTCAATGAACATATTACTCTGTAAACCTAATCTATTAACGTTTTTAAATGAACCGGAACATACCATGTTCTTATTCGATGTTAGTCTAAAACAATGTTAATATTGTTATGTTGGATATCTTTATATGAGTTCAAATTTGGATCTCGCAATTGTGTTGTGTTTGTCAGTTTCGAATGTGTTTGCCAGTGCATCTAGAGAAAAAAAATTAGTTTACATCGACAATGCATAAGTAATTTGTTTGATTTTATTCGATGTGTATATAATTTTTTTCCCACTATTAGTGAATAAAAATTAAACAAACATAAAACTTTCGGCATAAATAAATTTAAATCAAAATCAAACACCTTATCAACTTAATTTTAAAAAAACCTTATCGAATAGTATAGATGTTCAAAAGCTCTTAAGTAATCTAATTTAGCTTCAAGATTTTGTTAAGTAAATTTGAAATAATTTGATATGTTATTAAGGTGCATCAAAATTAATGTCTTACAAGATTTTATTAAACAAAATCAAATTTGACAGACCTTAATATCAAATATGATCTGTCCGGTAAGGATGGATGGTGGCAACGGTAACGACACGGTGCTCCGATGCAGTGGCGATGCAATCTCACGGTGGGACGAAAGGTGCCTGCAGGCACGTTAACACTCCGATGATCAAGTCAGTATGAGAAATGAGACGAGTGTGTCAGAAAATGTGGGTAAGTGAATCATCCCTTGAGGGTGAAGCAAAGTCACCCTTATATAGGCGCGCGTGAGGAATAACTGTCTCCGTGCAATGCGGTGCCTTATCCGGGTCGGCTGATGGACACATGTACGATGCTTGATGTGCGGGGGCACGTTATAGTGAGGCAGGGCGTACTGTTGTTGGCATGGTCCTTCAAGCGATGCACCTTAAGTCAGTGGACATTTTGTCCACGTGTCATTACGGGATTGGCCTTATGGCCGGTCCGGAACATTTGCCCCCCAAGTCGTGGTGTCTTTATGACAAAATGACTTAGTTACATAAGACGTTTTAACGAGGCGCCCTCAAACTTTTCGGCTCCCTCAAGGGTCTCAGATAAAAATCTTGTGTCTTTCCGTGCTAGAAGTCACGGCGCCTTGGAATTGTGAGTGGGGGTAGTTGACATTAAATGCAGAAGGTGAGACGTTTGTGATGCGATGTCCGTTCAATTTCGCTTTCCATGTGTGCTCGTCGTGGGATGCATGCGCGTTGGAGGGAGTGCTTCACGCGCTAGCCACTTGAGTGTGTCGCGTTGCTCGAGGCTTCTCCTAGCCGTAGGATCGCGACTCTAGGTTTCCTTCAATCTGGGTCGTCCATTTGAATTGCCAGAGCCTATAAAAGGAGGGAAACTTCTCATTTCTACACTTGACACTTATGAACTTCCAATATTCTCTGAAAAAAGCTCTCTATTTCCTTTTTCCTTCAGACTTCCTTTGATACCTTCGTGTATTACCCTTGTCTTCTCCCGATTTCCGAGTGGAAATCCCTTGTTCTAAGCCAAAGGTTCCGAAATTCTTTGATTTCAGCGGAGTATTTCAGCCGTTTTACCTTTCTTCTTCCCAAAAATCGTTCAATCTCAAGGTATTCCCCTTCTCTCCCTTTTATTTTTCCAGCATTTCTATTCATCTTCTTCGTTTTTCTATTTTCCTATTTGTTCTTTTCTGGGTTTGGGAAAAAGATGAACGTTTGTTCCATGACTTCTGGAAATCTAATGGATTCATCGTCGATTGATTTCTCTCCCTCCAGTGGTTATGAGAGTGAGGTCCGGGAGTGTCGTCGTCTTAGAGTAGGGACTGATTTTAAATTTCCTCCGATAGTTTTAGAGAATCTGGTTGTGGTTACTGATTTTGAGGGGGGTTCCTTATACTGCAAGATGAGGGAGTCTCTTACTGAGTGCATGGGGTGTGTCCCTTCTCATAGGGAAATTATCTGGTGGCTGGAGGAGTGTTCTAGATCCCGCACTCACGATTTCCACTATCTTTTCAGGAAAAATGCCGTACGGATGGCGGAGACTTCAGAACCTTCTCATTCCAGCGTTGATCATAGTTCGATCTACGAGGAAGTCTTAGGCATTGCTTCTTATTACTGGACCAACAAACGTTTGAGGGATGTCACTTGGCTGGAGAATCTTCGAGTTCGGTGGTCGGCTCTGGGTCCTACCACAAAAAATATCATCAGCCAGTATACAGGGTGTCGCCTCCCTGTCTATGACATCGTGATGGGGGAGATGGGCGTTACAGTTCCTTTCACATCATTCGAGGTTGGCATCTTGAACCATCTAAAAGTGGTGCCCTCGTAACTACATCCCTTATCTTGGGCCTTGGTCAAGGCTTTTCAATATTGGTGTGAATATAAGTCTCAGCCGCCTTCACTCCGCCTTTTGTTTACCCTGGTTCAAGTACAACACAAATCTAAAGGAGGGCCTCACAACTGGGTGCTTCTTCATCAGAAGACCAAGTTCTTCGAGAATTATGTGGACTCACTAAAGTCCTGGAGGCACAAGTACGTAGTGCTCCATCCCCATTCTCGGTTTGCCCATGAGTGTGTATGTAGTGTCCTTCCTGACCATTTGAAGGATTAGTCTGATTCTAGCGGCGTAGATTCTGACGCCACCATGTCTGACGAAGTCTTTATCGACGGTTGGCGGGCGGAAACTGTCGGTTGTTCTGGTGCTCCCCCGAGCCTGTCAGGCCTTCTTGAGGAAGTGGAACACAAACCTCTCTTTCCCCTTTACTGGTCGAAAAAACATTATGACTCTTCCGGTCGTGTTTACACTTATGCGAATTCTGGCCTTTCTAATGAAAAGCGTCAGGTTAAGTTTGATTTGGAAGTGTTTGTTGCATCCTTTGAGTTGGAAACCTCCCAGGATCCTAAGTTCCCCGATGATCCATCTAAAAAGATCTCTAACTTACATTTATTGATACCAAATTGGTTGTCAGAGGGCAAGATGCAGCCCATCGTAGAGAGATTTTTGGTGAGAGGGGGGAAAAAGAATATTTTCTTTATTATTATTACTTTTTATTTTTCTTTATAGTCTTGCTCGTTGGTGCTGAATCTTTACTTGTCGTGTTTCTCTTCATTGCAGACTCCGTGCATTCTTTAGCCGCTCAAAAGGCCATGAGGCAAGAAACCTTTACTCCTTCCCCGGCTGTGGGGGCGCCGCATACTCTCAACCCATAGCTGCGGAGGGTGGTGTTCCTTTTGACGTCGCAAAGGCTCTTGCTGCTAAGGAGAAGGAAGTCCGCCCCAAGATGACTCCCGTCGGTCCCAAAGCGATTCTGAACGCCATAAGAGTTTCGACCGCCATAAGGAGCATCAGTCTAAAAGCTCTCCCGGTTCTGCCCACCGTAGTCATAAGAGGAACGCCCCTCATGATGATATATATATATATATATATATATATATATATATATATATATATATATATATAAATAAGTCATGATACAAATCCAAATTCAATCAAAATAGATTGGCTATTAGGGCTTACTCTAACAATCTCCCACTAGCACTAAAAGCCAATCATCAAATATTAACTCAATATCTATTGGTCAAGTGTTAGCATCAAGCACGCTATGGACAAGATACTCTACTAGCAGATAAGGAACTTTTCCTATGTTTGTAGGTTATACTTCTTTCAATTTCCACTTTCGATCTTCTATCAAAAGGAAATTGAAGTGTCAACATATACATTTGAATCATTGGTGAGATCTAGTTTTCATTGCTCGCAAGATTAAACCAATTTCACCTTAGACGGGATCAATGGAATCCACAACGGAAGAAACACATGTTTTCGCTCAGTTATGAGCTAAACAATCCAAATCATATATTTGACATCTATAAGAGAAACAATAACTATCTGAAGCTTGAACTTTTACAAATTTCATAGTTGATATCGATGCATAACATTTATTCCAGGTTGTGAGATGGATATACTGTACACTGATATGAAAGTTGTCATCATTGTAACTCTTTTATGATGTTCCTTTTCATCCGTGTTCAAGAAACAATCCTAAGTCCTTTAAGACATCCAAGGATATTCTTGAAGAAATTTTAGTGTCGAACACTATAATCAATTTTGGTACATATTAGAAATAATTTTCTAACCATGTCGTGTAAACGAGGAAGTATTTTTGCGTTATATATAAGATTTGTTTGGATTTTATAAGTTGAAACACCGTTCAAAATATATAATCCGTACAAAGGATAATTCCGAAAGAAAAAAAAAAAGGGCGCGAGAAGGCTATGGAATGGAAAAAGTAATAGTTTTTTTTATTTGGTGTGCTATATTTCTTTGGGCTTTGTTTGTAATGGACTGGTTTGTACATATTCAATAAGGACAATTGCTCTCTTTATTTTTGAAATTGTTTTTTTTTTCCAACTAATTTGAGAATAATGATACACATTAATTACACTAAATTTGTTTTTCTTTGTAATACGCATAAAAGAGTATTGTGTTATAAATAGAGAGGAGAGGAGAGCAGTGACAATTTCATAACGATCCCTTCGTTCCCGCCTTGGGTGCCACTTGTTTGTTATATATTGATTGTAATAATAATAACTCAAAAAACATGCATATATGCTACATTCATTCTTTCTTCTCCTCCTTTCATTTGCTACCACACACTCTCTTCTTCTTCTTCTTCTTCTTCTTCTTCTTCTAATTCGGTTACTTATCGATCAATCAATCTCTGTGTTCGAGTAAACATGACGGACACCACTGATGACATTGCGGAGGAAATGTCCTTCCAAGGCTTCGACGATGACTGTAAGTTGCTTGGAAATCTTCTCAAAGATGTTTTACAAAGGGAAGTTGGCATCGACTTTGTTGAAAAACTTGAAAAAATTCGAATCCTTGCACAGGTTCGTTCATTCGTTCCTTCATAATTTCTCTCTTGTTTAAATTGATTTTGCATGTTCCTGAAATTTGTTTAACACTTGATTGTGTTGTGTCTTTGTTTTATGATCCCATGCAGAGTGCTTGTAACATGAGACAGGGAGGAATTGAGGAGATGGCAGAGCTGTTGGAGAAGCAGTTGGCTTCAGAATTATCCAAGATGAACTTAGAAGAAGCTCAAACACTTGCACGTGCATTCAGTCACTATCTTACTATGATGAGCATAGCTGAAACCCATCACAAGGTTCGAAAAGGCGTAAACATGGCAAATTTTGCAAAATCTTGTGATGACGTCTTTCGCCAGCTTTTGCAAGATGGGATTTCTCCAGATGACCTTTATAATACAGTTTGCAAACAGGTTTGTTTTGTTCTTTACATTATGTTATGGATGTAGACCCTTTTATTATTAAAATTGCAATATTTTTTATGCCACAGGCGGTTGAAATTGTTCTTACAGCTCATCCCACACAAATTAATCGACGTACCTTGCAATACAAACACATAAAGATTGCTGTGAGTTCATTTTTCTATTTTACAAAAATTTATAAATCACTATGTTATTAGTCTTGAGCTAGCCTTGGAACTTTAAAATTACTAATTTTTACCCTTAATGCATGCAGCATCTTTTGGATTACAATGACCGACCTGATCTTGGTCATGAAGATCGAGAAATGGTGATTGAAGATCTGGTACGATTCATTAACTATATTTCCATTCGACTGAAATGTGTTTCAGTCGAATCATAATTCTCATTCGGTTCTGTAGGTGAGAGAGATAACTTCAATATGGCAGACAGACGAGCTTAGACGTCAGAAACCTACTCCAGTTGATGAAGCTAGAGCTGGTATGTTATATAAAACCATTATATACATCCCTTCACCAACAACCTATGTTTTTAAGTTATTATTCCTCAACAATAGTTAATGCAATTCTCCCAGGATTGAATATTGTGGAGCAGTCACTCTGGAAAGCTGTTCCTCATTATTTACGTCGAGTCAGCAATGCTTTAAAGAAGGTTTTCGTCTATATTTAATGTCAGTTAACTTGTATATCCTTTCCCTTTCACCAGATTTTTAATGCATTTTATTTTATCTCTCCATGCAGCACACGGGAAAACCACTTCCATTGACTTGCACTCCCATAAAGTTTGGATCTTGGATGGGAGGTGATAGAGATGGAAACCCAAATGTGACAGCAAAGGTACACTAGCTTTTGTTTTTTCTTATAAATACACTAGTCTTATTCAACAGGTGAGATGTTTCTAACAGTGAAAGCATAGTTATGTTTGTGTTACTGTTATATTGTTGATGATCTTAACTTTTTTCTTGTGTGTCATTTTCGAAATCGCAAGTTCAGTGATCAACGGACTGAGAAAACTATAGACAATTTAGAGGAGTTATCAACATGTTAAATATTTCATTGAATACTTTCTTTTTATAATCTTATTGGAACTTTTCCTATGTCGCACTTTTATGATAAACTTTACATGGAAAATGTTAGAAATCCTGTTTGTTGGGAAGAGGCTACGACACTTGAAACCTGAAAAGTTTAATGGTTATGCACGTATAACTCAAAGCGTATGGGGTTGCCACACTAACCTTTATGTTTGATTCGCCCCCACCAATAACTGTATATTGGATGCAATATGAATGATCAGCGAATCCCCTTCCGGATACTATGAATTCCTTGGCGTGTATTGCACAATCACACCAAACGTATCTCTTAACAGTATTTTACAGATTTATGGTTCCAGCAATTCACTCATGCATTAGAGAATTGATGGATGGTTTAGAGTAAGAGAATGAGGGAGAATTATGTTGTTAATGTAGCAAAATTCGTGTCCAAGCTGATGCCCAAATGTCAAGCATTTATAGTGCATCATATGACCCTTCACATGAGAGAAAGCACCCCTTTGCCAAAGGTTATGATCATATACATCAGATTTTTGACTTGAATCAATGTTATAGTTCATTATCTATCAGTAAATAATAATGTTCCAATGTATATGAATGATTTCCACGAAGAGTTACAACTTTTGGAACCCAAAACAATGAGAAATCGTGCAGAAAAACACCACCAGGACTCGGGTAATCGATTACCCATATTTTTGTTTCCAGAATTCAAATTTTGAACATCACTAATCGATTACAGCAACGGGGTAATCGATTACCCTTCTGTTATTTCCAGTTTTTTTCTTTTTATCTTGCTATAATCGATTACATCTTATATGCAATCGATTACGGCCCTGTTTTCATCGTTTTCCTCGACTTCCAATGGTTCTAAAGTGATTCCATTATTTTTGAAATCACAAACACAAAATGCAAATTTTGTAGAACTTATTTTTCAAGGACGAACAAAATGGTGTATCAGTAATATGGTTTTTGACAGGGCCAGTGGCACTGGTTGACCCATGTTGTCCACACTACCTAGTAAAGATTGGTTGGCTTTTGTTGTATTGTTGTTAGAGTTTTATTTGGGATATGGTAGGATGTGCATTTTTGTCTCAATTCCTAGAAATACAACCATAATCATTAGATAGAATATTATAATTCTCAAATTCGTTATGCTTTTCTTCTTTAGGTTACAAAAGATGTTTCACTTTTGTCAAGATGGATGGCAACTGACCTCTATATTCGGGAAGTGGATAGTCTGAGATTTGAGTTATCCATGAAGAGGTGCTCTGATAAATTGTCTAGATTGGCACATGAAATTCTAGAAGGTTTGTCAGTTTAGATTTGTACTTGGTGAAATCTTCCAAATTCTATTAGCACTCATCTTTGTTTACCCCACGTGTTAAAGAGAGTGTTGAAAAGACAATGTTGCTAGCATTCCTCTATCATACAAACTTGATAGTCCTTTTTAAAGTCTTACTATTACTCTCTTTGTCCCTAAATATAAGCAACTAAATATACACCCCTATTCAAATTACTAGATACATTTATTGCTTCTTTTCCAAATAAAGGCTATTTAGGTTTATCCATACATAAAATTAACACATTAACTACACTACAATTTTTTCATAATAAGAGTGAAAAATTCAATAGGTGTTTATATTTAGGGACGGAGGGAGTATTATGTCACTGTTTAGCTGAATGCTGCTGTAGATATATACTCTTGTTGTGGTATTTCATGTGATCCCTTTCCAATATTTTTATGCATTACTGACATGGTGCATCGAGGAATTTTCCTCTTGGTTTGAAAATGCCTTTGATATTATATATACTAGCAGATCTCATTCCTGACCGTGCTATTAATCAAACTTACTAAAACTTTCTTGTTTGAGTTAAAAGTTATGAGATTGGCTCTAGACTATAGTTTCTTATGTGAGGTAAAAGTTTGGAAGATTTTTTCTTCTCTATGATTTCCTCGGAATTTTCGTACAGGTTTCTTATAATGACACAATAAATCTGCTGTTTCGTTTTCATTTTCGTCCAGTATTTCATTTGTTTTAGACTTTGGTATAAATCAGACGGTAGCATAGGTATAATATGATATTTGATGATGCAGTGTAAATGGAATGGTCGTCTATATAGATTTCTATTTTTGCTCTTTAATGCTTTTTTATGATATAAGCTGCAGATATTTCAGTGTGTGCTTGTGTTTTATATCCAGAAGAGTTTATTCGAGAGAGTAGTACTCAAATGCAAATACAAAAATTCAATGTTTCTGCATGTACTATGTAGTATTTTTCAAGATTCTTCTCTGTCATTGATGATTATCCTCAGATAAGTTTGACACTTTTTAATTCCACATTTACTAATTGGTGATCATTATTTTGCTTCAGATACTAACCATGAGACTAAACGTGACGATTGGAATCAACCAGAGAATAGAAGTCAGTCAAAAAATCCAAATCAGACGGCTTCATTACTTCCATCTAAACTTCCAGCTAGAGCTCATTTACCTTCTTGTGCTGGTACACATCATTTTGCTCAAAATTTCTGTCTAGTCATTTATTTGCATCTCATGTTTTTAATGGCATTTATTTTTTCCTTTGAATATGTTCTTTTGTAGTAAATGGTGAATCTGATCATCCAAGACTCGACATCCCTGGTGCTGATTACAATCAACTCAATCACAAGGTAGATCAATTCAGTAATTGTAGGCTTTGTGAATTTTCCTTTGAACTTTAAGGAATATATTGGACATATTTTTACTGATAGGATGCTGATGGTAAGAGTTCAACTTCAACTGTGAGCAATGCTGGAAGTTCCAATAGTCATGCATCCCCAACAAGTTCAGCGAGCTCCAATACTCCACCAGTTGCAATTCCACGCTCTCCTTCTTTCAACTCTAATCAACAACTTCTTGCTCAAAGGAAATTGTTTGCAGAATCCCAAATAGGAAGATCCAGTTTTCAGAAGCTTTTGGAGCCAAAACTCCCTCATCTTCCTGGAATTGCTCCTTATAGAGTTGTCCTTGGGAATGTGAAAGATAAGGTATCACTTCCGATCTACTCTAATAATATAGTTAACTGTATCTGTATGGACACTAGTATTCCATTTCTGCTTTTGTACTTTGTACAGTAGCAAGGCATATGTTATAACTTATATGTGTTCCAGTACATGTTCTTTAAATCGAGAAGACAGTAGTTTAAAAATAAAACAACTGATTTTGCATAATCTACTTTAGATTAAAGGAGGTTCTTACTTTAGGCTCCTTGAAATGGAAAAATATACTAAAGAACACTAAACCAAGCACAAGATGTGCACAAACCTTCTTTAAAGAATTTCAACCTTCTCATGCGTATTTAAACTCAAGGAAAACCTTTTACTTCAAACAACACACTAGAAGTAGAGTAATTAGAATAATCTCATAACATTATTTATCCAAGAAGCTTCTTTTCTTACAAAAAAATAGTTTTTCTCTTTTAAATTCAATTTATTTTGTTATAAACGTCTATGTTTGTCAATTTTTATTCGAATACTTTTCCATATAGACGTTTGCTTTTAATGTGCTGTAGTGAGTGATTCATATCTAAACATTTTACTGAACAAACTTGTTTTCTTTGTTGTCCTATGAATTGGTAATGTTAAATTGTCAATCAAAGGCACAATAGTAAATGCATTCTCTTCTGTGCACATGTTTAGCTACAGAGAACTCGTAGACGGTTGGAACTGCTTCTTGAGGATTGTCCATGTGAACTTGATCCTTCTGATTACTATGAAACAACCGAGCAACTTTTGGAACCTCTTCTCCTCTGTTATGAATCTATGGTACTCTTTCTCCCGCTCCCACCCTTCTTCCACACAACCTTTTCCATAATGATTGTTTAGCTCTTAATTTCCTCTAGCAATCTTGTGGAGCTGGAGCTGGTGTGTTAGCTGATGGTCGACTTGCTGATCTGATCCGTAGAGTTTCTACCTTTGGCATGGTGTTAATGAAGCTTGACTTGCGTCAGGTCTGATTTAATTTTTTTTCTCATAATTTACGTCATAGTCTATTGCGGCTTGAAACTGGCAGTGTGACAGGAATCTGGCAGACATGCTGAAACACTTGATGCAATTACCAAGTATTTGGATATGGGTACATACAGTGAATGGGATGAAGAAAAAAAACTGGACTTCTTAACCAAAGAGCTTAAAGGGAAGAGGCCACTAGTTCCTCCTAGTATAGAGGTGAGATGGGAAGAATGTACACTAAGAATCAAGTCTTAAAAGTTCTGCAATTATCTAGTATCTAGTATGTTGGTTACACTTTTAATTTAGAAATGAATGAAATTGGTATTTTCTTTAACATACAAAATTTATTGTGTTTTAATTTTCTATATTATTAATTGAGATTGAATTTTATAATTTGCTTATTTTTCTTTTAGGTTTAAGGTTGAATAGGAAGATTGTTTTGATTCTAAACCCTGGATCTCTTTTGTAAATCATAGCTACTGCTACAATTTGGGGAACTTAGTTGAATTTCACTATTAATTTACATTAGTGTTAAAGAAAAACAAAAAACATGATTTGCTTCTGGCTCTTGACATAATGATGTGGATACATAATATAATTCTTTTTCTGTTCTATGTCACTGACGTTCTACTTGTTATTGTCATTTTGGTTAATTCTTTTTAGGTTGCTCCAGATGTTAAAGAGGTCCTAGATACATTTCGAGTTTCTGCAGAGATAGGGAGTGATTCCCTTGGAGCCTATGTGATCTCTATGGCCTCAAATGTACATCAACTGCTATTACTCTTACAAATTATCCGCAGAAACATTGTAACCGAAACAGTTTGTGTAACATACATTTAGATGCCCAACACACCTTTCCTTTTGAAATTAAGTAATTTCTTGAGGATATGTACAATTATCACTGCCTATCTTTTCTCTTCATCTTTTTATTTTCTTTGTGTTTAGTTTTGCATGAAAATAGAGTTTTCTTTTGCCGCATAAACTGTGCAGCTGAATTTGATAAACTTTGGTACATAATACCATTTTTGTATTGTAAACTTATGAGGGTACACCAGTGAAATAAAGCATCTTGGGATATGGTAATGTTTTAAAATTGTGGTTTGGGTTGATACTAAATATTTTTTACTTTGATTAATAATCAGGCAAGTGATGTCCTTGCAGTAGAGCTTTTACAGAAGGATGCACGTCTTACAGTTTGTGGGGAATTAGGAAGAGAATGTCCTGCTGGAACGTAAGTCCATCTTGAAATATTTGTATCACTAAAGTGAAATTTAATAACTTATATCAAAGTTATCTTTAAGCTTATCAGATGAAAAGGATGCATGAGATGAAAAATTATATCTTGATATGTATATTACTTTTCAATAAAGAAACTGGAATAAATGTGAGTCATGCATATTACCTGTAACCTAACCTTTATACATATTTACCTGTATACATACATTCTTGTCTGCATATTTTAGATCAAAGTTATGTGCCTGCACGTCGTAGAAGTTTAAGGTCAGTTTTCTGCTTATCTAAAGAAAAAGGGTCGGTTTTCACGTTAGTGTTTGGAAATTGACTAGCATATCATGAGTAGAATATCATTTTCATGTTAGTTCTTATAAAAAAAGATTAGAAGAATGCAATTGGGAGAAGCCACTATTTAGTTAGGGTGGTGGGAGAAGAGAAGAGATAATTTCATGATTTCTCAATGACAAGTTTGCACTATTTTTTGGCCAAATTGTGTAAATATTCTTCTCTATGCTCAAAATAATATATCAATTATATTTGAATGTTTGAATTTAACATCAAACATGCATGTGTCCAACATAGGCTTCGGGTGGTTCCTCTCTTTGAAACTGTGAAGGACCTGAGAGGAGCTGGCTCCGTTATCAGAAAACTTCTATCAATAGATTGGTACCGCCAACACATCATTAAAAACCATAATGGACACCAAGAGGTTATTTATAATAATGGCAGTTTCATTTATGTTATAGTATTTCGGAGAATACATGTGTTAATATTATATATGCCTATATGCAGGTTATGGTTGGGTATTCTGATTCTGGTAAAGATGCTGGGCGCTTTACCGCTGCTTGGGAACTTTACAAAGCTCAGGAGGATGTAGTGGCTGCTTGCAATGAGTACGGTATTAAGGTTACTCTGTTCCATGGCCGTGGAGGGAGTATTGGTCGTGGCGGAGGCCCAACTTATCTAGCTATTCAGTCCCAGCCGCCTGGCTCTGTAATGGTGAGTTATGCATCTTTAGCCTGAATTATTTCCCAAGTCTAAAAGGCTGAGTTTAAGTCCCATGTTCCATCTTTCTCTACATCTGTAAGATGTCTGATACTCATAGTATTAATCTATGTTTCTGTTAGTTTTTTGAAATATGCCTATAGTCCAGAATAACACTCTTAGGGTACTGCACGGTTGTTTAATTAATTAAAAGACTTCATTACTCATGGTCATAGGAAAATGGTATACCATTTGAACTACTGAACTGTGGCTAGGGTAAGGGTTAACGTAGAAACTTGATGTCCATCCTTTTAGTTTTTTGTGTTCAAATTGTTGAGGTGTTCGATTTCATGTGTGTTAGACCATCAAGTTTGATCGAATATTAGTTAACACATTGTAAGCTAGAGAATGTTTGATATTAAAAGAGCATCTAAAATTTGTTATTTACTTGAAGCCAAATTATTTGGTTGATTAGCATGAACTAGATTATAGATCATCTTTCCATAGAATAAGTTGCTATCAAATTATGTCAATGCACTAAAAACTGCATCAAATTATATCATTGCAGGGAACCCTGCGATCTACTGAGCAGGGAGAGATGGTGCAGGCCAAGTTTGGGTTGCCACAAACATCTGTTAGACAACTTGAAATATACACAACAGCCGTGCTACTTGCTACTCTTCGTCCCCCTCTACCACCCCGAGAAGAAAAATGGCGTAATCTCATGGAAGACATTTCAAAAATCAGTTGCCAGTGTTACCGCAATGTAGTCTATGAAAATCCAGAATTCCTAACCTACTTTAATGAGGCGACGCCTCAAGCAGAGCTTGGATTCCTGAACATAGGTAGCCGCCCCACGAGAAGAAAGGCCACGACAGGAATTGGACACCTTCGTGCCATTCCCTGGATATTCGCATGGACTCAAACCAGATTTGTTCTTCCTGCTTGGCTTGGAGTTGGAGCAGGTTTGAAAGGTGCTTGCGAGAAAGGACAAACAGATGAGCTAAAAGCCATGTACAAAGAGTGGCCTTTCTTTCAAAGCATAATAGACCTGATTGAGATGGTTTTGGGAAAAGCGGACATTTCTATTGCAAAGCAGTATGATGAGGCTCTTGTTTCAGAGAAGAGACAAGAACTTGGTCGTCAACTAAGGAACGAGCTCATTACAACTGAGAAGTTTGTCACAGTTATTTGTGGGCACGACAAACTTCTGCAGAATAACAGGACATTGAGGAGGTTGATTGAAAATAGACTTCCGTTTCTCAATCCCTTGAACATGTTGCAGGTAGAGATACTTAAGAGGTTAAGACGTGATGACGATAAACTTAAAGCAAGAGATGTTCTCCTTATCACCATTAATGGTATTGCTGCCGGGATGAGGAACACCGGATAACGTCTCACCAACTATAATTTTCACTCATTCTGTAAGTTGGGTTTCCCATTGTTAGTTATTTAACGACTGTTTCTGTTATCAAGTCTGCTAATAAATGATTAATATAGGCATAGCCATCATTTTATGTTTTGTACTCTGCACAAGATGAATAATAATGATGTGACAGATTTCATTCAGGTGAAGAAGAATAATAATGAAAAGGGAATATGATTTTAAATTCGTTTATCAAATGTTTTCATAAAAATGATTTGATATTTAATAAAACAAGAGTTAATGATGAAATGAAGGGGTTGTGATTATGTAATCATATGCATTACATTATCGACCAATCATAGTCTAGAGTTCGGTGCAGTGATGAAATGTTTCTTCAATGGCGTGATCTTCATCGTCTTAGCTTTTTGCTTCATGGCTTAATACCCCAAACGTACAATATATTATGTTCATTTTTTAAAAACATGTAATGTCTTAGAAACAACAGTAACAACAATTCATTCATGATCCAAAATAAATCATAACTAAAAATACACAAGTATGTGCAATAAATTCCAAAATTAATAGAATACGACAAATTTATTTAGTTTTAATTTCATCTCCGTTCAAATAAACGAAGTGTTACGTTACATTACATTCTCCCTAAATATGTGGTATCATCATGATGTTGGATTTAAATTAAATTCTTAAAAGTTTGCCAAAAATATCGGCATTGAAGTGTCTTATAGTTAGTGTAAAAATTTGATAGACTGTTTGAAAACTCAAAAGAATAAAGAGAACACAACAAATGTATTCTACCAAATCAACTTTATCGGTTATCACATCGAATCCCTTCATATAGGATGAGTAGTGACAAAAAAAAGTACATTACAATATATTATTTTGAACTTAATCTTACTGCCCTGCCAACTGACAAGTTTCAATTGACAGAGGAGCATGTTCAGCACAAAACAAAATCTTAGAAGTGCACTCCCTTATGTCCCACTCGTCTTATACGAAGGAATTCGAGGTGAGAACCTATATAGTTGATTACGCAGATTACATGTTGTGTTCTCTTCATTCTTTCAAGATTTCAAACAGACTACCAAACCTTTACGCTAAGTATAAGACACTTCAATGCTGACATCTTCAGCAAACTAACAAGAATTAAACTAAAATCCAACAAAATAATGACATAACATAATAATACTACATAAACATCTTCGTCTGGCCGAATCAAACTCTTGAGATAATCTTCAGACGATCTCAGCAACGTAGTATCCATCTCGATCCTCGGGAACATGTTGTGCTGACCAAATATTGAGAACATGCTCCTCATGTCGTCGTCGTTCATTAACTCCGGCCGACTGAACGTCAATCTCTCCTATGAGTCGAACGATGGACGTTCATACCAAACGTATTCCACCCTCTTTGTGTCTCCGTCGTTGAGTTGTTGGTTGATTTCATCAAGTTGATCATTCAGTTCTTTTAACGTTACATCATCCCGAACCTTGAACAAATTAGGATTTCCACCGTTGAAGCATACTTGAGCGTTGAACAAATTGTCCATTGTTTCAGATCTACACCATAAGATATTAAAAACAATCAATGAAAAATTCATTCAAACATTTCATCAAACACTTGGAGTGCAAATTATACATAAACCAAAAAACTAAAAACTACAACATAAACATAAACATGCAAACATCTAAACATTTAAGTAACATAAGTCATTTACATGTAAACATTGTATCGTTTCTGGCAAAAAAAAATCAAAATTTAAACAAACCCTAAAACTAAAAAATTTCTAATTTAAGAGGAAAGATGTAACATATAAACATAAAATGTCAATGGTACTTGATTATGAAAACATACTTGTTATTGGAGTGTTGGTTGATTTAAACTTGAAGAAATTGGGGATTTGGATGATTTGAGAGAGTTTTTAGAGATTTTAGATGTGAAATGAAGAAATGAGGTACTGTCTGACCTATAAAGAAACACTACGTGACTTAACTAACGTTGGATGTACCGAACGTAACTTAAGTCACGTAGGTTATAACCCAACGTGACTTAACTCACGTAGGTTATATCCCAACGTGACTTAAGTCACGTTCTGCTTGTGTCAGCAAATAGAACAACATAATTGCTTCTGTTCCCTGTTTTCAATCATTCATGCATTCATACATACATCCATTCATTCATTTTCATCTATGTTTTCATCATTCATTCAATCATTCATTCATTCATAATTAAAATACACATAATAAAACCAAAAATTACGCAAAATGTCATTAAAAAAACACAAAAGCGCAAGTGTAAATATATTACATCCATATCCGTTAAATTGTCATAAAAATAACTATAAATATAGAAATGTCATAAAATAAGACCCTACTCCTCTGATCTATAGCTCATAGTCCTCATCCGGGGAATCGACTCCTCCTGCAGCATGTGATACTTCTATTGGATGCCCTGCAACACACCAGTAAAGAAAGGACCCACCTTAGGATACTCCAATGCTGACTCGACTCTGGCTCTGATATTCTCAATAATCTGGAGTGGGTCGGAAACCTGTATGGCATACTGCTGCTAAACAATAACCTCCTCGTAAGGAGGGACAGGAGTCGTGTACTCAGCAATGGGTGCATGGTCGCTCATAATAGGATGAGATACCCTATAGAACCAAGTCATGTGCCCCTGCTGATACCTCCACTGTCGAGCCTCTACTGTCTGCCGACCCCGAAGCGCCTGTGGAAGTACATGGACCAGAAAATCTTGAAAGACCACAACCACATCCTCTGCCTTAAGAGCCTCAAACGTCGTAGGAGATCTGGGAATGGTCTGGACATAGCCGTACTGCCTAAGAACCCGCTCCGGCAAGTGAAGGCACATCGTCGTACTGCTGACCATGATCCAACCCGAGTACCAACAAATGTCATGGAAAGGTGTAACATCCCGTTGATCCTCGTACGGCCTTGAGATGACATCAACATTCACCATCAGATCAATCAGACCTCGGTAATATGAAGCAGCAGCATGGCCCCTCGGTGGATGAAACCGGCCAGCACGCGGGTGAGCATGATCATAGTCCGCAGCAAGATTCCTCGAATAAAGCTTCCGGAAGTGCTCCAAAATGTAACACCCATATAAAGATTGCCTAGGATCTTATACGAGTATTAAAATTTCGTACTGGATACATTAATTACAATACAGAAAGTTAACTGATAACAATATAATACATAAAGTATCAGTACATTTGTCTCTTAATACAACATCTCTGATATATTACATCAATATACAAAACTGAGTGCACAACATCTAGCATAAAACATAAAACCAGCACGATCAATCCGAAGCCTTCTCCTTACCCTTGCGTCGTGCTACCTGTGAACCTGCAACAGAAGGAATGGGATGAGACATAATGTCTCAGTGAGCTCCAGCCCAACCTACTGTTGGCAACTTCGGGGACACCTAGGGTCGCCATGCACTAACTCTTGGCAATCTCGGGGAAACCTATGATCACCGCCAGTCTCTACATATCTTGCGATCAAGGGAAGAATAAGATTGTTATATGCCTTTATCTTATGCTTAACATATTCATAATCTCATACTTAGTGATCTGGGGACATCCTATGATCACTTCCTGACATCTGAAGTCTACTTGCCATAATCTTATGTAATGAATACATATACATCTTGCTTAACATAAAGTTAGAAAGTTAGCGTTGAACATACAATTATTTATCTTGGTTCATTTTATGGAGTGCATCCGGGTGGAGTAACCCCGAAGTACATCTCCCATCATACCGGTGAAAATTCCTATCATATCAGGCTAACACCGGACTCTTCTTATCGTTATGTGGACAACCCTCTCAGAGAAGTCCCATCCGGCATAATGCGGATCCTGCTGGACATAACTTAACCTTACATGTGGACAACCCTCTCGATGAAGTCCCATCCGGCATAATCCGGAGCCTGCTGGACATGTTTAAATCTTTAACATACGTGTTGACAACCCTCTCGGAGGAGTCCCATCCGGCATAATCCGGAGCCTGCTGGACACGTTAACATAGTCTTATAATCTTACATGTGGACAACCCTTTAGGAGAAGTCCCATCCGGCATAATCCGGAGTCTGCTGAACACGTATAATCTTTTAATCTGATACTTATCGTAAGTTATTCATATGTATATCTGATACATCATTCTAATCATATGCATATCTAATGCATTCCTCAAGTACTTAAACATGAGATTCTTAACCTATAATAAGGTTTAAGTTTATCGTTCTCATAAGCCACTTATTCAATTGTTGGGAAACTAAGCCCCTCTTAGCTTACTTGAAGCCTATAGGTAATCTCTACCCATTGTCATAATTGACGTTGATTCTTGTTGAGATTAATCCTCATTGATGTTTAAATATCTTTCTCCACTCTAGTGTTAATACAAAGAATATTATGACCTCTTTCTTCCATTACTATATGCACAAAGACGCTCTGGCATTGTAAGGATGGTTTTCTGGCCTTGAAACAAGTTTTCAAAATGGGGTGGCATCCTGTCTTTTTCGTGGCACGATGTGCCATTCTCGTGGCACGATGGTGTGCTGATCTATATGATCATGGCACGATGGAGTCTGTCGTGGCACGATAAAGTTAGTGTTGTCAGGCCCTGTAGCTTTTCCAGAAAGTTCTAATACGAATTTTATCAAATTCACAACACCAGCAAGTCCTTATACATCAAAATAAAGTATTTTTAACTAGGAAGATCATAACATGTCAAGTATTAACAAAGAGTAACTAACAAACAAGAAATCAACCTAATCAATTCAAGTTTTCTTATCTCATAAAACCTCGAAAACTACCCCAAAAAGGGTATAAATCTATGGGAGCTCACCTCATTCCTTGCTTGATGCTTTGTTAAAATCTTAACTCCAAAACCCTAACTTTGATCTTACACTTTACTTGATTCTTTCTTAGCTTTTTCTTGCTCCTAGTTCCCAAACTTTTTGCTTGCTTAAGATCCAATTGGTTTGGGGAGAAAGTTGATGAATTAGAGCTTGGTAGGGTGAGGGCCGAAATCTTGAGAGAGAGGGAGAAGAAAAATCTGAACTTTGGAGAGAGAATGAAGAGGAGGAAATGAAGAAAATTCTCTATCTTCCCCTATTATAACTCTTCCTTCTCAAATTACAATTTTGCCCCTACACGCTCGTAATTCCTCTGTTTTTGATAAAAGTTACGTCTAAGCGGGATATTACAATCTACCCCCCTTAAAGAAATTTCGTCCTCGAAATTTAGAATTTACCTGAAAATAGATGCAGATAACTTTTCTGCATCTATGATTCTAGCTCCCATGTAGCTTCACCATCTGGAGAACCTTTCCACACCACCTTAACAATTGGAATTTCTTTGTTCCTCAAGGACTTGACATCACGTTCAACAATCTGTTTTGGTTCTGCCTGAAACGTCAAATCTGACCTCAAGTCTATAGTGTTGGATATTTGATTGTTGGCTTCATTTTTGCTAAAATCAAATATACAAGCAAGATGTATGTCTTCAGAAGCTGAACCTTCAGAAGCTGAAATCTTCAGAAGCTGAACCTTTAGAAGCTGAACCTTCAGAAGCAGAACTTCAGACGCAGAACTTCAGACGCAGAACTTAAGAAGCACTTCTTCAAAAGTACCTTCAGAAGCATTTTCTGTACTCCTGATTTCGCGCCTTGGAGCTGTTTATTTTCTCACCTGATCTTTTGAAGATTTAATTGAAGAATTATTTCATGTTACTTGTTCTCCAAGTTGCGTGTGTTTCTAGAAGAAAGATATTTACGTGAGATATATTTTGAAGATTGGATATTTTTATTTGTGAATATATTTTCAAAGAGATCTTTGGAAAATATATTTCTGAAGAATATTTGTGTCAATATATTTCTGAAAAGAATATTTGATTCAAATATATGTTGCTGCTAAAGGCTATATATAGAGGACGCCTCTATTGAAGAAAATCACTGAAACCAAAGCTATCATTGAAAGAGTATTCTTAGGTTTTGAGTCTGTTAATTGTGAGCCTTTCTTGTGTCACCTTGATGCAAGCTTAGGACTGTGTTTATCGAATTGTAATTGTAGATCACTTGAAGCTTTTAAGCAAGAGTGACTTTTGTGTGTTTGGAGTGTGTCTCTGTCTTTCTTTGTTATTTGAGTCTGATATCACTGGGGCAGTGATTGATTGAGTGGGTGTGAGATGGGATCTCAGGTCTAGGAGTTCCTAGGCTGAAGTCATTACGGGTAGTAGCTAGGTGATAAGTTGTAAACTTGGAGTTTGCTGAGAACTTAGAACTAGGACTACACTAGTGGACTTCCTCCTGGCTTGGTAGCTTCCAGATGTAGGTGTGTTTGTCACCGAACTGGGTTAACAAACATCTTGTGCCTTTTACTTTCTGTCTGTTATTGTTTTTCGTGTTTTACTCATAATTCAACGTTGAAACTTTGTACTCTGTTTTTACACCGTTGTTCCTGTGTTGGATCATTACGTTCATCATCAAGACTTTACTGCGCCAGAATTTCATATAGTATCCAACTCTACTGGTTGAAAGGGATCGGGAATAAATTTTCTCAACTGAGAAACATGAAACACATCATGCAATCCTGACATAGCCGGTGGCAGAGCTAACTGATAAGCTGCCGGTCCGACACGTTTGAGTATCTGAAATGGCCCAATGAACCTCGGGCAAAGCTTCTTTGTTTTGAAGACTCCTCTTAGACCTAACTTAGGTGTAACTTTTAAGAACACATGATCACCCACTTCGAACTCTAAAGGCCTTCGCCTCTTATCCTCATAACTTTTCTGGCGGCTCTGTGACGTTCTCATCTTATCCTGAATGGATTTAATCTTCAGAGTAGTCTCCTGAATATCTCTGGTCCCAAGATACTCTTATCTCCTACCTCACCCCAACATAGTGGTGTCCTACACTTCCTACCATACAAGGCTTCATAAGGTGCCATCCCGATACTGGAATGGTAACTATTATTGTAAGAGAACTCAATCAAAGGTAAATGATTATTCCAACTCCCTCCATCTTCTAAGACACACGCACGTAGCATATCCTCCAACGTCTGAATAGTTCTCTCAGATTGACCATCTGTTTGAGGATGATGGGACGTGCTCATCTTTAACCTCGTTCCTAAAGCCCTCTGAAAAGCTTTCCAAAATTGAGAGGTAAAGATTGGATCTCTATCTGAAACAATACTAGTTGGGATACCATGAAGTTTCACGATCTCCGCAATAAACAATTCTGCATACTGGGAAGCTTTGTATGTGGTCTTAACTGGAAAGAAATGAGCAGACTTGGTTAACCTATCCACAATTACCCAAATTGAGTCATGCCCTCGCTGAGTTCGACGTAAACCAGTCACAAAATCCATAGTTATATCTTCCCATTTCCACTGAGGAATCTCCAATGGTACAAGCATCCCTGCAGGCCTCTGGTGCTCAATCTTTACTTGTTGACACACAACACACCGTGATACAAATTCCGCAATGTCGGTTTTCATACCAGACCACCAATAATCTCTTTTCAAATCTTGGTACATTTTAGTGGCTCACGAATGAATACTGAAACTGCTCTTATGCGCCTCTTCCAAAATTAGCCTCTTCATGTTTGCATCACTCGGTACACAAATCCTTCCCTTAAACAGTAGTGTGCCATCTGATGCCATAGAAAACTCTGATTGACCCATACTCCTCTGAAGGTCCATATCCATACTCTGAGTCTGTGCAATCCTGGACCGTAGGTCGCATGAAATCTCTAGCTTGTGCAATAAAATGCCGCCTTCCACCTCGGTGACATTGAGATTAAGGTCCCTAAACTTTTCATATAAACCACATGTATGCATCATCACTTCAGCCTTAACTAAGGCTTTTCGACTTAAGGCATCTGCTACCACGTTCGCCTTTCCTGGGTGGTATTTCAAATCAAAATCAAAATCTTTCAGGTACTTCATCCACCTTCTCTACCTCATGTTCAATTCCCGTTGATCAAACAAATACTTCAAGCTTTTATGATCACTGAAAAGGTCGAATTGTGCACCATACAAATGATGCCTCCACACTTTCAATGCAAAAA
Source organism: Medicago ruthenica (assembly GCA_018208015.1). Lineage (NCBI taxonomy): Eukaryota > Viridiplantae > Streptophyta > Magnoliopsida > Fabales > Fabaceae > Medicago > Medicago ruthenica. The sequence goes on from CM031375.1 coordinate 44,216,426, forward strand.
CTATTGCCGCTAACTCAAGATCATGAGTGGGGTAATTCTCCTCATGAGTCTTAAGCTGTCTAGACGCATACCCTATCACATTCTGTCCTTGCATGAGTACATTACCCAGTCCCATAGAAGATGCATCGCAGAAAATGGTGTTGTAGTACCCTAATTTTGTCCTACGCATTTTAAAACAAAAATCAAAAAAAAAAAAAAAATCCAAAGAGGGGAAAAAAGTCAAAAGTCAACAAAAGTCAACAGAAAAGTCAACATTTCAAAAAATGCTGACTTCGCAATGCGAAGCTCCCTTCGCACTGCGAAGTCTGCGATTTTTCTGCAGATTTTTGGTTTCTTGGATTTAATTCCAGAATTTGTTGCATATCATTTCCATAATTATTTTAGGTAGCATTCATGGCTAATTGGGCCAAGCAAAGCCAGAGTTGAAAGACTTGCCATTAATGCCAAGGTTGGAAGCTTTTTCTTCCAACCTAGCATGTGACAAGCAAGTGGGCTTGCCCTTGGGCAGCTCTAGTACCTCCCAGGTGACCTGCTAACCACCACAAGGTTGCCAGCCACCTGCTTGAGGACTTTCCTCCTGCTTGCTGCCCCTAAAACCAGTCAAACCAGCTGGGTTTTTCACTTGAAAAACCATGATTGCCTACTCTGTTTTGCAGCAGCTTTTCACCCTCTCACACCAGCCATAAGTAGCCTTTTCATCCCTCAATCTCTGCACATTACAGTGCACGTTTTCATTGATCAACCATTGAGATTGCAAGGATTGATCCCCAAGCATTAGCCAATTGCAAATCAGCTTTGTTCTTCATCATTACCTTCTAGAATGTGTTGAATTTGTGGCTGAAATCAAGCTGGATCTTGCCCCTTGATACAAGGCAGGGTTGCCTCTATCCATTGGCATTTAATGCAAAGGGATTCAGCTTAATCTTGGCCACAAATCAGCTGAATTTTGGGATTGTGTAATGATGACAAAGATTTGATTTTGGCCTATAAATAGGAGGCAATGCCCAAGGTTACAAAGACTGGTTCAAACACAGAAAACACAGCATTCAAAGAGCAGAAACTCTACTCATTTTAGCTCACAAACCTCCACAAATAACCAGAAACAATCCATCCAACACAAAGCTTACAAAAGTTCAAGTTCATCACAAATCTTCAAAACCTTTGCACAAGCCTTCAACCAAATCAAATCAAGTGCAGCTGGAGCTTTGCTAAGGAGTTCTGTAAGTTACTAAGCTCTTTATCTTGCATTTTTAATTGTGTTTGCATAGCTATTTTGGCTCAAAACCCTTTGTCCTAAAAAACCCCTTTTGAATTTCAAAGAAATCCCAAGGTTTTCAAAACATCAAAACTGGTTTGTCCAACCTTTTTCACCCCAAAAACTCAAAGTTTTTCACCCATCTATAAGGTCTTGAGTGTGTTCAGAAGTTGTTTCTGAACAAAAGTTCAGAAACAGCTTCTGAACCCAAAATTTCGCATGCTTCGCAGTGCGAAGTCATGGTCGCAGTGCGACCATGACAGAACTCAGAACCTGAGTTTTTGTATCAAACCAACCAATTTTTGAGGTTCTAGCCCCAGAGCTCAAAACCTAAGAGTTTTTAAACCCATGTTCTTCAAACCATAACAAGGTTTTTGCATAATTTTGGCAAAATCACAAGTTCGTATAATCATTTTGTGGGTAACTTGCAAAGCAAGTTATGTTCCCAAATTCTCAAAACCACATGAACAAACAAGCTATGTTCAGCTTTTCAATCTAAACTTGAACAATAAATATTGTTCATGATGTTCAAAACTCAAAGATGAACATACACCGTTTACGTTCGCATTTTCGCAAAATGAGACGAACTTGCGCGCTTTCTAGCAAATTTGCTAAACCTTCCCATTTTGGGTTTTCAAACCAAATGTTTTGACATACCTTGGGATTTCTAAAGAATTCAATCCAAAAACATGAATGAAAAAGGGATGGTGTGACGTATGTCTCTCCATCGCCCCGATTGTACGAATGCGTGACGTATGTCTCGTCGCTCGGACAATCGTCATCCCCTTTTTTTTAAATATGTACAACCCTAACCAAACCAAATCTTGGCCCCTTGTGGTCAATCCAAGCCTTTTGGTCCCCCGTTGGCCATTAGACTCAACCCCTCGACTCGTTAGAGTCCACTCGGTCAATGTTTGACTTATATGAGTCCATTGTACCTCTCTTGGTCCCATAGCGACCAATTCAACCCTCTACCCTAACGGACGTACCTTTTAACAATTCTAATGTGATTCGCGAACGAACGCTTAATAAGTCTCCAAGTGAGAGCATACAAGCTACGTTTAATCGCAAGAATTCGGTTAAAACATCGTCCAATTAAAATCAACCAACACACATACGTTTTTCTATCAAAGAACTACGTATGCTTTGAATTCTCCGACTACCGGGAGATACGTAGGAGCAAGATCGACATCTTGTCAAGCACAATAATAAAAACTTTTTTTCTTTTTCGTTTGTTTTTATCTCTTTCCCCCCCTTTTATTATATTTTTAACATAAATGAACATGCACGCAAAGTATTAAAAAAAACAATTCAAACTTTAACCAAATAGAAGGTTCCCGTTGAGTACAACGGACGTAAGGGGTGCTAATACCTTCCCCTCACGTAACCGACTCCCGAACCCGACAATGGTTGCGATGACCTAATCCTTATCCTCATCGTCAAAAGGGTTTTATTATCGTTTCCCTTTACAACAAAACAAAAAAAAACTTAAGGGTTTATCAACGTTCCCTTTACACAAAAACTTTGGTGGCGGCTTCACAAAGGCACCTCCGAGCGTTCGAGGACGACCTCGGAGGATTTGCGCGTCTTTTTCCCGAGGAAAAAAACGAGGTGCGCACAGCTGGCGACTTCACTGGGGACCCTGTTCCCACTAGCGAGTCAAGCCTAACCTATTTGGGTTAAAGACAATTGTTTTATTTTTTTTGCGTGTCATGTTTATTTACTTTATTCATGCATGTTATATTATGTTTATATTTGCTTTATTTGCTTTATATTCATATTATATATATCAAATGCGGGGGTTACTTGAGTGATGTTACTCCACATTGTTCGGGTTAATGCCGGACGTGTGAGGCTCTCTACCCGAGCTTGAGAAAAAACTAAGTTAGCAGGAGGTTGTGTGCGGAAGCCCGCGTTGACGTATGTCCGTGAGGTAGGATGCCCAACCCCGCTTAGACGAGATTCTCATATGGAATTAATTGAAGTCATGCCGACGTATGTCCATAGACAACCCTAATTCCATATGAGGTTAATGACTCTAAGGACCTCTTCTTAGGAATCCTACCTATTAGAGCTTACATGTGAGGATGGGGGAATTTTGAACCTACATATCACACCCTTGCACACCACCCATTCACCTTCACTCATGCTTGTTACCTTGTGTTTTGTTTTCCCATCAGGGGCAATCAGCATTTATTTACTTGTTATTTTATATGCATAATTATAGTTGAAATAAAAATGACCATTGTGTTGAGAGGGAGTTTCTTTTTTCAAAATTCGAGCACTTCGCAGAGCAAAGGTATATTCGCACTGCGAAGTTGATTTTGAGGTTCGCAGAGCAAACATACTTCGCAGTGCGAAGCCCGCGAATTTTGTCAGCCCAGATTTCAAAGGTCATTAGCCAGCATTAATTCCCTCCAACTACTTTTTTCCACTATCTTATCTAACCGTTATTTTATTATTTAACTTAACTAAAAAAAAAGTTTTTCTCTTCTCACAAAAGCAACTCTTCAAAAACAAAAAATCATACCCATTTTTCCATTTTTCTTCTTCTTTCCTAATCCAAGTAAAAATCACTCTTCTCTGCAAGCAGCAAGGTACGATTCATCTTCTCTATCCTGCTTTACTTCTGATTCGTGTTATGGGTCTTAGGTTTTGGCTAAAACTTTTAAACTTCCATTTTAGGGTATAAGGATTGTAATTAGTTCCTGTTTCTTCTTGCCATGCTAGGAATAAGTTATAATCTAGTAAATGTATGTCATGGGTAGTTAAAGTAGGCTCATTTCCTTTCCCATCTGTGAGTAATCTTACACGAAATCCACTCTACCCATTTTATAGAAATTTGATCAAAACAAGTTGCCATGTTAGTTGTAAACATTACCCATGCATTTATCCTTAATCATTCATCTAACAGGCTTTGTTTAGAGTTTAGTTTAAGAGTATAGGGTAGTTATCCAAGGATTTTATGGATTTGTTCTGTCAGGGTCGCAGAGCAAAGATGAACTTCGCACTGCGACCCATCTTTCTGGGCAGCCCAGAATTTTCGCATGACTTCGCACTGCGACCGTATGTTCGCAGTGCGACTGTAGCAGGAACAGAACCTGTGTTTCTCCCATTTTTTCCTCCAATCCCATTCATATCACTTTTAATCACTTGCAATCATACTGACTTTGCCCTTTTCCTTGCAGATGGCACCAAGACCAGTGGGAAAACGCTCAAGGGGTGAGGCATCCGGATCGAGACCGCAAGGGGGTTTTGATGCCTCACGCTTCCTAAGTCTTCGGAACCAGGAGAGATATGAAGAGCTTCTTGGCAGGACCTTCTGGCCGGAGAGGCAATTCATCATAAGTGACAGGGGCCCTTGGAGGGAGTTGGCCCGATTAATAAACCACCGCCAGTGGGGAGTTTTGGTAAACCCTCCCCTTAACCTCAACTACGACATAATCCGGGAATTCTATGCAAACGCCATTCCCGTGGATCCAGAGGGGGAGTTTACATACCAGACCATGGTGCGTGGTCGGATCATTCGATTCGATCGCGACGCCATCAATACCTATCTCCGAAACCCTTTCCAATTGGAAAATGATGAGTTGTGTGCTTTCCATAAGCACCAGAATCGTGGTAATTGGAACCACGATCTCTATGCTCAAACCATTTTCCAATCCGGAAAGAGTTATGAGCTTAATGCAGCAGGGCAGCCCACAAAGGCCCTCAGGGGCAACCTCACCACCTATGCCCAGGTCATTTTCCACCTTATCGTCCACAACATAAAACCCAAAAGCCATACCTCTTCCACCACTATGGATGTCACTCCCCTTATCTACTATATCCTCACCGGTAAACAAGTAGATGTGGCCAGGGCCATTTGCCAGGAGATTAAGATAGTGGTCGAGAGTGGCATCAAGCCACCGGCCAAGAAGATGTGTCCACTTGCTTTCCCGGGTCTTATCATGGGACTCTGCCGGGACGCCCGCGTAGTTATCCCTCCCCAGGTGTCCGAAACCATTAAGAACCCCATTACGGACGAGTACATCTCCAGACATTGCACGGGGAGGAGAGCGAGGGCACAGCAGCCACGGCCTAGGCCTCCACCAGCATCAGGGGACTGTCGCACTTGCACTTTCATATTGGAGCAGAATGCCTCCTCCCATCGATACATGACTATGATGCATGATTCCATGTATCGTCTTCAGAGGCAGCTAGGGAGGCCGACGGATCCTGATGATCAGATACCGACACCCCAGATGTTCGCAGCTCATGGTCGTTGGCCCGGGGATAGGCCAGGGCATTCAGAGGCTGGAGGCAGTGGCACAGCGGCAGGAGGCCAGGGAGGAGGTGATGAGGAGGATGAGGACGAGGAGGACGAGGATGAGGAGACCGAGGATGATGAGGCTTTCACTCCTTGAGTGACCTTTTTTTTATGACTTCTCATATTTTGTTGTTCATGTCATCTTTCTCGTACACTTTTAGAGTTTCCTTTTTGTTTGGTACTTTGTAGCTATATTGATAATCTCGCTTTATTATTCGAGTAGCACTTTATCACAAACTAGCACTTGCATGTCTTTTCGCTCTTTTTATTGCGTTATCGCGTGTAAATTATAAACCGTATTTTATATATCATAAGTAGACACCACATAATTGATGTTTTACTAAGTTAATTCCAACAAAAACGAAGGGGGATTCATGGATTCCCTTATCGCCGTTAAATATCTAAATCACAAATCTAATCTCGCAATCAAACCCAGCAACCCTCTTTTAATCTGTTTTCTATTTAGTCTTTAAATAAGTTTTTCTAATTGCTAAGTTGAATGACAATCTCTGTGGAGATGATCTACTTTTTATTTTGAAAGAAGAAGACGATAAACTTATTACTTTATTACTTTATTACTTGTTACGAATTCGTGCACTTGCCAATTTTGTACATCAAGTTTTTGGCGCCGTTGGCGGAGATTATTATGATTAGGTCTAGGTAAGTTTTTCTTTTTATTGTTTTTATTTTTCAGTTTTTCTTTTTTCTTTTTTAGGATTAGCGACTTTTTAGTAATATTAGGTAGTTTGTTTTATTTCATTCGTTATTTTAGGTAGTATATCTTTTTAGAATAGGTTAGTTTTTATATTCCTCATTTCTAGGCTAGTTTTATTCTCTTTCCATATCTTATTTAAAAATACCAAAAAAGATTTTTCTGTTTTATTTTAGGCTAGAATCTAGGATAGATTTATTTCATTTTGTGACTTAGGGTGTGTTTAATTTGCTAAAGACTGAAGGACAAGATATGACAACTCCAGTTGTATGGTGTTTGAATTGTAAAACTGTTTTTGGGACAAGACAAACTGGAGGCAAAGGACAAGACAAAAACTGAAATTCTTGTCCCTCACTAAACCACAACACAATTATTTGTCTCATGTACAAGTTGTAACACCCATACTAAATTGTCTAGAATGTTTAGCATGCATATTAAACTTAGTACTGGATACATTAAAATTTCGGCAGAATTTCGTTCGAATGAATATAATCATCATTACAAGTTCGTACATAAGATAAATTAACGTCTGTCAAATACATATGTCTGATACATATTTGAGTACATAAGGAATCCATCTAAATCTGGTACGGAACGTGTATGTGACGACACATCATTCAGCTTCACATCTGCCTCCTCTTGCCACGATCACCTGCTTATCTGAAAAAAATAAAAGGGACTGGGGTGAGACTAGATGTCTCAGTGAGTTCCACTTATCCTAGGCTGTAGGCGATCTCGGGGATCCTATGATCGCCATCTGTCTCTGCATTACCCTATATTAGGGCTTACTGTTCTGTTTTGCATAACTTAGCGATCAGGGGAAAACTAGGATCGCTATCCGATTACTCATAAGTCTTATCATAATCATATTCATCATGTTTTCAAGCTTTAAGTTAGAAGGTTAGCGTTGAACAAACAATTATTATCTTGGTTCATTTTATGGAATGCATCCTAGTGAAGTAATCACGGAGTACTTGATACAAATCCGCAAGCGTACGATTTTATCGAGTAGTAAAAATATCGATCCACAGAGAGTTAGTATAATTACCAATTTCGTTTTTAGAGTTAATTAGCTGAACAAATCAAGTTTTAAAGTTGGATATTTTCTTGGTTTTAGAATTAGATATTAAAAAGCGTCTAGGGATTATTGGTTAATCATAATAATAAATCCTAAAGTACTCAAACCTATATATCTATCTTATATTAAATTCATCTTCTAAAGACAAGATTTTGTTAGGTAATTCATGCTTTCTCTCGAACAACATGAATATATCTCAATAATAACCACGCCTATTCTCATGATTGATTATTATATGAGACCCATTAAGTGCAAATCTTATTGTCTCAAGACATCACAAAACTATTCATTTGGGGTGTTCCCATCATGTTTTGTGATGTCTTGTCTAATCTCGTTTGTTCCAATATCACACTTCATCTTTCGATCCATCGCTTGATATTTGAGATGATGAAATAATAGTTATTGAACTTCACCTTTTGGACCATCGTTCTACACTTGTTATTAAGTTTAAAAACCATGAGATTAGATAAGAAGAATGAATTATAATAAAATAGAGTCTAGGCTTTGTTTGATTAGGATTTAGTCATTAGACTTTTCCAACAATCCCAAGACTAAACAAGTCTACTCACTCATGTTCATTGTAGACATTTGATAAAAGATAAATGACATGAAATATAAAAGCATAAAAGTAAATTGCTGAATGTAAATGTGCAGAAAAATAAAGAACAAGGAAGTAAATTGCAAGAAAGTAAAGTACAGAAAATAAAAGAAGAACAATAAGAACTTAGAACAAAAGTTACATAGTATTTCAAGTGTTCCAATGATCCAAGATGATTACAAGTCTGATTAGAGGACCTATTTATAGCCTAAAGTCCTAGACAAAGCATTCAAGATGAATTACAAGCTGAATAATGAGGAAAAACTAAGAGTTTTGTAACAGCCAAAAACTGACAGCAAAAACGCACTGTCTGAAGCTCAGACCATGCACTTTTCAGATTCTAGGCAGACAAAATGTAAAGCCCCAATCCCCGAGAACATAAATATAAAGATAAATCACGCATTTATCCTACATTGGAACTTTACTAATTCAACATACGTCTCATATCAAATATTTATGCTAAAAACTTCATCAATTAAATCACATCGCAGCGGAATAAAATATAATTAACATCAAAGCAATTGTCATGTCTCGGTCATAACATATAAATTAACATATCATCTCAACAAGGTTCGATCCAAAGATCTCATAGTATAACATAAATAAACCCCTAGTCCTAATCAGAGCTTCTAAGCTAGACTCCAAAGCAGATAAAATCGAGTAGGCAAACGCCATCCTCAACATGTTCACAAAAAGCTATTCCTCAACCTGCAAGTCTACATCCATGAGGGATTCACCCAAGGATGAGGCGACAATAAAGCCACTGGAGGGTAAGATATATGATCAACATAAGGGAATAATAAACGCATGTATGTCAGGCAAGCCATATCAACAATTATCACATATACATTTAAATAAGCAAACATGGTTACATAACTCAACATTTATATCATATTCATATTCAATTATAATCTCAATCACAATCTCCAATCATATATCAAACACTCAAGATTCATTAAGTATCAACAATTAATTTACAATTCAATTACAATCACAAGAACTCATCAATTAAGCATTTACCACCTTAATGCACAAATTCACGCCAAAACATTACCAAACATGACTTCTATGAATGTAATGCGCCTAACACGACTCTATATGTTTTACGGTACCGCCACCGATGAACTCCTCGAGATCTAAAACCCTGCAATGAATTCACCATACAATCACCAATGAAATCCCCGAGATCTAAAACCCCGCAATGAATTCACCGTACACCACACCGGACTGACTTATGAATGCATGGACCCACAAAGAGACTCGACAATGCTCACCAAATACACTCTCCATTTGTTATACAATTCACTCCGTCATATAACATATCATCACCAAATCATCACCTAACGCATTATCAAATCACTAAGGTCACACATCAAGTCAAGTAATTAAACATCATCATCATTTACTCAAACATCGTCACTTAACACATAACATGTATCATTATCACACATCATTCAATATCATCAGTAGCATCATCAATATCAACATAAATGTCATCATCAATAACATCATCAATAGCATCATAAATAGCATTATCAAATCATGCGTAAACATCAACATATCACAACCATGACAACATCAAGTATTTACAATCTTCAACATTCTCATAATTTAAGTTTCAAGATTTAATCACACAAACTACATCAAACATCATTAAAGATCACAACTTCATAATTACATACTCATTTATTAACTCTAAAGGATTCCTTAGACTCGTCATTAATTTTAAGGATGTTTCAAGATTCATTGAAAAAGTATGCGGAAGTTTCACGAAAAATGTGCCATGACCTATGTGTAGTATTTTGATCATAACTCAAGATCTGGAACTCTAAATGAAGTCCAACCAATGGCAATTTAAAGCTAACATCCATATCTACAACTTTCATGTTTACACCAAAACCCAGTTCAAAACAGAAACTAGTGAAAAAAGGGATGTAACAGAAAACGTTGTTGCTGTCAGTAGCTAATATGGCTACGGGAATCACTTAAAACTTGCCCAAAAATCACATTTTTGATCCCCATCAACCCAAAATCAATTTACAGATATTAACCATGATCAATAAACTCAAATTGAATAATGCTTACATAACAAAACATCAATTGATATGAATTTCACAAGATTTTCGGTTAATTTTCAAAGTTCATCTCAAAAACCCATTTTTTTTCCAAAACAACTTAAAACCCCAAACAGATTTATACAACAACAATTCCAACTTTCTAATCACATCAACATGTTCATAAACACATAGTTAAGAACATAAATCAACTTAAAATCAACTATGTCAATAATTCATTCAAATTCACCAATTTAAGCAATTTTCACATAAACAACAACCATCATAATCCCAACTTAACCTAAACAATATAATCTCATAATTTCATAACCCAAATACATAATCATACTCATAATTAATTCAATTAATCATAAACAACACCAATTATCATGTTATTCATTAATTTCACCAAATTTCACATAAATCATAATTAACAAAATCAAGCATGAGTTTTGACGAAGTAAAAGCATGAAATCAACAACTTAACACATATTCAATTCAGTCATCAACAAAGAGCACGAAAATCAACACAATTAATCATAATTCATAAAATTAAGCTATAATCTAAAAGCTCACAAACACGCAATTGCTTCTTAAACCCATATGTTAATCATAATCTCCCCTCTTACCTTAGTTTCCTCGCTATTCTTAGTGCAATCCTCTCCTTCCCCTTTGATTCTCTAGCTTTCCTCTTCTCCAAGCCTCTTCTCTCTATCTCTCTCTTGCCTCTCAAAAGTTTTGTGAATAATGAATAACCTAATTCACTCACCACTAACTAGTAATTTATAATAGGTTTCTAAGGTTTGTTATCCCACTAATTAGGTTTGTTACAATTTTGTTACGATCTCAAATATATATTTTAAAACAAGGTTTGTTACCTTTTAAAATAAAATAAGGTTTGTTACGATTAACTCACAATATTTTTCTCTACACTTTTACTTCACTTAAACCCCCTATTACTTATACACCACTATTTTCAAATATTCAAATTTTGAACTTCTAACATATTTCAAATATGACACTAACTTTCAAATTACTAAAATACCCCTCAGCTCCCAAAATTCAATAAATCACCAAAATAAACAATTAAACACACATAAACAATTAAATAAATAAATCCTAAAAATCGGGCTGTTACACAAAATGCACGGTCTCTCCCAGGAAGTACTTCGCCAAAACGGCCGGTCGTGAATAAAAACGCACAGACCGTGCGTTACATTCAATAGTGGTACACACGGTTTAGCTTCGCAAAAACGCACGGTCTTGTGCTAAAAACGCACGGACCGTGCGTATCCTTCAGAATTGCCTTTTCTCCATCCTTTTTCATCATTTCCTTGTCCAAACTTCAACTAGGCATACTTGCTTTGATCTGAAATAGAAATACGGCTTTATAATAAAATATATAGTTCCAAAATATGACTAAACTAACAAGATTTTATTGAATTTCATATACTAAAAATAGCATAAACTATGACTTATCAGTGCACCGCCATCATACCGGTGAAAATTCCTATCTGAAGCTAACACCAGACTCCTCTTATTGTTGTGTAGGACTTACATAGGAACAATGCATGTCCACTACTAACGGGGAACCTCGACTCCACTACTAACGGGGAGCCTGAGAATCACGACTTAGCTTACGTGTGGACAACCCTCTCAGAGAAGTCCCATCGGGCATAATCTGGAGCCTGCTGGACACATTTAACTTAATCTTATCATTCTTATATATATATATATATATATATATATATATATATATATATATATATATATATATATGAGTCGTCATGAAGGTTCCCTGACAGGCTGACCTATACAAAATAAATATGGAGCTTACCTGAGCCACAACTTGTCAACATATATCTATATATGTGTGTATAATTTTGTCTCATATGTTTGTTAGTAGATTAAGTATGAGTTATCTAGAGTTCTAAACCCATTGTTAGTATTATATCATATGACCTTCACTCGATGTTAATGTTTGCGATCAACGTATAAATCCTTGTTTCATTTGTAAAAACTCATTCTAAACAGTTAAAATCCGTTGGTGTGTGACACATGAGGTTTTAAGAAAAAGGGTAAAAATCTGGACTACTTTGCTCGTCGAAGTAAGGTCTCGCTATCGAAGACTCAACCTAGAACTGGGCTACAAGGCTTGCTTAGCGAGCTCTTGCTCGTTAGCGAGCATAGTAGAACATCAACTCATGCAATTCGTGTTTCCAACAAAAGGGATGGTTTCAAGTTCCAGTTTCCATATGTGACACAGCTAGATCATATAAATTACATAAAACAGGTAAAATCACAAGGATTTACACTAATTGAAACTTGCATTAACAAAAGGGTATGATTTAAGCTATTTTCTTAAGCACTTATTCAATTAACTCACTCAAACCAAACCCAAGGAAAATCTAATCTATGAGGAACTCACTTGAAGTTCTGAAATCTTTCAATGCTTCCCACTCCAAGCCTCTTCACCCAAATCAAGCTTTCTTTGTTCCTTGATTCTCTTCTAATTTCTATACAGCAAAATATCCCACAATCTAACTACACACCTTGCATGCAACCATTAGTGAAATTTGAAGCTTAAATTTCCCATGATGAGAGGTTGGGGCTGCGGCTGAGAAAGAGAAGAGGAGAGGGAAGGATTATGAGCTTGATTATTGTATTAAATCACATGGACTGTACTGGCTGTGAGTACAATGCAGGAAAACTAGGGTTTTCAGAGTCTGTTTAGGTCATGCCTTAGGGATGATCCCAAGGTTACTATTTGTAGCCTCGACTTGGGCCTATTTGGCCATGGTTTTGGGCCTAAATCGTAAAGGGCCAAAACCATGACTAGGGCGCCCTTGTCAGCTGCTGAGGGCGCCCCCTGAAGGTGTCCTTTAGGAAGGTCATCTAGGATTATTTATTATTGTTGAGTGGACCCTGCGCCCTCCTGGAGGGCGCCCAACCTTACTCCAAGGGTTCGAACCCTTGTCTTTAGGATCTCAAGGCCTAGGGTGAGATCTACGGTCCACAACCCAACAAGCACGAGTCTTGGGACAAGGCGAAGTGATTAAACTGTTAACGGGGGGATTTGTCTATGACCTTTTGTCCAGCAAGTAGGGCTTATTAATCATGAAGCTTTGTGAAAAAATTTTATGAGTACTAGCCCAACATGGATGTTAGACCGCCCACGATGGGTGCTAGCCCAACATGGATACTAGCCCAACATGGATACTAGCCCAACATGGGTACTAGCTCCATGTTTCCGTTTTGGGGGCCTTAGTGGGTGCTAGCCCAACGAGAGTATTCATAGCCCAACAAGCACGAGTCTTGGGACAAGGCGAAGTGATTAAACTATGTGTCGAAATGGCTCCTTTGAGTAGAATAGATCGCTGCGCCGGAACTAGCCCATCATGGGCGTGATTCCTTTTGAAGGTTTAGGTTGAGGACGCGCCTTAGTGGGATCCGAAGGTTGACATGAGGCGACCGTTCGCCCTCGCTGACGTGTTCGCATCGCAACGGTTCTTGGAAATCGTGCCAACTTAAGTGACATCATCTGCACATTTTCCCAGGCTTTTGTACTTTAAACTGATACGGATCTACTTTTCCTCCACTTTCAGATTTCTTTTACCCTTTTCACTTCCCTTACCTCCGTTTTCTTCTCTCTAAATCGTCTTTCGTCGTTCAAATTGTTACGGTCTTTGGGGATCACTGCGCCTACCGTTTGTGGATCGTTCGGAGCCTGCTTTCATTCTCACTCCTTCGCTGTTGTTTAAATCCAGGTAACCCTATCTGATCTTGTTCTTTATAAGTTAAATCAGTAGTATGGTGGTAATTAGGGAGTGCGATGGGGCGGGTAGGGAGTTATCCCCAGCGAATTCAAAGGAGAGGTGTAGGTTGTGGAGGGAAAGTGTTAGGCATGCGAAGCGGTCAGATGGGACCACTGATTGGGTAGTGTTCGAGAAGGCCTACTACTGTCACTCCTTTTTAACAGAGTTTTCGAGCGATTCAGACGAGGGTGAAGGAGGGAGTAGTAGTGGGAATTCATCTGACTGTGTTATTCATTCTGTTCGCCCAGGTCCTTTTTGTAGGAGAGTAATTTGTTACATGGCGTCCTCTAGTGGATCAGAGCAGGAGAGTTTCGCCGATGAAGTGCTTCGTTCAAAGTTCGTGTACATGGAGCCCCAACGAGTGGCGTTTTTTCGGAGTAAGCTGCACGTGTCCTCTATGGGATTTGAAGAGGACGTGTTCTTGGAACATTGTCGCCCAGGTGAGAAAGTGTGTTTACAAAGACCGAAGGGGGTGAAGAGTGAGATGTTTCACATGTATACGGCTATTTTTGAAGATCTGGGTGTGAAGTATCCCTTCACGCCCTTTGAGGTTGACGTCCTCAATTGTTTGAACGTGGCGCCGTCTCAGCTGCAGCCAAACAGCTGGGCGTTTATACGCGCTTTTGAGATTTTATGCGAGGGGCTGGGTTTCCAGCCCTCAGTTGGATCCTTTTTCATGTTTTATGGCACGAAGGGGGTAGATAAGTTGTCTTGGGTGTCTGTCAGTGCGCATCCTGGCAAGAGGTTGTTCCCACCCTATGCCTCTCATTATAAGAATTGGAGGCAGACGATCCTCAGGACCCGGGGAAGAAAAGATTGTGAGGCAGCTGCTGTGTGGGTTGATGGTAAGCTGAGGTTTCCCATATGCTGGACGAGTGCTCCGGCGTCTATCATGGGTTTTGACTACGAGAAGCTGGAAGCGTACGACCAGGGCGTTGTCTGTTTTTTGGATAAGATGCTGCCCATGAACATCCGTGAGTTGTTGAATAGGGAAGGGGATGTGAATAGTTTAGACGCGTACTTACATGAGTTGAATTTATTTATGCCTATACTGTGTTTTCCTATTTTCTTGTCCTCTTAACCTTTCCGTTTTCATTTCTGTAGAGGACATGGCGCCCATGACTGCGGCGGAGAGGAAGAAATATCTCGAGGAAATGAAGGCAAAGAAAGCTGCTGAGGGGTTGGCAGCCACTGACCCTGCTGGACTCATCACACTCAAACCGAAGAGGAAGGCTGATCATCCGCCCGAGTCTCAGGCTGAGTCCCTCGCAGCGGCCATGCAGGATAAGGCGTCGCCTGGGAAAGATGATAAAGGGAAGGCAGTAACTGAGAAAAAAGGTAAGAAAACGCCCTCCCCTTCCTTGATTAGCGCCATCAAGACCAGTGGATCGGTGCAATCTTTCTGGGATAAGGATTTTGACTACGGTGCCTATGTCAAAGAGAGGTTGGTCTTTAATCCAGAGGATGCGGAGGCTGGGAACCAGGGCGCTGTTCCCTTTATGACGAGAGATGTGGGAGTTCATTGCTTGCGGTCCATAATGCTCTTGGACGAGATAGATTGGAAGCATGAAGAACTGGTGCAGAATGAAGAGGCCCTTCAGGCTACGGTGAGGGCATTGGAAAAAGAGGTGAATGAGGCCAAGGATGCACGGGAGAGAGAAGTGAAGGAAGCCAGAGAGGCGGTGAAACTTGAGTGTGATAAGCGCATCTCCGATCTGAAAATTGGTTATGCAACGGATCTTGCTGGGAAGGACGGAGTTATCGCTAAGCTGCAAAATGATGTAGCGGCTGGAGCGGAAAGGGAGGATCAGCTTAAGGCTGAGGTTTTCGATGCGAAGGGCGTGCTAGCTCTGAATTTTGATGCTGGCTTTGAACGGGCTAAAGCTCAAGTCGCCCTTCTGCACCCTGGCGTCGATCTTTACGCCCTTGATTCCTTTAAAGTTATTGTAGATGGTGCCCTAGTGGACGAACCATAATTTCACTTGTTGTAATTTTTAATTTATTTTGAACTCAGTACTCTTCTTTGAATTTGTAATGATGCATCATTTTCCTTAAGCTTCTCGAATGTTCCTTTTATCTTCGAATTTATTCATTTTAGAAAGCACCTCCTGGACGGTGGTTATCACTTGTGTTTGTTTCATAACTTTGTTAAAAATTGTCGGGTTGTTTCATTTTGCGCATTTACTGTTGTGTGGACCGCCCTATTTTCGCGACGTTTCAGAGCCCTCACTGGGGTTGAGGAAATAGTTGGCGATCACATTTGAAGCTCACGACGTCTTAGAGCCCTCTTTAGAGGGTTAAGGAATTAGGCAGCGTTCTTATTTTCGGCTCACGACGTCTTAGAGCCCTATTTGGGGTTAAGGAATTAGGTGGCGATCTCATTTTCGGCTCACGACGTCTTAGAGCCCTCATTAGGGTTAAGGAATTAGGTGGCGATCTCATTTTTGGCTCACGACGTCTTAGAGCCCTCATTGGGGTTAAAGAATTAGGAGGCGATCTCATTTTCTGCTCACGACGTATTAGAGCCCTCATTGGGGTTAAGGAATTAGGTGGCGATCTCATTTTAAGCTCACGACGTCTTAGAGCCCTCATTGGGGTTAAGGAATTAGGTGGCAACCCTCGCTGGGGTTAACGAATCAGATGGCGATCCTATTTAAGATTTTGGTGTTGTTGATCTGTTATAAGCAATGTGAGTAATATGAAACAAGTGATATATATATATATATATATATATATTAATAAGAAAGCTCGGCCTCATTAAAAACCCCTACTACTGCGGGGGAAAAGAGTGCCCATGCTCCTTTTCCTTTAGGCCGTACAGAGATAGCGCAATATATAAGATAGAAGACAAAGTAAAAATTAAAATGGTTTTGTTGACCCTCTAGTTCGCCTTTGAATTGTTGTGGCGAGCTTATCCTTGCTTTGTAGCTGAATCAAGGACGTGCTTAGGTTTGTGAAATCCCAGAATCATGTTTGTTCCCTTTGGTAGGTCTGTCTTGCTAGCTTTCTTTGTGAAATTTCCGGTGCGCCAGGCTGGCGTGCTGACTGGCTTGAATATATCTGTCTACTGGACTGGATATATAGCGAGGCGACGACACACTTCGGCGGGATGGACGCTAAGCATATCTATCGGCTGACGAGCGGTAGGATTCAGATTTGTCTTTAGGAGCTCTATTATGCTCAGCTCTTCATCCATCAAACTTTCCTTTGGGCCTTTCGCTACTTCTATGCGTTCTTGCTGAAACTCTTCTTCTGGATTTGTGCTAACGATGTTCACCTGGTGTGCTTTTAGGTCGCTGCTTCCTTTCCTTTCTCTCTGCAGCTTCAAGCTATTGTGATAACATTCTCGTGCAATTTTCTGATCTGCTCTGATGGTGCCGACCCGTCCATTGTCCAGTGGGTATTTCATGACGAGGAACTTAGTGGAAAGATAGGCGTCAAGGACGTTGAAGGCCGGAAGGCCTATTATGATGTTGTAAGAACAGGGCGAGTTTACCACTAAATATTTAATCCTTATGGTCTTGGCGCTGTTACCTGTGCCGAAGGTTGTCTTCAAGGTGATGTATCCACGAACATGTACCTGCTCCCCTGTGAAGCCAGCCATGATTCCCTTGAAGGGTTGCAACTGGTCCTCATCCAATCCCATTCTTTCAAAAGCAGAGTAATAAAGGATGTCTGCGGAGCTGCCAGGATCAATCAACACCCTCTTGACATCCCAATTGAATATTTGCACAATAATGATCATGGGATCGTCATCGTGGGGGATCACTCCTTTGCGGTCCTCGCCTGAGAAGGTGATATCCGTCTGGCATTCTGGCTCTGTCGTGGTGTGGTCATCGACCAACATTATCTGCCTCACATATCTTTTTTGGGAGGTGCTGGATTCTCCTCCTCCTGTGAAGACGCCAGATATGGTGTTCAAAGTGTGGCGCTCACCATCCTTCGCCACATCTTTCTCCTTTTGGGTGTCTTCGAGGGGACGCCCTTCTCCTTCTCTGCTTTCCTTCACGTATCCTCTTAGCCTACCATTCTGAATCAGCTTCTCAATCTCTCTTTTCAGGTGGATGCAATCATCTGCGGTGTGTCCTTTTATGCGGTGATACTTACACCAGGCCTCCTTGTCGTTTCCCATGATGTTTCCTCTCGGTAGCGGGGGTTCGGGGATAAGTCTAGAATGGTACACATCTCTCCAGATCTGCTCACGGCGAGTGTTGAGCGCCATAAAGGATTCTGGCAGGGGTGCGCACCTATCCTGGACGTGACGCTTGTTTGGCGCTCTGTCTCTGTGGGTGGGTGGATAATAGTTGCGGCGATGGTCGTAGTTGTTGGGGCCACGTTCTCTGGAATCTCTTGCTTTCTTTTCAATGTTGCTTTCCTCTCCCTTTATGTAACATTCCGCCCTGGACATGATCTCCTCCATGGAATCGGCTGGTTTTTGAGCCAGCGATTCGTTGAACTGTCCGACGCGGAGGCCGTTTTGGAAAGCTCCCACGAACAGCTCCTGGTTCGGGTTCACGACTTTAATTGTGGCGTCATTGTATCTTGCAAGATATTGACGGAGGGTCTCATTCGACCCTTGGCGGACGTTGAAGAGGCTGGTAGATGACACCTTGCAGTGGCGACTAGCCGAAAACTGGTGTGTTAATTTGCGCGTCATGTCTTGGTAACTGACGATGGAGAAACGGGGCAAGTTCATGTACCACCTGAGGGTGGCATCTTTGAATGTTCCTGCCAACAGCTTACACTTGACGGAGTTAGCAGCGCCAATGATGGCCATCTGGGTGTTGAAAGCTGTTACGTGCTCCACTGGGACGCTCTTTCCGTCGAAAGACGAAAGAGAGGGTGGCTTGAAGTTTTTCGGGACCGGCGCGTTCCAAACTTCGGCGCTAAGTGGTTGCGGATCTGGATCTATTGACTCATCTTATTGGGATTCGTTCCCCTCAGCGTGTTGTTGTTGTTGCTGGATTCTCTCCATTGTCGCTTGCAGAGCTTCGTTGTGGTCGCGAAGCTGCTGGATTTGTTGATGTAGGGCTTCCAAGGCCGCCGGGTCCGTCATCAATGGCGACGATGACGGTCGTTTGGGTTGGTATGTGAGGTTTGAAGCCATCGGTTGGAGATTTAGCGATTGGGTTCGCAAATCTCAGGGTTTGGTTCGGTTTTTGTTAAACAAAGCGCAGATCAAACGTTTGATTGAAGTCAGAGTTTACCAGGAAAAAGATGGATTTAGGGTTGAATCGCGGCGGATTCGGAAGTTTCAGGGTTGCTCTTGAGAAACACGGTGGATTCACGGCGTTCTGGTGATTTTCAGAGGCTGTGGATCGACTGTCTTTCCTTCAGAGATGATGGCTAGGTCAGTTTTACCGTAGCCCCACGGTGGGCGCCAACTGTACTGGCTGTGAGTACAATGGAGGAAACTAGGGTTTCCAGAGTCTGTTTAGGTCATGCCTTGGAGGTGATCCCAGGGTTACTATTTGTAGCCTCGACTTGGGCCTATTTGGCCATGGTTTTGGGCCCAAATCGTAAAGGGCCAAAACCATGACTATGGCGCCCTTGTCAGCTGCTGAGGGCACCCCCTGAAGGTGTCCTTTAGGAAGGTCATCTAGGATTATTTATTACTGTTGAGTGGGCCCTGCGCCCTCCTGGAGGGCGCCCAGCCTTACTCCAAGGGTTCAAACCCTTGTCTTTAGGATCTCAAGGCCTAAATGGTGAGATCTACGGTCCATGGACATAACATTAGTAAGCTTGCATGTTGATTTCATAGGGTTTTAGTGAGGAATGGTAAGGATTGGGTGAGATGAAAGTGAGGGGCGAGTGAGGGGATTAGAGAGAAGGAGGAGAGTCTGAGTTTTAGAGAGAGAAGTGAGTAGAGAAAATGAGAGAAAATGAGGGTTTTGGCCTTTAATAAGTCACAAGTGCCAATTACCAATTTACCCTTCTCATTAACTTGTAATTCCTATACTTTTCGTTCTTCCTCTGTTAATTAACGCTGCCCAGTTAAATATTCTCTGTAGTCTGTTGGGATAATGTGTGAGGTAATACATGAAGTTTTCATATTCTTCGTTATAAAATTAACCCTTCATAAATATTTCTTCTTTGTTATGCTCAACTGATATTGTCGTCTGTTGAGAATTTAAAGGGATGTAAAATGCCACTTAACACTCACCACTGGCTGATTCTCTCGTTCAAACTTGATCATCGGGTTTTCCATGACCACTCAAAGGCCTGTCATCTCAATTATTCATATAACTTGCTCAAGCTGATAGGTTAAGGCTGACTTTAGGGCTAGGGTTTCCGATCCCATAGGTTGAAATGATTCGTTAATGACTTTCTTAACTGAGAGGCTAGGTGCACATTTCATAATTCTTACCTAGCAGGAGGTATGGTTGGCTGAATCAACACGCTCGACACGCTTCACTAAGCTCCATACTTGTACACCTCTTGCAAATCCAAATTAGGGTTACTCATGTTTGAATATTTTTACTGAATTCTGTAAGTTTCCTTCATTGTTCGTATAATCTTTCTGTGACGACATCAGTCGATCTTACCTTTCTTTAAATATTCTCACTCTTCGAGAAGTCTAATGCACCACAACTGATTCCAAGAAATTCTTATCTTAATCTTTTGCCCCGTATGGCGACGTCTCATACCTATAATCACACAATACTTCATATAATGTCGTTCCTACACTGGAAGAATATCTGATGTTGTGTATACTCAAACGGAAGTAAGGACTACTCCAACTTACTCTACTATTCAAAAATTCAAGCAGGATGTATCACTTCTAGTATTTGTTTCTTTCTCTCTGGAACCATGATATAAGACTTACCATCACCGTAAATGTTGCTTCCACTCCCACTGCAGAATCCTTAAGGGCTCGGGAAATCTTACAGGTTACTCGCGCTCCGCTCTAACTAGTCGACAACAACGTGCATCTTAATAACTTAGAAATTCATCTTCCTTGCTAGGATTTCGACAATCTTACATCAATCACGATACATCCTGGTCGTATCGAGATGAGTAGAAACTGTCATCATGGATCTCTTCTAGAACTTATCTTGTATCATTCAAAATACACACCTTGTTTTCGAAAAAAACTCTGTTCTGGTTGCTACTATAGTGGTACGGATTATCTCATCATTCTCTTAATCCCATACCTATAACCTGAACATGTGTAATCCCATACCACAGACCACGAGTGACCTTCCAACCCGGGCAACTATATTCTTTTCTCTACCTGTGAAACTTCAATTTCAAGATCTCCGAACTCCTCAATTGAAATGCGTTCGATATCATCAATTTTGCTCTGAGTAGTACCTTCTCACTTAAACATTAGCTACTGTACTTGCCGTTCTTGATCGATACTTCTAGTCCAAAAATAAAATCTTTCGGGTGCAACATTCACCATTGTTGCCTCATACACAACTCTTTTCTAACTAAATTTTCACTTTCGGCCTTTTGAAGATACTGAACTGAATAGCTAGATTACTATACTAGCGGTGACTCCAATCACTTTAGACTTAATGTGGTAGGAACACATCCTTTATATCCTTACCACATTCTCTTAACTACTTCGATTTTCCATTACTCATGAGTTTCGCGGTTTCGAAGTATCACTTAGCTTGACTCTTATGATTTCCCATTAGGACTCATGTTATACTTAAGTCGTCATTACTTTCTACTACTCCATGACATAAAAATTGAGCACTACATACTTTCCATGCAATTCATCCAACAAGAACTCTGTAGTACCCTAATTTTGTCCTACGCATTTTAAAACCAAAAATCAAAAAAAATCAAAGAGGGGAAAAAGTCAAAAGTCAACAAAAGTCAACAGAAAAGTCAACTTTTCAAAATTAAGAACTTCGCAATGCGAAGCTCACTTCGCACTGCGAAGTCTGCGATTTTTCTGCAGATTTTTGGTTTCTTGGATTTAATTCCAGATTTTGTTGCACATCACTTCCATAATTATTTTAAGTAGCATTCATGGCCAATTGGGCCAAGCAAAGCCAGAGTTGAAGGACTTGCCATTAATGCCAAGGTTAGAAGCTTTTTCTTCCAACCTAGCATGTGACAAGCAAGTGGGCTTGCCCTTGGGCAGCTCTAGCCCCTCCCAGGTGACCTGCTAACCACCACAAGGTTGCCAGCCACCTGCTTGAGGACTTTCCTCCTGCTTGCTGCCCCAAAAACCAGTCAAACCAGCTGGATTTTCTCACTTGAAAAGCCATGAGTGCCTACTCTGTTTTGCAGCAGCTTTTCACCCTCTCACACCAGCCAATTTTAGCCTTTTCATCCCTCAATCTCTGCACAATACAGTGCACGTTTTTATTGACCAACCATTGAGATTGCAAGGATTGATCCCCAAGCATTAGTCATGTGCAAATCAGCTTTGTTCTTCATCATTACCTTCTAGAATAAGTTGAATTTGTGGCTGAAATCAAGCTGGATCTTGCCCCTTGGCACAAGGCAGGGTTGCCTCTATCCATTAGCATTTAATGCAAAGGGATTCAGCTTGATCTTGGCCACAAATCAGCTGAATCAAGGGATTGTGTAATGATGACAAAGATTTGATTTTGGCCTATAAATACAAGGCAATGCCCAAGGATACAAACACTCACAATTTAACAGAAAACACAACACTCAAAGAGCAGAAACTCTACTCATTTCAACCTACAAATCTCCACAAATAACCAGAAACAAACCAATCCATTACAAAGTTCCAAAGCCTTCACCAATATTCAAACCTTTGTGAAAGCTCTCAACCAAATCAAATCAAGTGCAGCTGGAGCTTTGCTAAGGAGTTCTGTAAGTTACTAAGCTCTTTATCTTGCATATCTAATTGTGTTTGCATAGCTATTTTGGCTCAAAAACTCTTTGTCCTAAAAAACCCCTTTTGAATTTCAAAGAAATCCCAAGGTTTTCAAAACATCAAAATTGGTTTGTACAACCTTTTTCACCCCAAAAACTCAAAGCTTTTCACCCATCTATAAGGTCTTGAGTGTGTTCAGAAGTTGTTTCTGAACAAATGTTCAGAAACAGCTTCTGAACCCAAAATTTCGCATGCTTCGCAGTGCGAAGTCATGGTCGCAGTGCGACCATGACAGAACTCAGAACCTGAGTTTTTGTGTCCAAACAACCAATTTTTGAGGTTCTAGCCCCAGAGCTCAGAACCTAAGAGTTTTTAAACCTATGTTCTTCAAATCATAACAAGGTTTTTGCATAATTTTGGCAAAATCACAAGTTCGTATAACCATTTTGTGGATAGCTTGCAAAGCAAGTTATGTTCCCAAATTTTCAAAACCACATGAACCAGCAAGCTATGTTCAGCTTTTCAATCTAAACTTGAACAATAAATATTGTTCATGATGTTCAAAACTCAAAAATGAACATACACCGGTGATGTGCGCATTTTCGCAAAATGAGACGAACTTGCGCGTTTTCTAGCAAATTTGCTAAACCTTCCCATTTTG
This sequence comes from Medicago ruthenica, assembly GCA_018208015.1. NCBI lineage: Eukaryota > Viridiplantae > Streptophyta > Magnoliopsida > Fabales > Fabaceae > Medicago > Medicago ruthenica. The sequence continues at coordinate 44,239,714 of CM031375.1, forward strand.
GGTTTTCAAACCAAATGTTTTGACATGCCTTGGGATTTCTAAAGAATTCAATCCAAAAACATGAATGAAAAAGGGATGGTGTGACGTATGTCTCTCCATCGCCCCGATTGTACGAATGCGTGACGTATGTCTCGTCGCTCGGATAATCGTCATTCTTTTTTTTTATTATGTACAACCCTAACCAAACCAAATCTTGGCCCCTTGTGGTCAATCCAAGCCTTTTGGTCCCCCGTTGGCCATTAGACTCAACCCCTCGACTCGTTAGAGTCCACTCGGTCAATGTTCGACTCGTCCGAGTCCATTGTACCCGTTCTTAATCTCAATGGATCAATCGAACAATCGCCCGACTCTTCGGAGTCCACTCGGTCAATGTTTGACTTGTATGAGTCCATTGCACCTCTTTTGGTCCCATAGCGACCAATTTCAACCCTCTACCCTAACGGACGTACCTTTTAACAATTCTAATGTGGTTCGCGAACGAACGCTTAATAAGTCTCCAAGTGCGAGCATACAAGCAACGTTTAATCGCAAGAATTCGGTTAAAACATCGTCCAATTAAAATCAACCAACACACATACGTTTTTCTACCAAAGAACTACGTATGCTTTGAATTCTCCGACTACCGGGAGATACGTAGGAGCAAGATCGACATCTTGTCAAGCACAATAATAAAAACTTTTTTTTTTTCTTTCTTTCGTTTGTTTTTATCTCTTTCCCCCCCATATTATATTTTTAGCATAAATGAACATGTACGCAAAGTATTAAAAAGCAATTCAAGTTTTAACCAAATAGAAGGTTCCCGTTGAGTACAACGGACGTGAGGGGTGCTAATACCTTCCCCTCGCGTAACCGACTCCCGAACCCGACAATGGTTGCGATGACCTAATCCTTATCCTCATCGTCAAAAGGGTTTTATTATCGTTTCCCTTTACAAAAAAACTTAAGGGTTTATCAACGTTCCCTTTACACAAAAACTTTGGTGGCGGCTTCACAAAGGCACCTCCGAGCGTTTACGGACGTCCTCGGAGGAATCTGCGCGTCTTTTTCCCGACGGAAAAAAACGAGGTGCGCACAGCTGGCGACTTCACTGGGGACCCTGTTCCCACTAGTGAGTCAAGCCTAACCTATTTGGGTTAAATAACAATTGCTTTAATTTCTTTGCGTGCCATGTTTATTTATTTTATCCATGCATGTTATATTTATGCTTTATGTTTATATTTGCTTTATTTGCTTTATATTCATATTATATATCAAATGTGGGGGTTACTTGAGTGATGTTACTCCACATTGTTCGGGTTAATGCCGGACGTGTGAGGCTCTCTACCCGAGCTTGAGAAAAACACTAAGTTAGAAGGAGGTTGTGTGCGGAAGCCCGCGTTGACGTATGTCCGTGAGGTAGGATGTCCAACCCCGCTTAGATGAGATTTTCACGTGGAATTAATTGAAGTCATGTCGACGTATGTCCATAGACAACCCTAATTCCATGTGAGGTCTATGACTCTAAGGACCTCTTCTTAGGAGATTTCCCAATTTAGAGCCTACATGTGAGGATGGGGGAATTCTGAACCTACATATCACACCCTTGCACGCCACCCATTCCCTTCACTCATGCTTGTTACTTTGTATTTTGTTTTCCCATCAGGGGGCAATCAGCATTTATTTACTTGTTATTTAATATGCATAATTATAATGGACCTTTGTGTTGAGAGAGAGTTTCTTTTTTAAAATTCGAGCACTTCGCAGAGCAAGGGTATATTCGCACTGCGAAGTTGTTTTTGAGGTTCGCAGAGCAAACTTACTTCGCAGTGCGAAGCCTGCGAATTTTGTCAGCCCAGATTTCAAAAGTCACTAGCCAGCATTAACTCCCTCCAACCACTTATTTCCACTATCTTTTGTCTAATAGTTATTTTATTATTAAACTTGTATAACCAAAAAACAGCTTTTCTTTTCCTCACAAAAAACAACTCTTCAAAAACAAAAAATCATACCCATTTTTCCATTTTTCTTCTTCTTTTCTAATCCAAGTAAAAATCACTCTTATCTGCAAGCAGCAAGGTACGATTCATCTTCTCTATCCTACTTTATTTCTGATTCGTGTTATGGGTTTTAGGTTTTGGCTAAAACTTTTAAACTTCCATTTTAGGGTTTAAGAATTGTAATTAGTTCCTGTTTTTTTCTTGCCATGTTAGGAATAAGTTACAATCTAATAAATGTATGTCATGGGTAGTTAAAGTAGGCTCATTTCCTTTCCCATTTGCGAGTAATCTTACACGAAATACACTCTACCCATTTTATAGAAATTTGATCAAAGCAAGTTGCCATGTTAGTTGTAAACATTACCCATGCATTTATCCTTAATCATTCATCTAACAGGCTTTGTTTAGAGTTTAGTTTAAGAGTATAGGGTAGTTACCCAGGGATTTTATGGATTTGTTCTGTCAGGGTCGCAGAGCAAAGATGAACTTCGCACTGCGACCCATCTTTCTGGGCAGCCCAGAATTTTCGCATGGCTTCGCACTGCGACCATGTGTTCGCAGTGCGACTGTAGCAGAAACAGAACACATGTTTTCATTATTTATGCCTTCCAATCCCATTCATTTCACCTCATATCACTTTTAATCACTTACAATCATGCTGACTTTGCCCTTTTCCTTGCAGATGGCACCAAGACCAATTGGGAAACGCTCAAGGGGTGAGGCATCCGGATCGAGACCACAAGGGGGTTTTGATGCCTCACGCTTCCTAAGTCTTCGGAACCAGGAGAGATATGAAGAGCTTCTTGGCAGGACCTTCTGGCCAGAGAGACAGTTCATAATAAGTGACAGGGGCCCTTGGAGGGAGTTGGCCCGATTAATAAACCATCGCCAATGGGGAGTTTTGGTAAACCCTCCCCTTAACCTCAACTATGACATAATCCGGGAATTCTATGCAAACGCCATTCCCGTGGATCCAGAGGGGGAGTTTACGTACCAGACCATGGTGCGTGGTCGGATCATTCGATTCGATCGCGACGCCATCAATACCTATCTCCGAAACCCTTTCCAATTGGAGGATGATGAGCTGTGTGCTTTCCATAAGCACCAGAATCGTGGTAATTGGAACCACGATCTCTACGCTCAAACCATTTTCCAATCCGGAAAGAGTTATGAGCTTAATGCAGCAGGGCAACCCACAAAGGCCCTCAGGGGCAACCTTACCACCTATGCCCAGGTCATTTTCCACCTCATTGTCCACAACATAAAACCTAAAAGCCATACCTCCTCCACCACCATGGATGTTACCCCCCTTATCTACTATATCCTCACCGGTAAGCAAGTAGATGTGGCCAGGGCCATTTGCCAGGAGATTAAGATAGTGGTCGAGAGTGGCATCAAGCCACCGGCCAAGAAGATGTGCCCACTTGCTTTCCCGGGTCTTATCATGGGACTCTGCCGGGACGCCCGCATAGTTATCCCTCCCCAGGTGTCCGAAACCATTAAGAACCCCATTACGGACGAGTACATCTCTAGGCACTGCACGGGACGGAGAGCGAGGGCACAGCAGCCACGGCCTAGACCTCCACCAGCATCAGGGGATTGTCGCACTTGCACTTTCATATTGGAGCAGAATGCCTCCTCCCATCGATACATGACTATGATGCATGATTCCATGTATCGTCTGCAGAGGCAGTTAGGGAGGCCGACAGATCCTGATGATCAGATACCGACATCCCAGATGTTCGCGGCTCATGGTCGTTGGCCCGGGGATAGGCCAGAGCATGCAGAGGCTGGAGGCAGTGGTACAGCGGCCGGAGGCCAGGGAGGAGGTGATGAGGAGGATGAGGACGAGGAGGACGAGGATGAGGAGACCGAGGATGATGAGGCTTTCACGCCTTGTGTAATATCCCGCTTAAAAGTATCAATTAAACGTGTTAGAAGCTTCATGAGCAAGCAATGGCAATGTTGTAATTATAGGAGTGGCAAGGTGGTAAATAAGAGGAAATGGCTTAAAGGATAAATATTAATTTTGGGCTATGTTCTACTCATTTTTCTTCCATTCAAAAATGAGAAATTTCTCTCCCTTTTCTCTTCCATTTTCGCCCCATCCTCCCCTCTACCTTCATCATCAAATCATCATCTTTTGAGCTAGCAACTTCTCCCAAAATCTTTGTGTGATAAGCAAGCTTGTGTTGGAAGAATTTTGGAGCAAGAAGAAGAAGCAAAGCAAGAAAAGGACAAGTGAGGAGCTAGGGTTTTGAAGAAATGCTTGGCAAAGGATTGGAATCAAGTTAAAGGTGAGCTCTTAGAGGGTTTTAGAACCCTAATTTGTTAAGCTTTAAGTCTTAGTATTAAGAGTTAATTTGTTAGTTTCATGCCTTGATCCCTTAATGGTTTGTGGATACATGGATTAATATGTGATAACTTGTTCATATGTCATAGAAATCCTTTCCCTTAAGTTGTTTGATGATTGGACATGTTTTGGTTAGCCTAGGAAGTGAAATTTTGAGTGCTGCTGAAGCCAAAATCGTGCTCCGATTTATGGGCATCGTGCTACGATTTTATACCCTGTTTTTCATGAAACTTTCGCAGAAAATCGTGCTACGATATTACCATATCGTGCTACGATATTGGACTCATCAGCATCTTTTTTTTGTGTGTTCTGGCTTTGAGATGGGAAAGGATTAGGGATAGGCATGGCATTAGGAGATGTTTACATGTACTCCTAGGTTATATAGATGTGTACAGGGCTTGGTAATGGGATTAATTCTTGAAGTGAGATCCCTACATTCAATTAAGAATGTGCAAGCTTAAGAGCATGAGAGTTGGTATGTTTTATTGATCATAGTTATAGACGAGTTACGAGAGTTGGATCCCCAACAATCATAGGAGGCTTATGAGAACGATAAGCCAGGTCATAGATTACAGGTTATAGATTACAGGTTATAGATTACGGGTTATGGTTTACAGTATTGTTATAGAATCAAAGTAACAGATTATACGCTCATATGTTAAAGTTAAAGAATTAAAGATCAAAGTTATTGGCGTGCTTGCACGTTTCACAGTCATAGGCATGTTCAGCAGACTCCGGGATACGCCGGATGGGACTTCTCCGAGAGGGTTGTCCACATGCAATTTCATAGGGAGTCCGGTGCTAGCCTGATTGTCAGGAGTTTCATCGGGTCATAGGGAGACGTATCTCGGGGTTGCTCCACCCGGGGTGCCCTCCGTAAAATTGAACTCAGATAATTGTTTGTTCAACGCTAACAGCTAACATAAAACTGCTATCGAACTGTTTATAAGTTTTATGTTTTACAGTTATAGTTAAAGTTACAGTTACAGTCACAGTTACAGGAAACATACAGTTATAGTTATAGACAGTTATGAGAAAGTGATCTTAGGTCTTCCCCTCGATCACTAAGTCATAGATACAGGCATGATCACAGTTAAGGATTTAGGCAATTATAGTTATAGTCATAGGCCGTCATGGCAATGGTTATAGACAGCTACATCAAAGGTCATAGACAGTTTAAGTTTAAAGTCATAGGCAGGTCAAAGACTTGGCGATCCTAGAATTCCCCGAGATTGCCAAGGTAGGCATGGCGACCCTAGGTTCCCTGTGGTTGCCAACAGTAGGTTGGGTAGAGCTCACTGAGACATTATGTCTCATCCCATTCCTTCTGGTGCAGGTTCACAGGTTAGTCAGAGGTTCGTGACGAAGATCTTCATGGAGGTACTGGAGGGAGTGCGATTACTCGTTGTGTACCAGCTCAGAAGCTTAGTGGACATTTGTATAAGCATTGTATAAATATTGGATTATTTGTACAACGAGTAATATGTATTCTTTCATTATTTATGTATGAGTTTAATTATTGAAATTTTTAAATGTATCCAGTATCAGTTTAACGCACATGCTAATATACTAGTTAAAATTAGTATGGGTGTTACAATTGGTATCAGAGCAGGTCGATTCAGACCGTGCCATGGGTCGTTTAAGATTCAATAAAAGTAGTGGAATCATTGGGTTCCAGATGTTGTTCTAAATGTCATGTCTAGTTGAGCCTGATCAACTCAGTCTAGTATATGACAGTTAGGACAAATATCCGAGAGCTGAATGTGACCAAGGAGGAAAGAAGTGTTCAAAGGGTGAAGGTTAAGACGTCAGATTCTAAGACGGAATTTTGCAAAGTGTTTAATGTCAAAGGATGGTTCTCTAGCAGTGAAGGGACTGAGCCTGTTAATGGCATAGTTTCAGGATTATAAGAGGTATTTAAGAGAAGGGTCAAGTACCTTAACTAGTTGGACGCATCATTGAGCGATGCTTTCTCCGAGGAGATGTGTAGAGTAAAGGATTATAGAATACTTAGAAGAATGATTTGGAATCCTAACGGGAACCGTAATTCGGAAAGTTAAAGTTAAGAGTTGATTAGAGTTTTAATTCCGGCTGCAGATGCAATGGATTGTGTTACCAAACCCAGCGACTTGGAATAAGGAATGGACAGTTAATTATTGAAAACTCTGGGCTTCCAGTAAGGACATAGTGTGTAAGGACGGAAGGACTTGCGCACGCGGATCGGATGAGATTTAGATCTCTGATGGATAAGAGACTCGTTTAGGGATTATGAATACAGTAATAAGTTATAGGAAGGATTCAATGGAAAATGTTAAGTATTGAAGCTTACAGATTTATTAATCGGGTACTCGAAGAGGTGTATCATATGTTTGAATTTACAGGAGAGCCGGAGAAAGTTGAGTTATATCCAGACGGATTATTTTCGGAGAAACCCGAGAAGTAACCAAGAGTTATGTTAGAGTCATGTGGACCTAAGTGTCTTGGAAAAGGTTGTGGATGAGAAATCCCTACGGATAATTACAGGGTGAGATTCGATTCATTAATCGATTAAGTACGTGAAAGATGAGGATTTCCGGAAGTCATAGAATGTTTCTAGAAGTTGCCACCAGTAATTAATGTATGAACTTAAGTTGTTTTAATAGGAGCATGATTGGGCTCGTATTCATTGTTAAAGACTGTCTACAGAGTTCGGTGTTTTCATAAAAGTAAGAATTTTGTTTATGTTCGAAAGGAAAAGCAAAGTCAAGCGTCGAGCAATCAGTAAGTTTAACAGGTGGTTTAAACCATAAGAGAAATTATAATGCAAGACGGTTATGTAGGGTAACTACAAAGTTATAAAGTCAAAGGATTGGCCAAAGGGATTTTATATGGTAATAGGGGAGTATTACTTTTATCCCAAGGTTAATTGTTTAAATCAGAGTTGCGCAGCGGAGAAGTAATTCAATTATGAGTTAACAGACAAATCAAAGCTGAAGTTTAGAGAAAAGGATGTTTGTGAAGTCCTTGTCAGAGGAATTACAGGAAAAGCATTCAGAGATTAATTCTCAATTTACAGAATATGTGTAAGTAGTGATGACTTGAACTTATCATCAGTTCTAACAGGAAATTTTAATAGATAAGTCGAAGGATGTTTCAGATCTCGAAACTCGTGGGATAAGAGAATCGAAGCAGTTGATAACTTAAAAGAATGTGTTTACAGCAAAATGAGTTCATAGTGAAGGAAGCCACAATTCATACGATGATCCAGCTGTTTAGCTCAGTAACTTAAAGTTAACTTGAATAGTAAGTTTAACCAAAGAGGAATTATGTCGTGGCATACAGTTATCCCGCATCGTATCCGCGTTATGTTAGCATGTCGCATATAACAGGCAAGTAACAGATTATGATTGGTATTATGTATACTGATCAGGCAGAGTTTATGCTACTTAGATAGTAGTGTAACATATTTTATAGTCGTGTGACATGTATCGGTAACAGTGGTACGCAATCGGAAATGTTATAGCAGGAAAATCTCAGTTGAAGAGTTCAGAAATTTTTGGACTTAATGTTAACAGTTAAAGGAAGGAAATGTTTTACGCAGACCAGAAGAATACTCATAGTTTACAGTAAAAGACTACGTGAATTGGAGTTATGAATTAAATGATTCAGAGTTTAAGAGTGCTATTTTGATAGCGAACAGAATGGAGTTTTCTTTTCGAAAACGGAGAATGTCCTTGGACAAAATAAATTATAACGCCAACGGAATATAACCATAATTTATGTTATGGGATTGTGAATGTTCAAAGAATACAAAGATGAATTAAGAGTTAAGAGAGTGACCTTGGTTGACGTGGTTTTGTCTCAAGTATAAGTTGATTATGTATGGTGTCCCATTAGTTGGACAATGACGGGGCGGCGTACTGTGTACACGATAGGAGTGTGCACGTACTCGATCATGTATAGAAGCTATGTGCCATGGATAATAGTATATGATGGTATGTGAGACGACTTATGTTATACGTCACTGGTACTAAACTTTCATAAGTTGAAATTATTGGAAAAGCAAGTATTAATTTCCATGAGTAAAGAATATCGTAATTGAAGTAAGATTGTCAGAATCATAGAAAGAAGAAAACCCTAAGACCTTTAGCTACGTGTTATGGTGGATTAGTTAAATTAGAGCACGAGTGGCTCATAAGTTTTCTAGAGCTTTAAGGAGTACTACAATGGAAAGGTGAACAATGGTCATGGTTGTGATAATAGTTACATCAGGATGTCAGATAGAAAGGAATTTGTACCAAAAGTACGGCCACCTTCTTGTATTTGAATCGTGAAAGTACTTGCTGTGGACTTCAATTTCCCGTTTGAGAATGTTGGATATCAGATGCTAAGCAGTGTAAGACTAGTCTATGTGAAGAATGATACGAATGTAACAGTAACAGGTCGTCTTGCGAGGCGAAAGTTAAAGACAAAAGTTCTTTTGAATTAAAAGTAAAGTAATAGATTCCTCGGAAAGTTAGAATAATTGAGGAAAATCAGAATGACTCGACGTCTTCAGGGTAATATAGAATGATCAATTAAAGAAGAACTGATAGAATTCGGTAAGTGAAATCCAAAACTTAATAATTCTAAATTGGATTTGAAAAGGAATATGTTGAACAGAGATCATAGTCATATGAGATGGAAAAGTTGGTTCAGATAACCATGCGTCTTTACAGGTAATAGTTATGCAAGATGCACCAAATCTTTCGGCGGAAAGGAGATTGTCATATGTTATAGTTTATAGAAATGAAAATCATGGCTAAAGAACAAGTTTTAACCAATATGGTTTAATGGAGACGCGTGACTAATCTATATGTCAGACATTAGAATTGCCATGGAATCCCAATAAGCAAAAAGAATTGGAAACTTTAATAGTAAAGAAAGAGGTAAAAGAATTTATCTTTACAGGATCTCATAAGGATTATCTAAATTTCGAGGACGAAATTTCTTTTAAGGGGGGTAGAGTGTAATATCCCGCTTAAAAGTATCAATTAAACGTGTTAGAAGCTTCATGAGCAAGCAATGGCAATGTTGTAATTATAGGAGTGGCAAGGTGGTAAATAAGAGGAAATGGCTTAAAGGATAAATATTAATTTTGGGCTATGTTCTACTCATTTTTCTTCCATTCAAAAATGAGAAATTTCTCTCCCTTTTCTCTTCCATTTTCGCCCCATCCTCCCCTCTACCTTCATCATCAAATCATCATCTTTTGAGCTAGCAACTTCTCCCAAAATCTTTGTGTGATAAGCAAGCTTGTGTTGGAAGAATTTTGGAGCAAGAAGAAGAAGCAAAGCAAGAAAAGGACAAGTGAGGAGCTAGGGTTTTGAAGAAATGCTTGGCAAAGGATTGGAATCAAGTTAAAGGTGAGCTCTTAGAGGGTTTTAGAACCCTAATTTGTTAAGCTTTAAGTCTTAGTATTAAGAGTTAATTTGTTAGTTTCATGCCTTGATCCCTTAATGGTTTGTGGATACATGGATTAATATGTGATAACTTGTTCATATGTCATAGAAATCCTTTCCCTTAAGTTGTTTGATGATTGGACATGTTTTGGTTAGCCTAGGAAGTGAAATTTTGAGTGCTGCTGAAGCCAAAATCGTGCTCCGATTTATGGGCATCGTGCTACGATTTTATACCCTGTTTTTCATGAAACTTTCGCAGAAAATCGTGCTACGATATTACCATATCGTGCTACGATATTGGACTCATCAGCATCTTTTTTTTGTGTGTTCTGGCTTTGAGATGGGAAAGGATTAGGGATAGGCATGGCATTAGGAGATGTTTACATGTACTCCTAGGTTATATAGATGTGTACAGGGCTTGGTAATGGGATTAATTCTTGAAGTGAGATCCCTACATTCAATTAAGAATGTGCAAGCTTAAGAGCATGAGAGTTGGTATGTTTTATTGATCATAGTTATAGACGAGTTACGAGAGTTGGATCCCCAACAATCATAGGAGGCTTATGAGAACGATAAGCCAGGTCATAGATTACAGGTTATAGATTACAGGTTATAGATTACGGGTTATGGTTTACAGTATTGTTATAGAATCAAAGTAACAGATTATACGCTCATATGTTAAAGTTAAAGAATTAAAGATCAAAGTTATTGGCGTGCTTGCACGTTTCACAGTCATAGGCATGTTCAGCAGACTCCGGGATACGCCGGATGGGACTTCTCCGAGAGGGTTGTCCACATGCAATTTCATAGGGAGTCCGGTGCTAGCCTGATTGTCAGGAGTTTCATCGGGTCATAGGGAGACGTATCTCGGGGTTGCTCCACCCGGGGTGCCCTCCGTAAAATTGAACTCAGATAATTGTTTGTTCAACGCTAACAGCTAACATAAAACTGCTATCGAACTGTTTATAAGTTTTATGTTTTACAGTTATAGTTAAAGTTACAGTTACAGTCACAGTTACAGGAAACATACAGTTATAGTTATAGACAGTTATGAGAAAGTGATCTTAGGTCTTCCCCTCGATCACTAAGTCATAGATACAGGCATGATCACAGTTAAGGATTTAGGCAATTATAGTTATAGTCATAGGCCGTCATGGCAATGGTTATAGACAGCTACATCAAAGGTCATAGACAGTTTAAGTTTAAAGTCATAGGCAGGTCAAAGACTTGGCGATCCTAGAATTCCCCGAGATTGCCAAGGTAGGCATGGCGACCCTAGGTTCCCTGTGGTTGCCAACAGTAGGTTGGGTAGAGCTCACTGAGACATTATGTCTCATCCCATTCCTTCTGGTGCAGGTTCACAGGTTAGTCAGAGGTTCGTGACGAAGATCTTCATGGAGGTACTGGAGGGAGTGCGATTACTCGTTGTGTACCAGCTCAGAAGCTTAGTGGACATTTGTATAAGCATTGTATAAATATTGGATTATTTGTACAACGAGTAATATGTATTCTTTCATTATTTATGTATGAGTTTAATTATTGAAATTTTTAAATGTATCCAGTATCAGTTTAACGCACATGCTAATATACTAGTTAAAATTAGTATGGGTGTTACACCTTGAGTGACCTTTTTTATGACTTCTCATATTTTGTTGATCATGTTTATGTCATCTTTTTCGTACACTTTTAGAGTTTCCTTTTTATTTGATACTTTGTAGCTATATTAATACTCTCGCTTTATTATTCGAGTACCTTTGTTTTTATTACTTAGCATTTGCATCATAATCATGCCTATTTATTAATATGTGTGAATATTGAAATTTTTTGTTATCTATCATTGGTAATGCAAATTCGACAAAACTTTCCGCAACCGAATAAGCCAAAGTTTTAACCATAAACGAATGGTAATGATAAATGTGGTTAATTTTCGCAAAGCAAAAATGCATGTTTCCTATTTCTTTCCCTGATTAATATTTGAAAGGAGAATGTATATTCCATACTAAATTATACCATGCAATTCACGTTATTTAATATGTTTGTTCTATGAACCATTTAGAACCAGCCAGATGTGAGGAATCCCCAAAGATATCATAATACATATGCAGGAGATCGACATTTTTGTTTAGCTCGATCTTTTTATGTTAAATCTGAATTTTGATTTTAATTGCATAAAAGTATTGACATGATCAAGGCATTTGTTTGAAAAAGAGAGAAAACAATCAACCACAAATAGCCCACCCTGTGAGAAGTGAGCATTTGTTAAAACCCTTTGAGCCTAACAAATCAGAATTTTTAACTATGAACTGCCAACTTTCATAAGCTCAATTGCTTAATGAGATTGCCGGAGTTTGTAAAAAATATATTTTCAGTTCATAGTTAAAACATCACTAAATTCTGATATTTTCCTTTCGATTTTTGAACCCTTAAAACATCATGATTAATGTCCCTTGCCAAGAGAGGAGGGAACATTCAATTAGGGTATCGTACCGAAGCAAAAAAAAAGGGGAGGGTTGTGAAAGTCAAACAATGTTGAATTTCTTAAATGATCTTGACGACCAAAGAAAAAAAAGAAGGAAAGAAAAGCAAAGCAAACCAAGAAAAAGAAAAGAGAAAAGAGAAAAGAAGACCGATAAAATCCAAAAGTTGTCGAGATCAAGGAGAAAAGCATTTGTGAATCACCAAAAATTGTGATTTGAACGAAGAAAGGGGTAAGTTAGAAAGAATGTTCCCTCTTGCTTGGCTATTTGAATTCAATTTCCCCACATATGACATTTCTTTTGTAGCCCAGCCAAATTACAACCCTTAAAGACCTTTTGATCAATGCTTTCATGTTTTTAAGAAACAATAATTGGATGGACATATAACTCGATCGGAATGTTAGCAAAATTGCCGGATGAGTGTTCATAACCCCTCACCATTAATATTCAATTTGTTTATTTACTTAAATGAGTGATAGGTTGGTTCATTAATAAGCATGTTATTAATTTGAACTGTACGATATGATTTTTTGTGTGATGTTTATTTCGACTTTTTCAGTACAATCTCAGAATAATAGGAGGCATAAATTTGCGTGTGCAAATTTCATATGAATCCACCAAAACCAAAAAGCCCGACCTCGCTCGGCAACCAAAACCAAAAAGCCCGACCTCGCTCGGCAACCAACAATAAGGACCAATTTCCATCTCCACCCACGATTTTAAACCAAAACCTGTTTGCACCCGGTGCACAAATCATTCAGAGTCCAACCATATTTGGTACTCTCCCCGCAACTCACAAAGGGCCCAATTGCCTTTTACGATCCTCAAACATTCAACCAAAGGGCCCAATCGGCTGATGCATCAGCAATCCCGAACACCTTTGGGGCAAGTTACTTCCCCATTAACGAAATTCTTCCCAAGCGAAATCTTTTACTTTTGTCGAAATTTCCATCTATGATAGTATATATATTTCCAAAACAAAATTTTTTACGTGGAATCTTTTATGTTTTGAATAAGTAATACCAAGCACCTTTTCTCTAAATTGTGAATACTTAAAAAAAAAACGTGCATCAAAATCTATCCATAGAGCAGATAAGCCTCGCAGGCCAAGCACGGTTAATTGCTAAAGGGATTTCTGGTCGCCGGTGAATCAAAAGGGAAATTCCCCATCAAATCAGGAGCCCGAAGTAACCATTCAAGCAAGGCTGATTAACCAGAGCACAAGCGTCTCCCAAAGGAACCATCAGTCATGCTCCTCAGCGGTTTAGCACGATTTACACAGCGGGTTAACAATCCCCTCGAGGTATTCATTCCTTATCAATTATTGCGGTATTACCCTGTCCGTATTTAAATGTATCCCCTGAGAGTTTATCCCTGTGAGGATTACCGAATGTTAATACCGGTCCACTTTTTACCTTGCCAACCTAATCTTGTTTCATAAAACCCCAAGGGTCAAGCGGAGCAAAATTCCCCAATAAACACCCTGAACATCCAAACACCAACAAAGGCGGGATATCGATCATGCTTCCAAAATGATCCTTATATCCCCATAAGCCAAACCTCATTGGTACTCCCCGGGGAGTCTCAACACCAAACAAAAGTCCAATCATTATTGGCAAACCCACACAAATTTTCGGGCTTAGGCTCGAACTACACCGGTTTTGATCCCATTTGGGTATGTAGGCAAAGGATTTTTTCCTTCCAAACCGACCAACCAAAAAACAAAAAAAGAAAGCCCAACTATCATGAACACACCCACAAACAAAGACCGACTCTGCTCGGCACCCAACGAACATTATTTCATTTCATGCATGCATATTTAAAACCTTTCATACATATGCATTTCATTTCATAAAACACGCATCCTTAACAAGGATCCTCCAGTGAGTATCACATATTCACCAGCATCCATCAACATTCAACCAGGGGCACCTATTTAGGGTAAGACCGCAGCTCGTTAGGAATCGATATTCAGAAGCAGTACCTGAATAAGATCACCTAGCTTAGGTATCGACCTCTAGAAGCAATTCCTAGAGTAGATCACCTACCTCATTGTTCGACCTCTAGAAGCAATTCCTAGAGTAGATCACCTCCCCCAGTGTATCGACCTTCAGTGTTAGCGGCTGAATAAGATCACAGCTCGTTAGGAATCGATATTCAGAAGCAGTACCTGAATAAGATCACCTAGCTTAGGTATCGACCTCTAGAAGCAATTCCTAGAGTAGATCACCGCCATCAATGTTCCACCTCTAGTGACAGTGCCTAGAGTAAAACACCACCCTCAGGAATCGGCCTCTAGTGACAGTGCCTAGATAAGATTACCTTCATTCCCCAGTGGATCTACCTCCAGTGTTAGCGGCTGGATACGATCAACCCCTACCAACTATTGCATTTGCATTTCGCGAAGGACAAAATTCGGGTCCTTCTTTTTCTTTTTACTTAATTGATCTCCGCAAAGAGTTCATGAGATGCCCTCGGCACTCACGCACTCTATGCGAAGACACAATTAAGTAGGGGCAGCTGTAGTACCCTAATTTTGTCCTACGCATTTTAAAACCAAAAATCAAAAAAAATCAAAGAGGGGAAAAAGTCAAAAGTCAACAAAAGTCAACAGAAAAGTCAACTTTTCAAAATTAAGAACTTCGCAATGCGAAGCTCACTTCGCACTGCGAAGTCTGCGATTTTTCTGCAGATTTTTGGTTTCTTGGATTTAATTCCAGATTTTGTTGCACATCACTTCCATAATTATTTTAAGTAGCATTCATGGCCAATTGGGCCAAGCAAAGCCAGAGTTGAAGGACTTGCCATTAATGCCAAGGTTAGAAGCTTTTTCTTCCAACCTAGCATGTGACAAGCAAGTGGGCTTGCCCTTGGGCAGCTCTAGCCCCTCCCAGGTGACCTGCTAACCACCACAAGGTTGCCAGCCACCTGCTTGAGGACTTTCCTCCTGCTTGCTGCCCCAAAAACCAGTCAAACCAGCTGGATTTTCTCACTTGAAAAGCCATGAGTGCCTACTCTGTTTTGCAGCAGCTTTTCACCCTCTCACACCAGCCAATTTTAGCCTTTTCATCCCTCAATCTCTGCACAATACAGTGCACGTTTTTATTGACCAACCATTGAGATTGCAAGGATTGATCCCCAAGCATTAGTCATGTGCAAATCAGCTTTGTTCTTCATCATTACCTTCTAGAATAAGTTGAATTTGTGGCTGAAATCAAGCTGGATCTTGCCCCTTGGCACAAGGCAGGGTTGCCTCTATCCATTAGCATTTAATGCAAAGGGATTCAGCTTGATCTTGGCCACAAATCAGCTGAATCAAGGGATTGTGTAATGATGACAAAGATTTGATTTTGGCCTATAAATACAAGGCAATGCCCAAGGATACAAACACTCACAATTTAACAGAAAACACAACACTCAAAGAGCAGAAACTCTACTCATTTCAACCTACAAATCTCCACAAATAACCAGAAACAAACCAATCCATTACAAAGTTCCAAAGCCTTCACCAATATTCAAACCTTTGTGAAAGCTCTCAACCAAATCAAATCAAGTGCAGCTGGAGCTTTGCTAAGGAGTTCTGTAAGTTACTAAGCTCTTTATCTTGCATATCTAATTGTGTTTGCATAGCTATTTTGGCTCAAAAACTCTTTGTCCTAAAAAACCCCTTTTGAATTTCAAAGAAATCCCAAGGTTTTCAAAACATCAAAATTGGTTTGTACAACCTTTTTCACCCCAAAAACTCAAAGCTTTTCACCCATCTATAAGGTCTTGAGTGTGTTCAGAAGTTGTTTCTGAACAAATGTTCAGAAACAGCTTCTGAACCCAAAATTTCGCATGCTTCGCAGTGCGAAGTCATGGTCGCAGTGCGACCATGACAGAACTCAGAACCTGAGTTTTTGTGTCCAAACAACCAATTTTTGAGGTTCTAGCCCCAGAGCTCAGAACCTAAGAGTTTTTAAACCTATGTTCTTCAAATCATAACAAGGTTTTTGCATAATTTTGGCAAAATCACAAGTTCGTATAACCATTTTGTGGATAGCTTGCAAAGCAAGTTATGTTCCCAAATTTTCAAAACCACATGAACCAGCAAGCTATGTTCAGCTTTTCAATCTAAACTTGAACAATAAATATTGTTCATGATGTTCAAAACTCAAAAATGAACATACACCGGTGATGTGCGCATTTTCGCAAAATGAGACGAACTTGCGCGTTTTCTAGCAAATTTGCTAAACCTTCCCATTTTGGGTTTTCAAACCAAATGTTTTGACATGCCTTGGGATTTCTAAAGAATTCAATCCAAAAACATGAATGAAAAAGGGATGGTGTGACGTATGTCTCTCCATCGCCCCGATTGTACGAATGCGTGACGTATGTCTCGTCGCTCGGATAATCGTCATTCTTTTTTTTATTATGTACAACCCTAACCAAACCAAATCTTGGCCCCTTGTGGTCAATCCAAGCCTTTTGGTCCCCCGTTGGCCATTAGACTCAACCCCTCGACTCGTTAGAGTCCACTCGGTCAATGTTCGACTCGTCCGAGTCCATTGTACCCGTTCTTGATCTCAATGGATCAATCGAACAATCGCCCGACTCTTCGGAGTCCACTCGGTCAATGTTTGACTTGTATGAGTCCATTGCACCTCTTTTGGTCCCATAGCGACCAATTTCAACCCTCTACCCTAACGGACGTACCTTTTAACAATTCTAATGTGGTTCGCGAACGAACGCTTAATAAGTCTCCAAGTGCGAGCATACAAGCAACGTCTAATCGCAAGAATTCGGTTAAAACATCGTCCAATTAAAATCAACCAACACACATACGTTTTTCTACCAAAGAACTACGTATGCTTTGAATTCTCCGACTACCGGGAGATACGTAGGAGCAAGATCGACATCTTGTCAAGCACAATAATAAAAACTTTTTTTTTTTTCTTTCTTTCGTTTGTTTTTATCTCTTTCCCCCCCATATTATATTTTTAGCATAAATGAACATGTACGCAAAGTATTAAAAAGCAATTCAAGTTTTAACCAAATAGAAGGTTCCCGTTGAGTACAACGGACGTGAGGGGTGCTAATACCTTCCCCTCGCGTAACCGACTCCCGAACCCGACAATGGTTGCGATGACCTAATCCTTATCCTCATCGTCAAAAGGGTTTTATTATCGTTTCCCTTTACAAAAAAACTTAAGGGTTTATCAACGTTCCCTTTACACAAAAACTTTGGTGGCGGCTTCACAAAGGCACCTCCGAGCGTTTACGGACGTCCTCGGAGGAATCTGCGCGTCTTTTTCCCGACGGAAAAAAACGAGGTGCGCACAAACTCCACCAATACCCTAGTTCCCAAAGCCTCAATTCGGGTTTATCACGCTACATCTTCCTTGATTAATTCTTCACTACGCAACTCTGATACTAATAACCCACTCTGGGTTAGGAGTAATACACCACAATCACCGTATAAATTTCTCGATCAACTATACCTTTTTATAATTTCACAATCACCAAGACAAAACCATTTTACGGCCCATTGCTTATTCACAGTCTCTACTACATGCTTATCAATTACCTTAATCGTCCTCTGAAGTTTACACGGCAATAACAGAGGGGTTAACTTCATGCTACATACCGCTTCGAGGCACAACTTATGTTACTGACAGGTCGTCTCCTGATAATGTGTTTTCCTTTAGACATAACCGACATACTAGCTTCTCAATGCGATTTTCCTGAATACGTCCACATCAACATCATTCATATACTGAGACCCACCAATGGCTCGAGTTTCGTTCCCGCTAGTCCCATTCTTATCCGCAAGGGATTTCATACTTATAATCTATTCCGAGACAGCTTCAGTTCCCACAACACAGTCCAATTCATAAAGTTATTCCTACAGTTTTCCCACAGTAATTACATCAAAAAACTCGTTGATTGAAAACATATAACTCCTTAACACTTAGCTACATTCTTAACTCATTCGCACTAGCGACGATCTACTATAACAGAATCTCGAACAATTTTCCAACAAGAAAATTTTCGATCAATACTTAACACACCGTTCTGCTACATTCATGCGTTAACTTATTCTCGCCTTCTATGATCTATTGAAAGAGTTCGACATTGTCTGACCATTAGTTCATAACTTTCGACAACTTATTACTCAGTCTCTTTTTTCCCAACTCTGTTGAGGAGTTACATCTTGTCTCTTATCATTATCGGGAACTCTTCTACTTGCTGCTAAACTTGTGTTTCTCATTCTAGAACATTGTTGTAACTCACATTAAAGGCATGTAGTCTAATCCGCTCTTCGCCGAGTACAATACCAGTTCATCTTATCTTCTTCTTAAACTTCTTGTCAATGAGGGAACATCTGAATCTTATTTCGATATGTAACAAGTCTTACGAATACCACTTACTCATCCATATTGTTTTATAGGTGGTATAACATCTCCTCTACATATTTCACAAGTCTGACACTTAAGGTTCGGGCGGCGCGGCTGATCTGACAGATTTTAATTAGCTTACGTTGCGCGCTCAATGACCACGTTGAAAGGTTGTTTTCATCTGCCTCAAAATGATTTTACTTAGTCCCCAATCAATCCACTTAACACTTCAGGCATAAAATCCCGCCTGTTCTGAACGTCTGAGTTGTCGTTTCTTACATCATCTACTTCCATTGAGAGCTTAGGGGTTCCATTATTCGTCTGATGATTTCCTCATTCCAAGTTCCTCGGTCTAGCTCTGCAATCTTAAATCCACACTCAGAAATATATTTCCTTCCTATTCATCTCACTTACACTTCTTAATTTACGGCTCCCAATAAGGTTCCAAATCATTCTTGATATAATTATAGATGTCTCACTTCTCTTACTTCTGCAGACAAAGTACCATTACGCTTCATGTCCAACGATATCGGGGTACTCTGTCACGACCTTGAAATATTCACATTATCTTCTTGAAGAAAATCCTCCACTGTTTTTCTTCATTACTCCATAATATTGGTGACCATTTGGCGCTGAGTACTTCTTTACCAATTTCCATCTTAAGTTCTGACACCCTGATTCTCCTTCTTCGTACACTTCATTCCTCCTAGGTCATATTCATTTCTCAGACATTAGTTCTAACTGTCATATACTAGGTCGAGTTGATCAGGCTCAACTAGATGTGACATTTAGAATAATTATCCGGAACCCAATGGTCCTTCTACATGCGTTGAATTCTAATGACCCAAGGCACGATCTAAATCGACCTGCTCTGATACCAAATTGTAACACCCATACTAAATTGTCTAGAATGTTTAGCATGCCTATTAAACTTAGTACTGGATACATTAAAATTTCGGCAGAATTTCGTTCGGATGAATATAATCATCATTACAAGTTCGTACATAAGATAAATTAACGTCTGTCAAATACATATGTCTGATACATATTTGAGTACATAAGGAATTCATCTAAATCTGGTACGAAATGTGTATGTGACGACACATCATTCAGCTTCGCAGCTGCCTCCTCTTGCCACGATCACATGCTTATCTGAAAAAAAAAATAAAAGGGATTGGGGTAAGACAGGATGTCTCAGTGAGTCCCACCTATCCTAGGATGTAGCCGATCTCGGGGATCCTATGATCGCCATCTGTCTATACATGACCCTATATTAGGGCATACTGTTCTGTTATTCATAACTTAGCGATCAAGGGAAAACTAGGATCGCTATCTGACTACTATCATAATTCTTATCATATCCATATTCATCATGTTTTCAAGCTTTAAGTTAGAATATTAGCGTTCAACATACAATTATTAACTTGGTTCATTTTACGAAATGCATCCGAGTGGAGTAACCCCGGAGTACACCCCCATCATACCATAGAAAATTCCTATCTGAGGCTAACACCGAACTCCTCTTATCACCGTGCAGGACTTAAATAGGAACAATGCATGTCCACAACTAACGGGGAGCCTCGACTCCACTACTAACGGAGAGCCTGAGAATCACAACTTAACTTATGTGTGGACAACCCTCTCAGAGAAGTCCCATCCGACATAATTCGGAGCCTGCTGGACACGTTTAACTTAATCTTATCATTCTTATATGTGTGTGTGTATGAGCCGTCATGAAGGTTCCCTGGCGAGCTGACCTATCCAAAATAAATCTGGAGCTTACCTGAGCCACAACTTGTCAGTAGATATATATATATATATATAGACACACACACACACACACACACACACATATATCTGTATAATTTTGTCTCATAAGTCTGGTAGTGGGTTGAGTATGAGTTATCTAGAGTTCTAAACCGATTGTTAGTATTATATCATATGACCTTCACTCGATGTTAATGCTCGCGTTCAATAGATAAATCCTTGTTTCATTTGTAGAAACTCATTCTAAACAGTTAAAATCCGTTGGTGTGTGACACATGAGGTTTTAAGAAAAAAGGTAAAAATATGGACTACTTCGCTCGGCGAAGTAAGGTCTCGCTTAGCGACCTTGAACTTCGCTCAGCGAAGTTAATCAGAAGTGAAATGCTCTACCCCTCGCCCAACGAGCTCTTGCTCGCTTAGCAAGCATAGCAGAACATCAGCTTCTGCAATTCGTGTTTCCAACAGAAGGGATGGTTTTAAGTTCTAGTTTCCATATGTGACACAGCTAGATCATATTAATTACATAAAACATGTAAAATCACAAGGATTTACACTAATTGAAACTTGCATTAACAAAAGGGTATGATTTAAGCTATTTTCTTAAGCACTTATTCATTTAACTCACTCAAACCAAACCCATGGAAAATCTAATCTATGAGGAACTCACTTGAAGTTCTGAAATCTTTCAATGCTTCCCACTCCAAGCCTCTGCACCCAAATCAAGCTTTCTTTGTTCCTTGATTCTCTTCTAATTTCTATACAAAAAAACATCTCACAATCTAACTACACACCTTACCTTGCATGCAACCATTAATGAAATCTGAAGCTTAAATTTCCCAAGACGAGAGGTTGGGGCAGTGGCTGAGAAAGAGAAGTGGAAATGGAAGGATTCTGAGCTTGATTATTGTATTAAATCACATGGACATAACATTAGTAAGCTTTCATGTTGATTTCATAGGGTTTAAGTGAAGAATAGTAAGGGTTGGGTGAGAGGAGAGTGAGGGGCGAGTGAGGGGATTAGAGAGAAGGAGGAGAGTCTGAGTTTTAGAGAGAGAAGTGAGTAGAGAAAATGAGAGAAAATGATGGTTTTGGCCTTTAAATAGTCTTAAGTGCCAATTTCCAATTTACCCTTCTCATTAACTTTTAATTCCTATACTTTCTGTTCTTCCTCTGTTAATTAACGCTGCCCAGTTAAATATTCTCCGTAGTCTGTTGGGATAATGTGCGAGGTTATACAGGAAGTTTTCATATTCTTCGTTATAAAATAAACCGTTCATAAATATTTCTTCTGTGATACGCTCAACTGATATTGCCGTATGTTGAGAATTTAGTGGGATGTTACGCAAGTTGTCTAAAATACCAAAATAGCCTTTTCTCCATAAAAAAATTGCATAAGACCAAAAATTATTTAATACCATAAAAATTTGTCATGTGTTGTTATGTCTTGTATTGTGTTGTTTTGTCTTGTGTTGTTCTGTCCAGTTTAGCATATCAAACGTGTAACACTCTATCCCCAAAAATATTTTTCTAAATTAAAAATACAAATAAAATTTAATCATGAGAGGATGTCACACATTCTCGTCATTCAAAACACTTCAAATCAATTAGAAACAGGGTGGCAGAATCAAATTCAAAGTGTAGTCAATTCATCTCAATAAATAAACTTATTTCAAAAACAAGAATCTCAACGTCAAAATCTCAAAAGTAAAATGAACCTCGAATCCCCAGTGTTACAGACCAGATGATTGACTCAAATTACACTCCTAAGAAAAGAAAGAGTGACGAGGAAGACTCCTCGTCTTGCTCCAAGCTCGCAGCGCCTAAACTTTATCATCCTATGTATTTGTACCACATATGGGCACTGACGTCCAACCCGCAACTAGGAGGTGAGTATATATTCAAAATAAAAGATTATATAATCATAATGAATAGATTTAGAGATTAAACACAAAAGACATCATCAATCACATATTCATATCATTAATGCTCATCTTTAAATAATCATCATTACGATCACTACATCATTTAGTAATTACAGAAGAACATTTTCAACCTAAATCAATTATTCATTTAGAAATTCACATCATTTAATGGCACATATAAAGCGTAGACATTCATATACATTATAATAATTACATAATTACGTCAATACACCACGTCATTTATCACATCAAAACACATCATCAGTTGGCGCATCAATACACACTAACAGTTAACATGTCAATGCACATCATCAGTTAAGACGTCAATACGCATCATCAGTTAACACGTCAATATACATCGTTAGTTATCACGTCAATACACATCGTTAGTTAACATGTCACTACACATCATCAGTTAACACGTTACTACACATACACTAATTTCAAACATCACCTTTTATATGCAGATGCACTTCATCCCTATGACCTATATGCATGTGGTACCACACCTACTCATCGTTTATTGTATGTCAGAGTTATATTACTGAACATACGCTCATTGTTTCTCATCGTTCTCTAAATATGATTCTATATGAATGCATGAAGACAGACTCACTAAGCAATGCACATTAAAGGTATATCTCATCAATACTCATCGTTAAAAGCAAGGTACATCTCATCGTTACTCATCGTTAAAAACAAGGTACATCTCATCGTCATGTAGCAATCATACAACTACATTATCTCATCATTAATCTACATCATAATTGTTCTGTCCTAGAACGAAGTTATCTTGAGGAAGATAATAACACTCAAATTGATACAATGGATTTATGAAGAAATGCTTTGTTGTCGAAGATCTCGCCGGAATCCATGGAAGAAACCCTGTTTCCAATGAGACGGAAGGGCGTGGTACCTGCACATGCGCTCTGACGCCCAAGTTAGGTGGGAAACAAGGAGTATGCGAGGTTTTTTTTTGGGTAGAATGAACTTACCAGGAATTGTAGTGGAGTCCCCTTTATATAGGCATAAGGGAATGTAATGGGCTTGGATCCTTATTGGGCCTTACCATGTAATTGGGCCTTCGCTAAGTGGATATGGCCTTTTAGGCGGACCAGGACAATAACATCATTACCTCATCACTAATCAACATCATCGGCAGGACTTATACTCACACTAGCATTTCCCATTTATTTGGTTTTTTTATCTTAACGGTTACACTCCATCCCTCATTTATTCTAATTTCTTCGCTTACTCTATCTAATCACAACCCTAGGCTCCTTATTGTTTAAGGGAAGTATTTCATCACCAACTATCCTAATTCACTACCTCACATCTCTTTCTACAATCATCTCTTACTCCCTGAACTACTTCATCACCAACTATCCTAATTCAATGCTCACAAATGACTCTAGTATATTTCATGGTTCCATTTTCCCATTTATCGATCATTATTATTATCGTCAATCATTATAAGCCACTATCATATACCTTCATTTTTATTCGTCTAACTCTCCTCTAGAGCTTTCCCCTCTTCTCTCTCCAAGTTTCTTCTATTCTCTATTCTCTCCCTCTTGTCTCTTCTCAAAAGGTTGTGAAATGGTTTGACATAGTTCACTAACACACACACTTCTCTTTAAGTATAATGGACTAGGGTCACTCCCACTAATGAGCTTAGTCAATTTCTCATACTAATAAAAATTCTCTACACTTTCACTTCACTTAAACCTCCCATTTTACTTATACACCACTATTCTCTAAAATTCAAATTTCTAATTCTAACATAATTACAAAAATGCCACTCACCCTAAAATGACTAAAATGCCCTCAATCACTAGAAATCCACTAATCCACCCATCACACACATAATAAAAACAATAATTAAATAAAACAAACAATTAACAATTATAACGATAATTAAATAAATCTAATTCTAAAAATCGGGCTGTTACAACTCTCCTCCACTTAAAGAATTTTCATCCTCGAAAATTACCTGAAGGAAACAACTCCGAATATGTTTCCTTTATCTTACTTGTCGCGTCGAATTTCGGATGTCAAGCTATTGGGAAGCTTTGAATCACTAAATGTTAAACCACGACTGAACTTTTAATTTTCCGGGGAAAAAAGGAAAAAAGTTCGAAATTACCTTGAAAAAGATTTTAGGTTCGAAAGTCGATTATGCGAGGGGAAGGTATTAGCACCCCTCACATCCGTTGTACTCAACGGGAACCTCTTAGTCGGCTTAGGCTTAAAATGTTTCGATGTTTTACTTGCGTGTTTAAACATATATAAAAGAAAGTATAATGCGAAATAAAGAAAGAGATAAAAACGAACGAAAGGGAAAAAAAAGGGTTTTTTATTAATGGGCTTGACAAGATGTCGATCTTGCTCCTACGTATCTCTCGGTAGTCGGAGAATTCAAAGCGTACGTAGTTCTTTGGGTAGAAAACATTTGTGCGTTGGTTCGTTTTAGTTAAAAAAGATTTGATCGCGTCCGAGCGAAAAAAGTTTGAAAAAGAAAGTAATGAAAGTAAATGTCAACTGTTCGGGTTGTTGCCGAACTGGCCATTGACGACAATGCATAAAAGTAAATGATTTGATAAAAAGATTTGCACTCGGACTTGAACAAAGGTTTTAAAACGCACGAAAGCGTACAAAGTTTTAAATGGTGAAAGACGGACGCTAAGGCGATAAACTCGCGCAAGGCGTAAATGTTTTGAAAATAAAAAGACAGACGCACAGGGGCGTAAAAAGGTTTGAAAATAAACGACAAACGCGCGGAGGCGATAAATTCGCGCAAGGCGTAAATGTTTTAAAAATAAACGTGCAAGGGCGCGAAAGGTTCGGATTGACCACGAGGGCCAAGAAAAGGGTAAAAATGGCCACGAGGGGGCCAAGGGAAGGTTGAGCGTGCTAGACTCGTCAAGGGTGGAATGACGGTTTCCCGAGCGACGAGACATACGTCACGCATTCGTGCAACCGAGGTTTGGGGAGACATACGTCAAGCCATTCCCGTTTCATTCAAGTTTGGTTTTGTCGGGACTCTAAGGAATCTCAAAGGGAACCAAAAAATGCCTTAAAAGGAAAAGTAAAAAGAAGGGGATCACGAACAAGTTTGTTGTTCGAGTTTATTAAAATCATGAACATTGCTCGTTACTTAAGCTGTCGAAACTCAAGAACAAGCGTAGTTCAAGTTTGAATGACAAACAAAATCATAAGACATGCGCAAAATTGGAAAGTTCACAAGTTCGGCTCATTTTAAGTTTGGTTTAAAAAGGATGAGCAAGTTCGGCTTAAGTTCGCGTTTGGGTTGAAAATCATGAACAACATGGTTGTTCAAGTTTGTTTTGAAATAGACGAACTTTAGCTTATTGCTCCAACTTGGTTTTGAAAATTGAAGAACATAACTTGTTTCACAAGTTACTCAAAATTTATCGCACGAACTTGTGAAATTTCCAAAGTTGTGCATGATTATGAATTGGGTTTGGACAAAAATGGTTTTAAACCTCTTTAGGTTCTGAATCAAGGGCTGGAATCCCAAAAATTTGACATTTGAATGCCTGATTCATGTTCTGAGTTTCACATACTTCGCAGAGCAACCAGAACTTGGCTCTGCGAAGTCAGGTTCTGATATGTTCGCAGTGCGAAAAATACTTTGCTCTGCGAAGTATGCGAAATTTTGAACTCAGAAGCTGTTTCTGAACAAAATTTCAGAAACTGCTTCTAAGCAAGCTTCAGAACCTAAAGGGGGTTAAAAAGCTTTGCAAAATTGAAGAAAAAGGGGGATAAAAACTCAGTTTTAAGGCTTGGCCCCTTTGAGGTCCCTTTTGAGTTTCAAAAGGGGTTTTTGTGCACAAAGCAAAATTGAACAAAACAAAGGATGAAAACAGCAAACACAATGAAAAAGAAAGATTAAAGGAGACTTACAGAACTCCTAGCAATGCTTGAGCAATAGATTGGAAGTGGTTTGCTTGTTTGGTTAGAGGTTATGAACAATGTTCTAATTGGTTTTTGCTTTGTGTATGGACTGATTTGGTGTTGCAATACAAGGGATCTTGGTGTGAATTTCGTGTGTGTAAGGCTGTTTATTTGTGTGTGCAACTGGTTTTTTTCAATCTCTTGGTCTCTATGCCTTGCCATTCCTTTTATAGGCAAAAAATGCAATCTTTGCAATGATGAACCATATCCTAGAACACTAGCTGATTTGGGCTAAATTCAGGCTAGAACACTTTGCATTTAATGCTAATGGATAGAAGTTGCTTTGCCTTGTGCCAAGGGGCAAGATCTTGACTGATCTCAGCCACAAATGCAGCTGATTCTAGAAGGTAATGATGAGAAAAACTGCAAAACAGGGCAGCTGCAAAAGGGGTGATTCTTGGGATCAATCCTTGCAATCTTGGAAGGTCAAGCAATGAAAACGTGTACTGCCATGTACAGGGAGATTGGGGGAAGCAAAATGAGCATGTGGGCTGGTGTGTGGGAGGAGAAATCCAGCTCAAAACAGGGCAGCACAAACAGCTTTTTGCAAACCAAAACCACTTAAGTTTGGCTGGTTTTGGTAGAGAAAAAGGGAAGGAAAGGGATCAAGTAGCTGGCTGGCAAGCTCAGGTTGGATGATGGGTCAATTTGGAGGGACAAGAGCTGACCAAGGGCAGCCAATTTGTTTGAGCACATGTTAGGTTGGAAGAAAATCCTTCTTTCCTTTTACCTTTAATGTCACACATTAATTCTTGCCTTGCTGCACCAAATCAGTCAAAAATAGCAATAATAACAATAATAATACTAATGATAACAATTGCAAATGAAAACAAAAAGGATAAATCAAGATATAAAATTCTGCAGAAAAATTCGCAGAGGTCGCAGTGCGAAGGTAACTTCGCACTGCGAACTTCCCTTTTTTTGGAATTTTTGTATTTAAAAATAAAAAGGTGGAAAATGAATAATAAATAATAATAATAATGATAATGAAAATGGCAATGCAAAATGCAAATAAAATAAAAAGTAATGAGAATGAAAATGATGATAATAATAATAAAATGAAAAGTTTAATATTATTAATTAATAAAATCTTAATAATAATAATAGATAATAATGATATTATTAAAGAAATAGAATAACAATAATATTAATAATGATGATGATAATAGTAATGCTAATAATGATAATGATAAAATGCAAATAAAATACTATGATAAGAATGAAATAATAAAAGGTAAAAATAAGTAATGAAATAATAAAAGATAAAACAAATAAAAAATATAAGTCAAAAAATGGGGTATGACAGATGCCCCTATTTAAGTTTCTTCGTCCCGGAGATTGAAAGAGAAATTTGAAATGGACGGGTCGAAGAGACTTAAATATAGAGTACGCCATTTTTTGACTAAATATTTTTCTGAATTATAAATGCTATGAATGCATGTATGCAAATGTTATGAATGCTTGTAATGTAAACATGAATGCAAAGACGATAAAAATGACCACACTGGGGATAAGTGTCAGCTATTCGAGTTGTTGCCGAACTGCTACTGACAACAAAAATGAAAAAGAATGTCAGCTATTCGGGTTGTTGCTGAACTGGCCACTGACGACAAAGAATGAAAAGAATGTCAACTGCTCGGGTTGTTGCCGAACTTGCCATTGGCGACAGAAAATAAAAAGAATGTCAACTGTTCGGGTTGTTGCCGAACTTGCCATTGACGACAGAAAATAAAATGTCAACTGTTCGGGTTGTTGCCGAACTTGCCATTGACGACAGAAAATAAAATGTCAACTATTCGGGTTGTTGCCGAACTTGCCATTGACGACAGAAAATAAAATGTCAACTGTTCGGGTTGTTGCCGAACTTGCCATTGACGACAGAAAATAAAATGTCAATTGTTCGGGTTGTTGCCGAACTTGCCATTGACGACAAGAAAATAAAAAGAAAGATGTCAGTGTTGGAATAAGCCCTAATAGCCAATCTATTTTGATTGGATTTGGCTTTGTATCATGACTTTGATATATATATTTATGAATATATATATATATATATATATATAAGGCATTTATTTATTCTTTTGTTTAGTTTCAAAATAATAAATTCCCTAGAATAATTAGTCCATTTAATGGAGCATTAAGTGTGACTTAATCGTGAGACTCATTAAATGAGAGGACATTATTCTTAAAATATCCGTAGTCAAGCTTTATTGTGAAATGGGATAACATTAAAGCATAGAGACTATTATGTGGGTAGACTGATGATCACATCTCACGGATCATAGATAAAGAGTTATCAAGTCTTCACATAGGTATAAATATTAGGAGTAATATTTATACTGGATTGACCCGCCATGAGAATACTACATAGTAAAAGTTATGAAAAGTGTCGTAAGATATTCTCATAGTGATAGTGGTATATTCCACCCTTT
Source organism: Medicago ruthenica (assembly GCA_018208015.1). NCBI lineage: Eukaryota > Viridiplantae > Streptophyta > Magnoliopsida > Fabales > Fabaceae > Medicago > Medicago ruthenica. The sequence continues at coordinate 44,268,413 of CM031375.1, forward strand.
GACCTGAAACCACTATGTACCCTAGATGTAGGAGTCGAGTGCTTTATCACCATTCAAACGTTGTCTGTAATAGGATGACTATAAAGTTGGTTGATGGGTACTCCATGAATCATGCTGAGGGACATGAGTGACCTAGATGGAATTTGCCCCTCCTACATAACAGGAGAAATGTCTATGGGCCCAATATTGAACTAGACAAGGATGACACGGTCTATGCCTTGTGTTCAATATAGACATGAGGGCAAAAGGGTAATTATACACATGATCATTATCACGGAAAGGTTTCGTCAGATCACATGACATTCTCGTCACTTGGGTAGCAGTGATGTGTTGCTAGATACCGCTCACTGTTTATAATATTAAATAGGTGATTTAATATTATTGCCAACGTTACGGGAACCTATAGGGGTCACACACAAAGGACAGATAGATGAGAGAAATAAATAAGTAAGACTTATTTATTAAAATAATAAGTAGGACTTATTAGTAATTAAATAATTAAGTATGACTTATTATTTAATTTATGAGATAGAGAAATGCGGTCCATCGTAAGGTACGGTGTGTTTAAGTGAAATATGGTGCACCGTAAGGTACGGTGTATTTAAGTACTTGACTTGTTGACCACACAAGTGGTTCTATAAATAGAACCCTTGTGGTGAAACATTACAGACTTTTGTTGAAACACTTAACCTAATTCACAAAAGTTGTGAAACCCTAGCCACCGCTCTCTAAACCCTGTTTTCTCTGAATCTCCGTTGAAATTGGCTAGCACCGGTCATCGGAGGAGTTCTGTTCGTGTGGACTGAATAGAGGCATCGCTACGTTGCTTTGCTCGTGATCAGAAACAATTCTGCCACAAAGGTTCTGCTCTTCAAGAGGTAAACACATGAATCCTTAAACACTGTGATTAATGATTTAATCAAGATCCGTTTCAATGGGATTTGTTCCGCTAAGAGGATTAAATTTTTTGAAAAACCCCTCTTAAATCCCTTCAGTGGTATCAGAGCATCTGGTTACTGATTAAATCATGTGATTCAAATCTCTTCGATGCATAATATTGTTTATATGATGATATATTCTATGCATCTCCGTTATTAAATTGTTTAATCATATTGTTGAATAATGTCGATCATACGTGTGATATTGTTCTCTAATCGTCCGGTTGAATTCATGTGATGGAACTGTGCAACTATTTTTGAAACAACTTTCTCATAAGGAGATGTACTCGATTTTCACCTAGTCATTATGGGGCATGATATTGATTTTGAGTTTACCTTCTGATATTATTATTTGATAATAATTTTTTTAAAGGTATTGTGATAATCTTTGATTGTCTAGGCAACGCTTTTCGAAAGATGTTTTGAAATAGAATCAATTTTGGAAATTGATATTGTTATTGATTATCATTTATTGCCATATATGAATGTGATTCAATTTAGCCTTTCAGAATCAATGTGCCATTATACGGTTTGAATTCAAAAGATGTTTTGAACTACTGTGGTGTACTATGTTGAAAACTGCTTTTCGGTTCAGAATACATGATTTGCGGCTATTAGATTGGCTTTTAAAATTGTGTTAAAAGGAATTAATTTGGAATGCAAATCCGTATTAAGTGTTAATATTTTTTATTATTTTAAATAAGAATTAATTAAAATTGATTGATCGATATCATATATGTGATATATGATTTTGATACGACATCATTATATGTGATATATTGATTGTGTCATTCGTTCAATATGTTTTATATAATTGATTGTGAATTTGTAGACAATTCGTGAGATTGAGCTTCGATATCCGATTCTGGTGAAGCATCAAAGATCCGATTGTCCATACTGAACAAACAATTGTTAAAACTATTGATGTTTGATCGTCGTATTAGGTTACCTAACTATACAAGAGTTGTATTATTATGGTTGTATCATTTGATCAATTTTTTCAAAAGATTGTTGTGAATTTGAACAATTCGTGAGATTGAGCTTCGATATCCGAATCTGGTGAAGCATCAAAGATCCGATTGTTCATGCTAAACAAACAATCCTTGAAACTATTGATGTAGTGTGATCTGTGTAGCGTGATCGATCATAACGTTTAATTAATTAATTCAATTGGAGAAAGGTAGATTTAATAGATCATGATTTTGAAAGAGTTTCAATATCAGGTATGGTCTTTTGAATTTGGTAATTAAAGATTTTCATATCTTTAGTTTAATTCATTTCCAATTTAAAAGGATCATGATTTTGAAAAGTTTCAATATCAGATATGATCTTTTGAATTTGGTAGTAAAATATTTGCATAATTTTAGCACCATAATTTGTTTTGGAAACAAATTGATTGCCTAAATAAAGCAGATTTAATTATAATAATTATTGAGTGTCAATATTGCTATAATTAAATAAATAAAAATTCTACCTTTTTGGATTGTTTTTCAAAAGTTGTTTGAAATGGTAGTAAACGATCCTTATTTGATAGTAAATTTAAAATGTCATGATTTGAAATAGTTTCAATGTCATGTATGATTTTGAATTTATTTAAAAGATTTGCATGATTTAACATAATTTGTTTCTAATTTAAAAGAATCATGATATTGAAAGAGTTTCAATATCGGATATGATCTTTTAGATTTGGTCATAATATTTGCATATTTTATTTTTATTTATGACCTGATTGACTCTAAAACTGTTTAATGATAATAATAAATAGTTATTATTATTTATCATTAAGTTTAAGGTATATGGTTATGACCTTAGTTTATTTTGGCGTTTATTCATTTAATTAAATATGACCTGCGTGTCATAATTTATTTTATTTAAATACGACCTGCGTGTCGTTATTTATTTTATTTAAATACGACCTGCGAGTCGTGATTTATTTGAATTATTTTATTTAAGTGTTAAATAATGTAATTGCTCAAGAGTTGAAGAGAAGACGATGCCAAAAGATGATTCCGATGGAGAAACTTTTGAAGCTTGCTCGTGGGTCAAAGAATTGTAATAAAGTAGTTTATTTAATTCTTACATGTTAGGAGGTCATAACCATACTACCTAATTTATTTTATGTATGTGATGCATAAAATGTATGTTTAGTTAGCGCATATATGAGATGTATGCTTAACAAGTTTTAGATGTATGTTAGCATGTATATTTTAAATGTTTTATATACTTGCTATATATAAGCATGAATGTCATGCATATCTAGAGACGCGTATATGAGATACACATGTCAATGAGATCAAACTTAATAAAAATCCTTCAAATAGAATATTAAGTTAAATGTTTTCCAAATGATAGCACCCTTCAAGACTAGTCTCGAATAGTGTGGGTTCGCCCTAGCGAAGTGCACTTTCTATACTAGTAAGTTGCGGTGAGGTAATTCCATTTATCCGACTGTTATTATTTGGGTCTAACTTAACTAAATTATTTTAATAAGATTAAAATATATTTAGAAGCAATGTTTGGGAACATCTATATGATAGATTAAAGTAAGGAGTTACTCAACCAAATGGTTTGAAAGTTGTATGAGATACAATTGGAAGGAGTTCCTACCTAAATAGCTGAGTTTTGGGGGATCAGCCCTAGCTGACTCAAAACAAGGTGAAATAAGGATTACAACCCGCTAGAAAATCTTCCAACGGGATTTTCCGAATTAAATGTTTGAAGGTCATTTGATTTGAATAAAATAGTGGGAGCGTATTTAATTAAAGGCCAAATTAAATATGTTTTAAATCATGATACATTTATTTTATTTATTTTCTGTATTTAGAATTTCTTTGGCATATACATTTTATTATACTGTTAAATGTTCTTATAAAGAACAAAATCTTCAGAAAGGAGTTTCTGTATTGGTACAAGAATTGAGAATTGTTCTCAAGTACAAGAAAAACTGTTAATGTTTTGAAAAGAGTCAAAATATAAGAAAGAGGTAAGACTTCTTCTTTGCCCATATAGTTATAGAAAGTTAAAATTTTTACCTTTGCATCATAAGTATATGATACTTGATGATTGATCTCATATTTGTTGAAATATAGAGTTTTTAAGGAAATAAGACATTAACTATAAATGAAGTCCACCTATGTCTAGAATGGAACAAATTGTTTCATTGACATAGAAGTTAATGCTTGGACTTAAATTTAACTTGATATGGAACCAAATAATTGTTATTAAATTCCATAAAATAGAAGCATTAAATCATATATCTTGTATCGACAAGAGAATGATTGTGTACTTGAATAAAAGACAAACGTTGTCCTATTATCCAAATAATGTTTGCTATACAAGTGTGCTAATCAACTAATGGATTTGAGTTCCATGATCTTGATAAGCTAGTCTATAACATATGATGAAAGGATCAAATGAGATTTGAACCTTTTGTATATCATCGGCATTATTGTTGCAAAGAAGTGTGATTCATAATTTCAGATTCCATGAATATGGACTATTGGACTCATTTGATATCTTATCGTTTGAAGGATATGAGTTCCGCCTTTAAAATATTTCAGTGTTAGAGAACATCTGATTTATTCGAATCAATATACATATGATGTATATGGATCACCAAACACATTTGCTAGAGATATTTATTTCTCTTACTTCATTTACATTACTGATTAGATTAGTAAATGTAAATATGTGTTTGACATGAGTTAGAAATCTTTGAATTGGTTCAAAGAGTTCAACGATGGAGTAAAGGAATAATTTTGAAAGTATAAAGATCATATGAGTATGTCATGATGGTTAATACTTAATTAAGGAGTAAATTGATAATTTATATCGCTTCATGTTTGACATGACTCGATCTAAAATAGTTCGATTATAACTCCATGACTCTTGAAATTGATTAAATTACAGTTATTCTTTCCCCACTATAAGTTCCAATTGAGGTAATTATAAAGACACCATATTAGATATGGAGGTAAGAGTACCTAGTCTGACTTTATGATAATTTGGGGTTATAAAGTTTATTAGATAAACAATATTCCAAATTAGACAAATGTTTATTTGTGGAGGTACCCTAAGGAAAAATAAGGGATACTAATTGTACATCACTTTATATGACAAAAGTTGTTTGTCTCTGGATCTGGAGTATTCCTCTTGAAGTAGTGTGTCTCTGCAAGAGCCAGTGGGAGTGATGTAGAACTTGAATTAAGTCAAGTACCACAAAATACATGTTTCTCTAAGAATGGAACATGAACTGATTCAACAAAGGGTTGTTGTTAAATCATCAGTTCGAGTAGCACAAGATCTAGATGAGTCTGACATGTCATATCACTAGGATGAGAAACATGATTTTGTCATGGCTCAACAAGGTGATATTATGCTAATGGAAGATGGGCGCCTGACTTACTAGAAGGCCGTAAATGGCCTGAATTCTGAGAAGTGGCTAGATGCCATGGGATCTTATATAGAGTCCATGTACACAAACCATATATTGGATATTGGTTATATCATCCAATGAGTACGACTCATAAGATGAATGTGGGTTTTCTTATATAAAACTGACATGGATGGTATTATGAATACCTTTAAGATGTGATTGACTGTAGAAGGTTTCATGCAACTCATGATGCAAATCATGACGAAACCATTACATCATCGCAATGCTTATATCTAGCGATCCCGCTTGTCATTGTTGTATAATACGTGTTCTGAAAGATGGATAACGAGGTTGTATTCCTTACTTGGAATAACCTTATATATGTATTTGACATATGTAGGATTTTGTTAATCCAAAGGATACTAGAAAGGTACATGTATTACAAAATTCATTTATGAATTAAAGCAAGCTTCTCGAAGTTGAATTGTTTATTTTATTAATAGAGTTTTATGAAAACTTAGATTAATAAAAGAACAAATTTAAATCTTGTGCACACAGGGAGATTAGTGGGAGCATTGATATTAGTTTGGTGGAGTATGTGGATGACATACTAGTCACCAAAACAATTTATCTACACATGTGAGACATGGTTAGAAAATTATTTCTAATATGTACCAAAATTGATTATAGTGTTCGACACTAGAATACTTTCAAGAATATCCTTGAATGTCTTAAAGGACTTAGGATTGTTTCTTGAACACAGATGAAAAGGATTATCGTAAAGGAGTTACAATGATGACAACTTTCATATCTGTGTACAGTATATCCAGATCGCAATCTGGAATAAATATTATGCTTAGATATCAACTATAAAATTTGTAAAGGTACAAGCTTTAGATAGTTGTTGTTTCTTTTACAGATGTCAAATATATGATTTGAATTGTTTAGCTCATAAATGAGCGAAAACATGTGTTTATTGCGTTGCGGATTCCGTTGATCCCATCTAAGGTGAAATTGGTTTAATCTTGCAAGCAATGAAAATTAGATCTCACCAATGATTCAAATATATATGTTGACACTTCAATTTCCTTTTGATAGAAGATCGAAAGTGGAAATTGAAAGAAAACCTTCCAACATAGGAAAGGTTCCTTATCTGCTAGTAGACTATCTTGCCCATAGTGTGCTTGATGCTAACATTTGACCAATAGATATTGAGTTAATATTTGATTGGCTTTTAGTGCTAGTGGGAGATTGTTGGAATAAGCCCTAATAGCCAATCTATTTTGATTGGATTTGGCTTTGTATCATGACTTTGATATATATATTTATGAATATATATATATATATATATATATATATATATATATATATATAAGGCATTTATTTATTCTTTTGTTTAGTTTCAAAATAATAAATTCCCTAGAATAATTAGTCCATTTAATGGAGCATTAAGTGTGACTTAATCGTGAGACTCATTAAATGAGAGGACATTATTCTTAAAATATCCGTAGTCAAGCTTTATTGTGAAATGGGATAACATTAAAGCATAGAGACTATTATGTGGGTAGACTGATGATCACATCTCACGGATCATAGATAAAGAGTTATCAAGTCTTCACATAGGTATAAATATTAGGAGTAATATTTATACTGGATTGACCCGCCATGAGAATACTACATAGTAAAAGTTATGAAAAGTGTCGTAAGATATTCTCATAGTGATAGTGGTATATTCCACCCTTTGACCTGAAACCACTATGTACCCTAGATGTAGGAGTCGAGTGCTTTATCACCATTCAAACGTTGTCTGTAATAGGATGACTATAAAGTTGGTTGATGGGTACTCCATGAATCATGCTGAGGGACATGAGTGACCTAGATGGAATTTGCCCCTCCTACATAACAGGAGAAATGTCTATGGGCCCAATATTGAACTAGACAAGGATGACACGGTCTATGCCTTGTGTTCAATATAGACATGAGGGCAAAAGGGTAATTATACACATGATCATTATCACGGAAAGGTTTCGTCAGATCACATGACATTCTCGTCACTTGGGTAGCAGTGATGTGTTGCTAGATACCGCTCACTGTTTATAATATTAAATAGGTGATTTAATATTATTGCCAACGTTACGGGAACCTATAGGGGTCACACACAAAGGACAGATAGATGAGAGAAATAAATAAGTAAGACTTATTTATTAAAATAATAAGTAGGACTTATTAGTAATTAAATAATTAAGTATGACTTATTATTTAATTTATGAGATAGAGAAATGCGGTCCATCGTAAGGTACGGTGTGTTTAAGTGAAATATGGTGCACCGTAAGGTACGGTGTATTTAAGTATTTGACTTGTTGACCACACAAGTGGTTCTATAAATAGAACCCTTGTGGTGAAACATTACAGACTTTTGTTGAAACACTTAACCTAATTCACAAAAGTTGTGAAACCCTAGCCACCGCTCTCTAAACCCTGTTTTCTCTGAATCTCCGTTGAAATTGGCTAGCACCGGTCATCGGAGGAGTTCTGTTCGTGTGGACTGAATAGAGGCATCGCTACGTTGCTTTGCTCGTGATCAGAAACAATTCTGCCACAAAGGTTCTGCTCTTCAAGAGGTAAACACATGAATCCTTAAACACTGTGATTAATGATTTAATCAAGATCCGTTTCAATGGGATTTGTTCCGCTAAGAGGATTAAATTTTTTGAAAAACCCCTCTTAAATCCCTTCAGTCAGCTGTTCGGATGGTTACCGAACTTGCCACTGACGACACTGGGGATGCGGCTGACAAGCCGTTCCTTACAGAAATGCCCCTTCAATCGGGGAGAAAGAATGCACAAGTTGTCCATTAAAGAACTTGCCACTTGGCACAACACTGGGGAATATGCACAAGCTGTTCATCAAAGAACTGCCACTTGGCGTAAAAGGGTGACATCTCTGGACCAGACAGACTGGGGACGACACTTGGGAAAAAAGAATTCACGAATTGCTCGTGATTGATTGATGAGACTCATGATGGTTAGAACAACCAAGTATGATATGTAGTATGCTGCATGCATAAATGTACATATGTATGAATGTATGAATGTATGTATAAATGCATAAATGTATGAATGAATGCATGACTCTCGCTGGGGAGGTTATGTGAGAAATGGACTTGTACTGGGGATACCCAACATGTTTGTTAAGGAATTGCCCCTTGTAACACCCCAACTTTTTATTTTAAATAATCCAATATAGCTTAATAGGTGTAGTGTGGTGAATATTATTATTAATGTTGTTTTATTTGAATGTGATGTGAATGTTGAGATGGTGGAATTATATTGGTGAATTAATTTATGATACGAGAAATTAAAATAGTGAAGAAAGAGAATTGAAAAACAAGTAGAAAAGAGTAGGAGGTGTAGAAAATAGGTTTTTAATAAGTGGGGGAGGGGAAAAACAAAAAAAAAATAGTGAATAGATGAGGAAAGTTATATGAAGAGTGCCTGGCCAAAAATATAAATAAGGGTTTTGGGAAATTAGGAAATCAGTTTTGGCTAAGCGTTGAAATAAGAGGAAAACGGCAAACAGAGGGAGGAAACCTAGCTTCAGGAAATCAAGCCAAACCGGAGACTTGAGGAATCGAGGTAAGGGGGAGTTTTATTCACCGTAAGGGTTGTGTGAGCATAAGGGGTAGTGAAGGATTTTTGTTTATTTTCATGATATTTTAATGAATTCATGCTAAATTCGTGCTCTAATTTGTTGTTGTAGTTTTGGGTATGTTCTTAGTTTTAAATTCATTGTGTTGATGTGTTAAATTTTTGTGATTCAATTGTGATTCATGTAAACATTGGATTTTCGGCAATATCATGATGCAGACGTAAATCGGCATATAGAAGTGAATAATGTTTACATTCAATTTTGCTTTCTTTGTTATTGTTGCTGCGTGCCCTCTTAATTGGATCGACTTGGCTTTGCAATTAGAATTTGGATACAGTTTTTCCGATTATTTTGATTTGTTACAAATTTTTATAGACATTGCTGGTGACTAAATTTTAATTTGTTAAAAGATAAGTAATATGGATATCGATTTTGTGGTGTTATTCATTGTAATATTCAAAGGAGGATGACAATTTTACATGCAGAAAAGCATTATTGGCTCTCGGCTTCCTTATGTTTTATGGTAACCTGATGAGAATTATTAATAAGTAAAGCATCTATATAAGTTATTAGCGTGTGGAAATGTCCATGTTGAAACAATCAATTCTGATATAAAATTAGGCCAAATAGCTACCTGAGAAATTATTCTCCATTTCTTTTCCAAATTTCTGAACATGTTAGGTTCATAAGGTTACAAAGCTTAAGGTTATGTCTTACTACTATTTTAGTTAAAAATATCTGCACACATACCTATGCTTATATATGTATGAATATATGTATGTATGATTAATTTTGTGTATAAACAGTTAGTAGTGAAAGAGTACCTCTATTTTAGTTAAAAATATCTGCACACATACCTATGCTTATATATGTATGAATATATGTATGTATGATTAATTTTGTGTATAAACAGTTAGCAGTGAAAGAGTACCATTATGTTAGTTAAAAATAATGTATCCTAATTCCTAAGTAATACTTATATGTATATGAATGTTATAATGAATTCATTCCTACTATTTTTTTTAAATGTGTCTGAGATGAATTTCATGCCCTTTATGGATGTGTCTTGGAAACCATAGTTACTTCTTAAGATGAATTATTAGATGATGTGTAATTGATAAGTTATTTAACGATGTGTCAATAATAAAATATTTGACGGTGTCTATGTTTACTGATGATGGGAATGATGATGAGTGAGAATATTAATGACGTGAATGATGTTGTATATTCATGAAGACGATGTTTTCTTATGATGATGATATGAATGACGACGATATATTTTGTCCCGGTGTCGTGCATAATAGGAAGAGTTTGCATCTATGGTTGTAAGTTGTTGTTGGTGTGTTAATATTTAATACTTGCTGGGTCTGTCCTCATGCATACATATAAGGTCGTGTCTAGGAAATTATGAAGATGCAATGACGATGAAAGTCCAGTAACATATCTCTGGCAAATTATGACGACGATAGGTGTGGTACCACATTCATGTAGGTCTTAGGAAAGTGTCCATATGCATATTAATTGATGATGCTTGTTTTTGGTGTTTAAAAAGGAGTAATAAACGTGAGCCGATGAGATGTAGAATCTATGAAGAATGAAATATTGTTGATGTTCTATGACGGTGAATGCGATAACTAATGTTCCTATTATTACACATGATTTCCTAATGTTATGTATGGTTGTATTTTTCTCACCCCTTCCTTGTTGTTGTGTGGTTTTGGTGGCTGTACTCTTGTGGTACAGACACTCAGGTTGAGGAAGACTAGTTGCGGGACGATTCAGCAGGTGGCGGCGGAGGCATATTCTGTTTTCTTCCTTCTATTAGTAGTCGAATAAGTATGTAGTCGATACGAGCTCTGATATGTAACACTAGGGTCAGGTTGGCTATTCGATTTTACATTTTGACGTTTGAAGTATTTTTAAGTTTATGAATTAATTATGGATGTTGAGACTTGAGTTTTGTTATAATAAGAATGCTGAATTTTTCCGCTGCATTGTTTATGACTTTGTTTTACGAAATGATAATATATGAGGATGCGTAACACCTAATCTCATTTATTTATATTTTTGGTATTTATTAAATTAAAGTCGGGGTATTAGGGTGTTACATAGTTGGTATCAGAGCAGGTCGGTCCATTCGGCCTAGGATTTTAACATTGTTTTAGCCCTAATAGGCAACATGTGTGCAGAGCACTGTAGATGTCTATTTACTAATCCCTTGCCTGATTTTGACGATGCAGTTAAAGAATGGCTGGAAGGAACGATCAGGCAATTGCTAACGCTATGGCAGCAATGGCGCAGACTATGGCACAAGCTAACGCTGCCATTCTGGGACAACAGAACCAACAAGGGGGAGCTGAGGAGCTTCGGCTGGATAGGTTTATGAGAAACAATCCACCGACCTTCAAGGGAAGGTATGATCCTGATGGGGCACAAACATGGTTACAAGGAGTAGAGAGAATCTTCCGAGCAATGGTGTGTACTAATGAACAGAAGGTCAGACTGGCGACACATATGCTGGCAGAAGAGGCTGAGTTCTGGTGGGAAAACACCCGTCAGAGGCTTGATGCTGCGGGTACAGCAGTTACCTGGGGGGTCTTTAGAGAAGAGTTTTTGGGGAAATATTTTCCTGCTGATGTTCGTAACCAAAAGGAAATCGAATTCCTCAAACTAAAACAGGGAAGTATGTCTGTAGCGGATTATGCGGCGAAATTTGAGGAGCTGTCCAGGTATTGTCCTCATTACAATGCAGTGGGGGCGGAAGTTTCTAAGTGCTTAAAGTTTGAGAATGGGTTGCGTCCAGAAATCAAGCAATTTATTGGCTACCAAGAGATCCGTAACTTTTCTACGTTGGTCAATAAGTGTAGGATTTATGAAGGAGATAGCAAGGCAAGAACCAATCATTACAAAGCGGCGAGTGAGAAGAAAGGGAAGGACCAGGGTCGCAATAAGCCTTATAGCATTCCAGTTGATAAAGAAAAGCAGAAAAAAGGTGCTAGTGAGAAAGAAGCTAGTGGGGGAGATGTTCGTCCTCCGCTGAGATGTTTCAACTGCGGGGCTTTGGGTCATCGGGCAATTGATTGTCAGAGTGCAAAGCCTAAGTGTTTCAACTGTGGAGAAGCAGGTCACCGTTCGTTTGAGTGTAAGAATGCTGTTAAATGTTTCAACTGTGGCGAGACCGGGCATATCAGTACACGCTGCCAAAAGCCGAAGCAGGAACAGAACAGAGGAAAAGTGTTTGCCTTGAGTGGAGAAGATGTTCCCAGTTCCGACAACTTGATTCGAGGTACTTGTTTCATTAACAATGCTCCTTTGATTGCTATTATTGACACTGGGGCTACGCATTCTTTTATTTCCCTTGATTGTGTGAAGCGGTTGAATCTTGTAATGACACCGATGTCGGGTAGTATGGTTATCGATACCCCAGCCAGTGGTTCCGTGACCACGACATTAGTTTGTCGAAATTGTCCCTTATCTATTTATGGGAAACATTTTAGGATGGATTTGGTTTGTTTAACCCTGAGTCAGTTAGATGTGATTTTAGGGATGAATTGGTTGGAATTCAATCGGGTATACATCAATTGTTCTTCTAAGACTGCGCTTTTCCCCGAGCCTGAAGAGGAGAAGAATTCTAGATTTGTGACTGCAGTACAAGTGGAAAGGTCTTTGAGAGAAGGTGCGCAGGTGTTCGTGCTACTTGCTTCTTTAAGGTTGGAAGGTGGGCCGAGAAATTCTACCCAACCGATAGTGTGTGATTTTCCAGACGTATTTCCGGAGGACATTAGTGATTTACCACCAGAGAGAGAGGTGGATTTCACCATAGATTTGGTTCCTGGAACTAGACCTGTGTCAATTGCACCCTATCGAATGTCCGCTTCCGAGTTGAGCGAATTGAAGAAACAGTTGGAGGAATTACTAGAGAAGAAGTTTATCCAGCCTAGTGTTTCACCGTGGGGTGCGCCCGTGTTGCTTGTTAAGAAGAAAGATGGCAGTATGAGGTTGTGTGTGGATTACCGTCAATTGAACAAAGTTACTATTAAAAATAAGTACCCACTACCCAGGATTGATGACCTTATGGACCAGCTGACCGGTGCTTGTGTGTTCAGTAAAATTGATTTGAGATCAGGATATCATCAAATTCGAGTGAAGGCAGAAGATGTACCCAAGACCGCTTTCCGAACTCGGTATGGCCATTATGAATTTTCTGTGATGCCATTTGGAGTATCTAACGCCCCCGGAGTGTTCATGGAGTATATGAATAGAATTTTTCACCCGTACTTGGATCGATTTGTAGTGGTGTTTATAGATGACATTTTGGTGTATTCCAAGACGGAAGAGGAGCATGCGGAACATTTGAGAATTGTGTTGCAAACCTTAAAAGAGAATAAGTTATATGCCAAAATGTCGAAGTGTGAATTTTGGTTACGCGAAGTGAGTTTCCTAGGTCATGTAATCTCTAGTAAGGGAATAGCGGTTGATCCATCCAAAGTAGACGCCGTGTTACAATGGGAAGCCCCTAAATCGGTTACGGAAATAAGAAGCTTCTTGGGCTTGGCTGGTTATTATCGAAGGTTTATCGAAGGATTTTCAAAGTTGGCATTGCCTTTGACACGATTGACTCGAAAAGGCGAGGCTTATGTGTGGGATAACCAATGTGAGAAAAGTTTCTAGGAACTTAAGAAGAGGTTGACGTCGGCACCAGTATTAATCCTACCGCAGCCGAGTAAGCCATTTGTGGTCTACTGTGATGCATCTAATAGAGGTTTGGGTGGTGTACTTATGCAGGAAGGACGGGTTGTAGCATATGCGTCAAGACAATTGAAAATTCATGAGAAGAATTATCCGACTCATGAATTGGAGTTAGCAGCGGTGGTATTTGTGCTTAAGGTGTGGAGGCATTATTTGTATGGATCAAGGTTTGAAGTGTTTAGTGATCATAAGAGCTTGAAATACTTATTTGACCAAAAAGAGTTGAATATGCGGCAACGAAGGTGGTTGGAATTCTTGAAAGATTATGATTTTGAGCTGAATTACCATCCAGGGAAAGCTAATGTAGTCGCAGATGCTTTGAGTAGGAAGGTCATACACATGTCAACACTCATGGTCAAGGAGATGGAGTTGATTGAACAATTTAGAGACATTAGTTTGGTTTTTGAAGTGACGCCGGGAAGTGTAAGGTTGGGTATGCTGAAACTGACAAGTACGGTGGTGGAAGAGATTAAAGAGGGGCAGAAGTCCGACTTGGAATTGGTGAATCACTTAACGCTAATCAACCAAGGAAGAGAGACGAATTTCAGAATGGATGAGAACGGGGTTATGAAATTTAAGGACAGAATTTGTGTGCCCGATAAACCAGAATTGAAACGGAGTATTCTAGAGGAAGGTCACAGGAGTGGGCTGAGTATACACCCAGGGGCTACAAAAATGTATCAGGACCTCAAGAAAATGTTTTGGTGGCCAGGCATGAAGAAGGAAGTGGCTGAATTTGTGTACTCGTGCTTGGTTTGTCAGAAATCAAAAATCGAACATCAGAAACCGTCCGGGTTGATGCAACCGTTGGACATTCCAGAGTGGAAGTGGGATAGCATTTCTATGGACTTTGTAACAAGCCTGCCGAAGACCTCGAAAGGGAGTGATACCATATGAGTTGTAGTGGATCGATTGAGCAAGTCGGCTCATTTCATACCAATAAGGTTAAATTACCCATTGCCGAAACTAGCAGAGATTTATATTGAGCAAATAGTTAAGTTACATGGTGTCCCTTCAAGCATCATTTCAGATAGAGACCCGAGGTTTACCTCAAGATTCTGGGAGAGTTTACAAAAGGCTCTAGGGACTAAACTGAAGTTAAGCTCCGCATATCACCCACAGACGGACGGCCAGACAGAGAGGACGATCCAGTCCTTAGAAGACTTGTTGAGAACTTGTGTTTTAGAACAAGGAGGGAGTTGGGATGCTTACTTACCACTGATTGAGTTCACCTACAATAATAGTTACCATTCTAGCATCGGAATGGCGCCTTTTGAGGCCCTGTACGGGAGGAGGTGTCGAACCCCGTTGTGTTGGTATGAGACGGGAGAGAGCGCAGTATTAGGACCGGAGATTGTACAGCAGACAACCGAGAAGATTAAAATGATCCAAGAAAAGATGAAAGCATCGCAAAGTAGGCAGAAGAGCTATCATGACAAGCGGAGGAAACCGTTGGAGTTTCAAGAAGGGGATCATGTGTTTCTGAAGGTCACTCCGGTGACGGGTGTTGGTCGTGCGTTAAAGTCTAAGAAGCTTACGCCTCGGTTTATTGGTCCTTATCAGATTACAAAGAGAGTTGGAGTAGTAGCCTATCAGATTGCCTTGCCACCCGCACTCTCAAACCTTCACAGTGTGTTTCATGTGTCTCAACTTCGAAAGTACGTTCCCGATCCGTCTCACGTAATTCAGATGGATGAAGTGCAAGTGAAGGAGAATTTAACCATTGAGACCTTACCATTAAAAATCAAAGACCGAGAGGTGAAGAAATTAAGGGGCAAGGAGATCGTGTTGGTCAAGGTAACGTGGGGAGGACCTGCTGGAGAGAGTATCACGTGGGAGCTGGAGAGTAAGATGAAGGAATCTTATCCAGAGTTATTTATTCCAGGTAATTTTCGAGGACGAAAATCTGTTAAGTGGGGGAGAGTTGTAACACCCCAACTTTTTATTTTAAATAATCCAATATAGCTTAATAGGTGTAGTGTGGTGAATATTATTATTAATGTTGTTTTATTTGAATGTGATGTGAATGTTGAGATGGTGGAATTATATTGGTGAGTTAATTTATGATACGAGAAATTAAAATAGTGAAGAAAGAGAATTGAAAAACAAGTAGAAAAGAGTAGGAGGTGTAGAAAATAGGTTTTTAATAAGTGGGGGAGGGGAAAAACAAAAAAAAATAGTGAATAGATGAGGAAAGTTATATGAAGAGTGCCTGGCCAAAAATATAAATAAGGGTTTTGGGAAATTAGGAAATCAGTTTTGGCTAAGCGTTGAAATAAGAGGAAAACGGCAAACAGAGGGAGGAAACCTAGCTTCAGGAAATCAAGCCAAACCGGAGACTTGAGGAATCGAGGTAAGGGGGAGTTTTATTCACCGTAAGGGTTGTGTGAGCATAAGGGGTAGTGAAGGATTTTTGTTTATTTTCATGATATTTTAATGAATTCATGCTAAATTCGTGCTCTAATTTGTTGTTGTAGTTTTGGGTATGTTCTTAGTTTTAAATTCATTGTGTTGATGTGTTAAATTTTTGTGATTCAATTGTGATTCATGTAAACATTGGATTTTCGGCAATATCATGATGCAGACGTAAATCGGCATATAGAAGTGAATAATGTTTACATTCAATTTTGCTTTCTTTGTTATTGTTGCTGCGTGCCCTCTTAATTGGATCGACTTGGCTTTGCAATTAGAATTTGGATACAGTTTTTCCGATTATTTTGATTTGTTACAAATTTTTATAGACATTGCTGGTGACTAAATTTTAATTTGTTAAAAGATAAGTAATATGGATATCGATTTTGTGGTGTTATTAATTGTAATATTCAAAGGAGGATGACAATTTTACATGCAGAAAAGCATTATTGGCTCTCGGCTTCCTTATGTTTTATGGTAACCTGATGAGAATTATTAATAAGTAAAGCATCTATATAAGTTATTAGCGTGTGGAAATGTCCATGTTGAAACAATCAATTCTGATATAAAATTAGGCCAAATAGCTACCTGAGAAATTATTCTCCATTTCTTTTCCAAATTTCTGAACATGTTAGGTTCATAAGGTTACAAAGCTTAAGGTTATGTCTTACTACTATTTTAGTTAAAAATATCTGCACACATACCTATGCTTATATATGTATGAATATATGTATGTATGATTAATTTTGTGTATAAACAGTTAGTAGTGAAAGAGTACCTCTATTTTAGTTAAAAATATCTGCACACATACCTATGCTTATATATGTATGAATATATGTATGTATGATTAATTTTGTGTATAAACAGTTAGCAGTGAAAGAGTACCTTTATGTTAGTTAAAAATATATGCTTACATACCTATGCTTATAAATGTATGAATATATATGTATGATTAATTTTGTGTATAAACAATTGGCAGTGAAGGAGTACCATTATGTTAGTTAAAAATAATGTATCCTAATTTCTAAGTAATACTTATATGTATATGAATGTTATAATGAATTCATTCCTACTATTTTTTTTAAATGTGTCTGAGATGAATTTCATGCCCTTTATGGATGTGTCTTGGAAACCATAGTTACTTCTTAAGATGAATTATTAGATGATGTGTAATTGATAAGTTATTTAACGATGTGTCAATAATAAAGTATTTGACGGTGTCTATGTATACTGATGATGGGAATGATGATGAGTGAGAATATTAATGACGTGAATGATGTTGTATATTCATGAAGACGATGTTTTCTTATGATGATGATATGAATGACGACGATATATTTCGTCCCGGTGTCGTGCATAATAGGAAGAGTTTGCATCTATGGTTGTAAGTTGTTGTTGGTGTGTTAATATTTAATACTTGCTGGGTCTGTCCTCATGCATACATATAAGGTCGTGTCTAGGAAATTATGAAGATGCAATGACGATGAAAGTCCAGTAACATATCTCTGGCAAATTATGACGACGATAGGTGTGGTACCACATTCATGTAGGTCTTAGGAAAGTGTCCATATGCATATTAATTGATGATGCTTGTTTTTGGTGTTTAAAAAGGAGTAATAAACGTGAGCCGATGAGATGTAGAATCTATGAAGAATGAAATATTGTTGATGTTCTATGACGGTGAATGCGATAACTAATGTTCCTATTATTACACATGATTTCCTAATGTTATGTATGGTTGTATTTTTCTCACCCCTTCCTTGTTGTTGTGTGGTTTTGGTGGCTGTACTCTTGGGGTACAGACACTCAGGTTGAGGAAGACTAGTTGCGGGACGATTCAGCAGGTGGCGGCGGAGGCATATTCTGTTTTCTTCCTTCTATTAGTAGTCGAATAAGTATGTAGTCGATACGAGCTCTGATATGTAACACTAGGGTCGGGTTGGCTATTCGATTTTACATTTTGACGTTTGAAGTATTTTTAAGTTTATGAATTAATTATGGATGTTGAGACTTGAGTTTTGTTATAATAAGAATGCTGAATTTTTCCGCTGCATTGTTTATGACTTTGTTTTACGAAATGATAATATATGAGGATGCGTAACACCTAATCTCATTTATTTATAATTTTGGTATTTAGTAAATTAAAGTCGGGGTATTAGGGTGTTACATACTAGCTCAATTGGTAGTGGGAATGCAAGGAACTTGTACTTAAGCCTCAGGTACGGAGTTCGATTCCCACGGAAGGCAAAAACTCCACTTGGGGGGTGGAGAAGGTCGTGAGTGACATCGCGGGTCCAGTGTGAGGGACCCGGGTGTTACAAAAAAAGGCGCCTTTTTTTGGTAGCATCTCATGCCAATCCTTGTATGAGACTACCATCTTTTGCACTATTTTCTTGATGTTTTTGTTTGCAGCTTCAACCGCACCATTCATCTGAGGTCTATAAGGAGAAGAGTTATGATGCTCGATCTTGAACTCTTTGCGTAGCTCCTTCATCATTTTGTTATTCAGGTTGGTCCCATTGTCCGTGATGATCTTGTTGGGAATACCATATCGACAGATGATATGATTCTTAATAAATCGGACCACCACTTGTTTGGTGACATTGGCATATGATGCAGCCTCAACCCATTTGGTGAAGTAGTCGATTGCTACTAGGATGAAGCGATGTCCATTTGAAGCTTTGGGTTCGATCCTACCAATCATGTCAATGCCCCAAATGGAGAAAGGCCATGGTGAGGAGAGGACATTTAGAGCCGTTGGTGGCATGTGGATCCTGTCCGCATAGATTTGACATTTGTGGCATTTCCTGGCGTGCTTGTAGCAATCGCTTTCCAAGGTCATCTAGTAATATCCGACTCTTAAAATCTTCCTAGCCATTGTGTGCCCACTGGAATGGGTTCCGAAGGAGCCTTCATGTATTTCGTGCATTATGAGGTCCGCTTCTTGCTCATCAACACATCTGAGCAGCACCATATCAAAATTCCTCTTGTATAAAACTTCTCCATTTAGAAAAAAGTTGCCGGCTAATCTTCGCAGAGTTTTCTTATCCTTGTTGGATGCCCCATGCGGGTACTCTTGCTTTTGGAGGAAACATTTGATGTCGTGGAACCATGGTTTGTCATCTATGACTACTTCGGCTGCAAATACATGTGCAGGCCTTTCTAGGTGTTGAACCTTGATTGTTGGAATTTCATTCCGGCGACTGACCTCATACATAGAAGATAAGGTTGCCAAAGCATCTGCCATTTGATTCTCGTCTCGAGGAATGTGATGCAGCTTGACTTTGTTGAAAAAGGTTAGCAAGCGTCTTGCGTAATCTTTGTAAGGGATCAAGCCGGTGTGGCGAGTTTCCCAATCTCCATTGATTTGATTAATCACAAGAGCTGAGTCTCCGTAAATGTCGAGGTTCTTGATCCTTAGATCGATGGCTTCCTCAATTCCTAAGATACAAGCTTCATACTCTGCCATATTGTTTGTACAGTCGAATGATAGTCTTGCAGCAAAAGGGAGATGCTTGCCCTCAGGGGTGACGATGACTGCTCCAATTCCATTGCCATAGACATTTACTGCTCCATCAAAGATTAACTTCCATCTAGATTCGGGATCTGGACCTTCGCTGAGTAGTGGTTCGTCACAATCCTTCATCTTTAGATACATGATTTCTTCATCGGGGAAGTCAAACTTGATTGGTTGATAATCCTCAATTGTTTGATTAGCCAAATGGTCGGCGAGAATACTGGCCTTGATAGCTTTCTGAGTGTGGTATTCGATGTCGTATTCTGACAACAACATCTGCCAACGGGCGATCCTTCCGGTTAAGGCGGGTTTTTCAAAGATGTACTTGATTGGATCCATCTTATCAACCAAGTAGTATGATTAAGCATGTAGTGGCGAAGACGCCTAGCAGCCCAGGCTAATGCACAACAAGTTTTTTCGAGTGGAGAATATCGGGACTCACAGTCCGTAAACTTCTTGCTTAGGTAGTAGACGGCGTGCTCTTTTCTACCGGTCTCGTCCTGTTGTCCGAGTACACAACCCATGGAGTCCTCCAATACGGTTAAGTACATGATCAAAGGTCTTCCTTCGACTGGAGGAATGAGTATTGGAGGTTCTAGCAGGTACTCCTTGATGCTGTCAAAAGCTTTCTGGCAATTTTCTGTCCATACAACTTCTTGATTTTTGCGGAACAGTTTGAAGATAGGTCCACAAGTGGCTATCATATGGGATATGAATCTAGAGATGTAGTTTAAACGTCCTAGAAATCCCCTTACTTGCTTCTCAGTTCGAGGAGCAGGCATTTCTCTGATGGCTTTGACCTTATCGGGATCTACCTCGATACCCTTTTGACTGACAATGAAACCTAGGAGTTTTCCTGATCTCACGCCGAATGTACATTTGTTGGGGTTCAGGCGAAGCCGATATTTTCTCAGGCGTTGAAACATCTTTGACAAATACTCGACATGCTCTTCTTCCGTTCCTGATTTGACAATCATGTCGTCGACATACACTTCAATTTCTTTGTGTATCATGTCGTGGAAGAGAGTAGTCATGCCCCTTTGGTAGGTAGCACCCGCATTTGTTAAGCCAAAAGGCATCACTTGATAGCAGAAGGTGCCCCAAGGTGTGATGAAAGACGTTTTTTCTCTATCCTCAACAGCCATTTTAATCTGATTATACCCCGAGAAGCCATCCATGAAGGAGAAAACCTTGGATTTGGCGGTATTGTCAACCAATATGTCAATGTGAGGTAAAGGGAAGTCGTCCTTTGGACTAGCCTTGTTTAAATCTCGATAGTCGACACACATTCTGACTTTACCATCCTTCTTAGGAACTAGCACTATGTTGGCCAACCATTGAGGATATTCCGAGGTAACGAGAAATCCAGCATTAATTTGTTTTTGCACTTCCTCTTTGATCTTAAGAGCCATGACAGGGCGAGCTCTTCTTAACTTCTGCTTGACTGGCGAACATTCCGGTTTTAGAGGTAAGTGGTGCTCCACAATCTCAGGATCCAATCCTGGCATATCTTGGTATGACCATGCAAAGATATCCACATACTCTTCAAGAAGCTTGACTATTTTCTCTTTGACGGGCGTATCCAATAACGCTCCAATCTTAACTTCTTTCTTTTCTTCTTCGGAACCCAAGTTGATGACCTCTATCGTTTCCTCGTGAGGCTGAATGGTCTTCCTCTCTTGCTCTAGTAGGCGCTTGATCTCATCCGGGATCTCTTCATCCTCTTCCTCTTCCGCTTCGTAAACAGGGAATTCAAAGTTGGGAGGGAGCCTAGGGCTAAGGTGTTCGACAGGTTTATGGGTGCTTAGTCTGCATGTGATGGATGATTGATTTTAGTAAAAGATGAAAAATGCAGACTCTTTGAAATAGAAAATGTTTTTTGGTTTTCGTATTGAAAAATAAAAATAAAAGGAAAAGACAACGTATAAATACGTGGAAGTTGTGATAAAAACAACGATTTTTATTAATTGATGATAGTATATTAAACAAGCCCTACATGAGTCTCCTTTCGCTTCGGGCGAGACGAAGGGTTTTTTTGAAAAAGATAAATAAACAAACACATTACTTTGAAGACTGGATAACAGAGGGAACATCGACAACAACCCAATTGCGGCAAGCTCCTCCGGGCATTACATGGACATGTGCCGCTTCTTCCGGCCCATCTTCAGTGATGGTGTTGGTTTCCTTTGTGGAGTGAATGAAGCTGGCGCTACGAAAGATGTTCTCGAGCGGTTTAATGTTAGTGCTTGGTTTGGCAACTCTTGCAGTCGGAGTGAAACCTAAACCTTCTCTATGCTTACGCTCCGGCAGACTTATTGTCTTTCCCCAATCCGGGAGTAAGTCATCTTGAACTGCTCTTTGTGCGCTCTTAAAAGAAGACATGGACGCTCCATCCTTTGTGGCACTCTCATCTTCTAAGGAAAGACCTTGGAATGATGTCCCATCAATGATATCAGCACCGATGAACGAGAAAGCCGACAGATGGCTGATCAACAGAGCTTCCTCTCCTCCCACAGTGACTAGCTTCCCATTCTTCACAAATTTCAGTTTTTGATGTAGTGTGGATGTCACTGCTCCGGCCTCGTGGATCCATGGTCGACCTAACAAACAACTATACGCTGCTTGTATATCCATTATATGGAAGGTTATTTGGAAGACAGATGGCCCGATGGTAATAGGTAAAT
This sequence comes from Medicago ruthenica, assembly GCA_018208015.1. Classification (NCBI taxonomy): domain Eukaryota; kingdom Viridiplantae; phylum Streptophyta; class Magnoliopsida; order Fabales; family Fabaceae; genus Medicago; species Medicago ruthenica. The sequence continues at coordinate 44,290,736 of CM031375.1, forward strand.
CCACCTCCCCGATCACTGATTTCTTCGAGCCATCGAAGGCTTTAACAACTACCCCACTTTGCCTCATGGGGGTCCCCTGGTAGGAAAGTTGGTCGAGGGTTGTTTTGGCCATTACGTTCAATGAAGAGCCGGTGTCTACAAGTACATTTGATAAAGCATCCGACTTGCAGTTTACCGATATATGTAATGCCAAATTATGGTGTCTTCCTTGCTCCGGAAGTTCCTCATCACTAAAGCTTAAGCTATTGCAAACAATGATGTTTCCGGCAATGCCTCCAAATTGGCTGAGGGTTATGTCGTGCTCCACAAAGGCTTGGTCCAAGACCCTCATCAATGATTCTCTATGTGCGTCGGAGTTCAACAATAAGGATAGCATAGAGATCTTGGAAGGCGTTTGCAACAACTGATCCACGACCTTGTATTCGCTCTTCTTGATTAGCTTCAACACCTCATCGAGATCCGAATCGGCATTTGCCCCACTAGATTGACCCATTTCTTTGCTCGCGCAGGGGTCCTGGGTTGGTTTCGGTTTAAATACCGGGGTACTGTCCTTCTCTTGGACTATTGTGGGAAGAACACGTCCGCTCCTTAGCACTTTACTGCTGTCCGTGATATTATCGACAGGGGCTAAGGGGGAATAGGCGTCTCTTGGCCGTTGTTCATCATGGTCGCAAGGTACTTGTAAGGAACTGCTTTGTTGGAAGTGTATGGGGCAGGCCCTGGTAAACATATTACAAGTAGAGTAGCGGCAGGCTCTTGGCTGCTGAAGGCTATCTCCAAGTGTTCCGGGATATCAAACTCCGGAGTTATGACACATACATTCTCGTCCTTTTTGGTGACAACGAGCTCCTTCTTGTCCATTAGTCCTTGTATGTCATTTTGGATTTGCATACATCCTTGAGGACTTACTGAACACTCTTCACAACTAGCATGATCGTGCTCGAACATGGCTGCTTTACACATTTTGATGTGTAGTGGAACCAAAGGCGTCCTGATCTTTTGGACTTTCAAAATAGGACTGGTTCCTTGGTGTTCTTGAACCATGTTGATTGAGGAACCATGGTTCGGCAGCGGGTTAGTTTGGACATTTGGGTTTGAGTCCTTGAAGGTCAACACTTTGGTACGGACTAGCCTTTGGACCTCATTCTTTAGAGCAAGGCAACGTTCAACGTCATGGCCTGGTGCCCCTTGATGGTATGCGCACGTAAGGTCATGGCGATACCATGGAGGTAATACACTCGGTACGGGAGGTGGTGCTCTTGTTTGTACGAAATTTCTCGCAAGTAAAGCCGGGAGCAGGTCCGCGTACTTCATGGGTATCGGGTCGAATGCCGCTCTTGGGCGATTCTGATGGTTGAAAGGCTATTGAGGTGCTTGAGGTCGGAATTGCTGCTGACCTTGTGGGCGTGGCTGCTGATATGATTGTTGTGGATTTTGCGGATGTTGTTGTTGATAGGACTGTTGATATTGAGGGAGAGATCTTTGCGGGACCTGAACTTGGTAATTTGGAGGTGTAGAGATGGAAGGTGAGATGGCAAAGACATGTGGATATGCCGAGTACCCTTGATGAGGTCCTCCATGGCCAATCATGTCGATATCTTGCTCTTTCTTCCTTGGGTAGCTACCCCCGAATCTCTTTGTGCTACTAGACGAAGCACTTTCCTTTACTAAGCGTCCTTCTCGGACCGCATCCTCCAAACGTACGCCCATGCTTACCATTTCTGTGAAGTCACTTGGCGCACTGGCAACCATTCGCTCATAGTAAAAGGAACCAAGGGTATTCAAAAAGATCTTGGTCATTTCCTTTTCTTCTAGAGACGGGCTAATCTGAGCCGCTATCTCTCTCCACCTTTGTGCGTACTCCTTAAAGGTCTCTTTGTCCTTTTGGGCCATGGCCCGGAGTTGGTCCCGGTCCGGGGCCATGTCTAAATTGTATTTATACTGGCGGAAAAACGCTTCTCCCAAGTCATTGAAGGTTTGGATTTTGGTACTATCCAAACCCATGTACCACTTTAAAGAGGCACCGGTTAAGCTATCTTGGAAGTAATGGATGAGCAACTGATGGTTGTCGGTTTGTGTCGACATCTTCCTTGCGTACATTACCAAGTGACTTTGCGGGCAAGTGTTCCCTTTGTACTTTTCAAAATCCGGGACCTTGAATTTAGGAGGGATCTTGACATTGGGTACAAGGCAGAGGTCATGGGCGTCCTTCCCGAATAAATCTTTCCCTCGGAGGGCTTTAATTTCCTTTTGCATCTCATCAAATTTTTCAAGGAAATCAGCCATCCTATCCTGGGCACCTAAACTTTCGGCATGAAAGATAGGCCCATGGTCAAATGGAGTGGTATGAACCACTGGTGTAGTGAAGGCCGCAGCAGCCTGAGTAAAGGTAACCTCGGGTTGAGTGACCGGGGTTTCTTTAAGGGTAGTAGGAATAGGGACGGACTCTTCACCAAAATCAAATGGCATACCCCATGTGCAACCGGGGGGTCTAGTGTAGTGCTGAGTTCCGGCATGTAGGGTCGGAGTTGAAGTAGAAGCTAATGCGGGAGCTTGAGAGCTAGAGGGAGGAGGAGGTGCCGGGATTTGTGCGGCTGCTAGTAACTTCACTAACTCCGCTAGCTTTTCCATTTCCGTTCTCATAGATGTTACTTCTTCACGAAGCTCTTGATTCTCTTGTTCTAAATTCTCCATTTTTCTCTTTATGGTTGCTCGGGTATTGTAGGAGTGGGTTGCCTCGGGACGATGAGCCACTTTTCCTTACGAGAAGACACGTAGTGTTGCGGAGAAAATGCGAACACTGAAGACTCAATTTGGATTATAAGAAATCCTGAGGATAAGAAAAGGGAAATGAGTTTTGGACTCGAAGATGACCGTATGCATGTCATGCATGATGCTAATGTATGTATGCGATGTAGATGAAAAAAATATGCCCCTCTTTTTTTGAAAATGCATATGCAAAAATCATTTTTATGAATGCAAATGTATGGTATGCATGGGTGTGATATGTATGTTCAAAATTTCCCCCAACCTCACGTGTAGGCTCTAAAGGTGAGATTTCCTAAGAAGAGGTCCCTAGAGTCATCGATCTCACATGGAATTAGGGTTGTCTATGGACATACGTCGACATGACTTCAATTAATTCCATATGAAAATCTCCTCTAAGCGGGGTTGGGCATCCTACCTCACGGACATACGTCAACGCGGGCTTCCGCTCACAACCACCATTCTAACTTAGTTTTCTCTCGAGCTCGGGTAGAGAGCCTCACACGTCCGGCATTAACCCGAACAATGCGGAGTAACATCGCTCAAGTAACCCCGCAATTGATATATATAAAGATATGAAGCAAAATGATATATATATATATAAATGTAAAGCAAAAGAATAAACAAACAAATGACAAGAAAATATAAACACGCAAGTAAAATGAAACAAATTAGCCTAAAAGCCGACTGAGATAGGCTTGACTCGTTTATGCAAAAACAAAGTGTTTTATGCATGGTCCCCAGTGAAGTCGCCATCTTTGTCGCGTCGAATTTCGGATGTCAAGCTATTGGGAAGCTTTGAATCACTAAATGTTAAACCACGACTGAACTTTTAATTTTCCGGGGAAAAAAGGAAAAAAGTTCGAAATTACCTTGAAAAAGATTTTAGGTTAGAAAGTCGATTATGCGAGGGGAAGGTATTAGCACCCCTCACATCCGTTGTACTCAACGGGAACCTCTTAGTCGGCTTAGGCTTAAAATGTTTCGATGTTTTACTTGCGTGTTTAAACATATATAAAAGAAAGTATAATGCGAAATAAAGAAAGAGATAAAAACGAACGAAAGGGAAAAAAAGGGTTTTTTATTAATGGGCTTGACAAGATGTCGATCTTGCTCCTACGTATCTCCCGGTAGTCGGAGAATTCAAAGCGTACGTAGTTCTTTGGGTAGAAAACATTTGTGCGTTGGTTCGTTTATGTTAAAAAAGATTGATCGCGTCCGAGCGAAAAAAGTTTGAAAAAGAAAGTAATGAAAGTAAATGTCAACTGTTCGGGTTGTTGCCGAACTGGCCATTGACGACAATGCATAAAAGTAAATGATTTGATAAAAAGATTTGCACTCGGACTTGAACAAAGGTTTTAAAACGCACGAAAGCGTACAAAGTTTTAAATGGTGAAAGACGGACGCTAAGGCGATAAACTCGCGCAAGGCGTAAATGTTTTGAAAATAAAAAGACAGACGCACAGGGGCGTAAAAAGGTTTGAAAATAAACGACAAACGCGCGGAGGCGATAAATTCGCGCAAGGCGTAAATGTTTTAAAAATAAACGCGCAAGGGCGCGAAAGGTTCGGATTGACCACGAGGGCCAAGAAAAGGGTAAAAATGGCCACGAGGGGGCCAAGGGAAGGTTGAGCGTGCTAGACTCGTCAAGGGTGGAATGACGGTTGCCCGAGCGACGAGACATACGTCACGCATACGTGCAACCGAGGTTTGGGGAGACATACGTCAAGCCATTCCCGTTTCATTCAAGTTTGGTTTTGTCGGGACTCTAAGGAATCTCAAAGGGAATCAAAAAATGCCTTAAAAGGAAAAGTAAAAAGAAGGGGATCACGAACAAGTTTGTTGTTCGAGCTTATTAAAATCATGAACATTGCTCGTTGCTTAAGTTGTCGAAACTCAAGAACAAGCGTAGTTCAAGTTTGAATGACAAACAAAATCATAAGACATGCCCAAAATTGGAAAGTTCACAAGTTCGGCTCATTTTAAGTTTGGTTTAAAAAGGATGAGCAAGTTCGGCTTAAGTTCGCGTTTGGGTTGAAAATCATGAACAACATGGTTGTTCAAGTTTGTTTTGAAATAGACGAACTTTAGCTTATTACTCCAACTTGGTTTTGAAAATTGAAGAACATAACTTGTTTCACAAGTTACTCAAAATTTATCGCACGAACTTGTGAAATTTCCAAAGTTGTGCATGATTATGAATTGGGTTTGGACAAAAATGGTTTTAAACCTCTTTAGGTTCTGAATCAAGGGCTGGAATCCCAAAAATTTGACATTTGAATGCCTGATTCATGTTCTGAGTTTCACATACTTCGCAGAGCAACCAGAACTTGGCTCTGCGAAGTCAGGTTCTGATATGTTCGCAGTGCGAAAAATACTTTGCTCTGCGAAGTATGCAAAATTTTGAACTCAGAAGCTGTTTCTGAACAAAATTTCAGAAACTGCTTCTAAGCAAGCTTCAGAACCTAAAGGGGGTTAAAAAGCTTTGCAAAATTGAAGAAAAAGGGGGATAAAAACTCAGTTTTAAGGCTTGGCCCCTTTGAGGTCCCTTTTGAGTTTCAAAAGGGGTTTTTGTGCACAAAGCAAAATTGAACAAAACAAAGGATGAAAACAGCAAACACAATGAAAAATAAAGATTAAAGGAGACTTACAGAACTCCTAGCAATGCTTGAGCAATAGATTGGAAGTGGTTTGCTTGTTTGGTTAGAGGTTATGAACAATGTTCTAATTGGTTTTTGCTTTGTGTATGGACTGATTTGGTGTTGCAATACAAGGGATCTTGGTGTGAATTTCGTGTGTGTAAGGCTGTTTATTTGTGTGTGCAACTGGTTTTTTTCAATCTCTTGGTCTCTATGCCTTGCCATTCCTTTTATAGGCAAAAAATGCAATCTTTGCAATGATGAACCATATCCTAGAACACTAGCTGATTTGGGCTAAATTCAGGCTAGAACACTTTGCATTTAATGCTAATGGATAGAAGTTGCTTTGCCTTGTGCCAAGGGGCAAGATCTTGACTGATCTCAGCCACAAATGCAGCTGATTCTAGAAGGTAATGATGAGAAAAACTGCAAAACAGGGCAGCTGCAAAAGGGGTGATTCTTGGGATCAATCCTTGCAATCTTGGAAGGTCAAGCAATGAAAACGTGTACTGCCATGTACAGGGAGATTGGGGGAAGCAAAATGAGCATGTGGGCTGGTGTGTGGGAGGAGAAATCCAGCTCAAAACAGGGCAGCACAAACAGCTTTTTGCAAACCAAAACCACTTAAGTTTGGCTGGTTTTGGTAGAGAAAAAGGGAAGGAAAGGGATCAAGTAGCTGGCTGGCAAGCTCAGGTTGGATGATGGGTCAATTTGGAGGGACAAGAGCTGACCAAGGGCAGCCAATTTGTTTGAGCACATGTTAGGTTGGAAGAAAATCCTTCTTTCCTTTTACCTTTAATGTCACACATTAATTCTTGCCTTGCTGCACCAAATCAGTCAAAAATAGCAATAATAACAATAATAATACTAATGATAACAATTGCAAATGAAAACAAAAAGGATAAATCAAGATATAAAATTCTGCAGAAAAATTCGCAGAGGTCGCAGTGCGAAGGTAACTTCGCACTGCGAACTTCCCTTTTTTTGGAATTTTTGTATTTAAAAATAAAAAGGTGGAAAATGAATAATAAATAATAATAATAATGATAATGAAAATGGCAATGCAAAATGCAAATAAAATAAAAAGTAATGAGAATGAAAATGATGATAATAATAATAAAATGAAAAGTTTAATATTATTAATTAATAAAATCTTAATAATAATAATAGATAATAATGATATTATTAAAGAAATAGAATAACAATAATATTAATAATGATGATGATGATAATAGTAATGCTAATAATGATAATGATAAAATGCAAATAAAATACTATGATAAGAATGAAATAATAAAAGGTAAAAATAAGTAATGAAATAATAAAAGATAAAACAAATAAAAAATATAAGTCAAAAAATGGGGTATGACATTACTCTCCAACTCCCAAGTTATGCTCTCTCCCGTAGGACCTCCCCAAATTACCTTTACCAAAAAGATCTCTTTTCCTCGCAACTGATTAACTTCACGGTCTTCAATACTCAAAGGCACAGTCTTAACAGTCAAATTATCCCTTACTTCCAAATCAGCCACTTGAATCACATGAGATGGGTCATACACATACTTCCGCAACTGAGACACATGAAACACACTATGTAGATTCAACAACGACGGCGATAACGCAATCCGATACGCTACTGCTCCAACTCTCTACAATCTGATAAGGACAAACAAAATGTGGAGTCAACTTCTTCGATTTCAGCCCAACACCGGTAACCGGGTTAACCCTCAAAAACACATGATCACCAACTTGAAATTCAATATCCTTCATCTTCTTATCATGACAACTCTTCTGCCTACTTTGCGAAGCCCTCATCTTCTCATTAATCATCCTAACCTTTTCCGTAGTCTGCTGAACTACTTCCGGTCCAAGCATCGCACTCTCACCCGACTCAAACCAACAAAACGGTGTTCTACACCTTCTACCATACAACGCTTCAAAAGGTGCCATACCAATGCTCGAATGAAAAGTGTTGTTGTAAGTAAATTCAATCAACGTTAAACATTCACTTCAACTTACTCCTTGCTCCAAAACACAAGCTCTCAACAAATCTTTCAACGACTGAATAGTCCTCTCCGACTGACCATCAGCTTGAGGATGATAAGCAGAACTCAATCTCAACTTCGACCCCAAAGCTTCTTGCAAACTCTCCCAAAACTTCGACGTAAACCTCGGATCTCAATCTGACACAATGCTAGAAGGAACACAATGCAATCTGACAATCTGCTCGATGTAGATCTCCGCCAACTTCGCTAAAGACATACTGATCTTGATAGGAATAAAATGCGCTGACTTTGTTAACCGATCCACAATTACCCAAATCGTATCACTTCCATTCACAGTCTTCGGAAAACCACTTACAAAATCCATCGAGATACTATCCCACTTCCACTATGGAACAAACAACGGCTGCATCATTCCTCCTGGCTTTTGATGCTCAATCTTAGACTTCAGAAACCAAATAAGCATACACAAATTCTGCAATATCCTTCTTCATTCCTGGCCACCAAAACAACTTCTTCAGATCCTGATACATCTTCGTCGCTCCGGGATGAATACTCAAACTACTTCAATGACCTTCATCCAAAATCTTAATCTTAAGCTCAGGTACATCCGGTACACAAACTCGATCCAGAACCTCAAAACTCCTCTCTCATCCAATCTGAAGTCACCTCCTTTGCCTTGATTAACCAACACCAACCGGTCTACAAGTTACAAGTCCACCTTCTGACCTTCTTTGATCTCCTCTAAAATGTTACTCGTCAGCTTCAACATCCCCAACTTCACACCATTCGACGTCAACTCACACACCAAGCTCAAACCTCTGAACTGCTCAACCAACTCCAATTCCTTCACCATAAGTGCCGACATGTGCAAAGACTTCATACTCAACGCATCTGTAACCACATTCGCCTTTCTTGGATGATAACTCAAATCAAAATTATAATCCTTCAAAAATTCCATCCATCGCCTCTGCCTCATATTCAACTCCTTCTGATCAAACAGATACTTCGAACTCTGTGATTGCTGAACACTTCAAACTTTGAAACAAACAGATAATACCTCCAAATCTTAAGCGCAAACAACACCGCTGGCAATTCCAAATCATGGGTCGGGTAATTCCTCTCATGTACCTACAAAAGCACACTGCCCAATCCCATCTTAGAAGTGTCACAATACACCACAAAAGATTCACTCGCATTCGGCAAAATCAAAACTGGCGCTGATGTCAGCCTCATCTTCAGCTCTTGGAAACTCTATTCACACTTAGCATCCCAAACAAAAGCTTTACCCTTCCGAGTTAACTGCGTCAACGGTAAAGCCAACTTGGAGAAACTTTCTATGAACCTCTTGTAGTAGCCAGTCAAACCCAAAAAGCTTCTGATCTCGGTAACAAACTTACGAGCCTCCCAATGCAACACAACTTCAACCTTCCACGGATCAACCGCAATTCCACCTCTAGATATCACATGACCAAGGAAACTCATTTCCAGCAACCAAAACTCGCACTTCGACATCTTAACATACAACCTCTTATCCTTCAAAGTCTGCAACACAACTTTCAGATGCTCCCCTTGCTCTTCCTCAGACTTCGAATACACCAAGATATCATCAATGAACACCACCACAAATTGATCCAAATAAGGATGGAAGATCCTATTCATGTATTCCATAAATACACCTGGCGCATTAGACACACCAAATGGAATCATAGAATACTCATAGTGACCATACCTAGTCCGGAAAGCAGTCTTCGGTATATCTTCTACCTTGACTCGAATTTGATGATATTCAGACCTCAAATCAATCTTGCTAAACACCTGAGCACCAACCAATTGATCCATCAGATCATCTATCCTTGGAAGAGGATATTTGTTCTTAATGGTCACCTTGTTCAACTGCCGATAATCCACACACAACCTCATATTACCGTCCTTCTTCTTAACCAACAACATTGGAGCTCCCCGCGGCGAAACACTCGGCGTGATGAACTTCTTCTCCAACAACTCTTCCAACTGCTTCTTCAACTCGCTCAACTCAGATGCAGACATCCTATACGGCGCCATCGACACATGACTACTTCCAGGAACCAATTCAATGCAAGACTTCACTTCTCTCTTAGGTGGTACATAAAAAACGTCATCCGGAAACACATCAAGAAACTTGTTCACCACCGGAACACTGCTACCTCCTTTCTCACTTTCCACCTTCAAAGAAGCGAAGATCACAAACAACTAAGCCTCACCATCTAACGACGCCTCCACTTGACTTGCAGTCAAGAACTTACTCTCAACACACTCCATCGGATTAGAGAAAGTTACATTCTTGGTCAAACAATTAACGTTAACACCAAAAGCTAACAACTAATCCATCCCAAAGATAACGTCCATATGAGCCAAAGGCAAACAAACTAAATCCATCTTAAAATCTACATCACCAAAATTTAAAGGACACTTCACATAAACCAAGGAAGTGGTCACTGAGCCGTTAGCTGGTGTATCAATGACCATTCCTCTCAACATAGGAGACATAACAAGATTCAAACGCTTAGCACAATCAAGAGAAATAAATGAATGTGTTGCACCAGTATCAATGATAGCAATCAAAGAAGTGTTGTTAACAAAGCAAATACCTCGAATCAAGTTATCCTGCTCCAGGACCTCCTCCGCGTTCAGAGCAAACACCTTACCATCAGACTTCGCCTTCTTCGGCTTCGAACACTTAATGCTAATATGCCCCGCTTCACCACAGTTAAAGCAAATCAACTCCTTAGCCTTGCACTCGAAAGAACGATGCCCATCCTTGCCACACTTGAAACATCTCAATCAATAATTCTTACAATCTGCAAAACGGTTCCCAATTCCTCCACACTTAAAGCACTTCAGTTCTCCCCACTTGGGTTCAAACCACCACCAGACACCTTTTTTCCCATATCACCTTGCTTCCCATAAGGCTTCACGTGATCATTTCCCTTTCCTTTCTTATGACTAAGACTCTTGTAGTAGCTAGCCGTCGCCTTGCAATCTTCATCAAAGATCCGACACTTATTCACCAACAAAGGAAAATTCCGAATCTCATGGAAACTGATAAACTGCTTGATCTCAAGTTGCAAGCTGCTCTCAAACTTCACGCACTTTGATGCTTCAGCTCCTACCAAATTGTAGTGTGGGAAAAAACGAGATAACTCCTCAAACTTAGCAGCATAGTCTGCCATCGACATGTTACCTTGCTTCAGCTCCAAAAACTCAATCTCTTTCTTGCTTCTCACGTCCGCAAGAAAGTACTTCATAAAAAATGCACCCTTGAAAACTTCCTAGGACACAGCAGCTCCTCCAAGCTCCAACCTCTGGCGAGTGTTCATCCACCAGTACTCAGCCTTCTTTGCTAGCATGTGGGTCACCAACCGAACCTTCTGATCATCTGTTGTCACCATCGCGCGGAAAATCCTCTCGATATCCTGAAGCTAAGTATGCGCACCCTTCAGATCATACCTCCCGTTGATCAAGACGCAACTCGTCCGCTCCACCCATCTGTTGATGTTGCCCATGAGTCGCCACATTCGCTTGCGCCAATGCTTGAGCCATCTGAGCCATCGCATTCGTAATCGCTGCATCGCTACGTCCGACCATCTCTCTACTACACAACAAGCACCACCTAGTTAGACAAGAAAAGCATCGACCATATATACACATAAATGTCGCATACAACAGGACAATAACCAAGTGTTGGCCCATACTAGACCGACTTGCTTTGATACCATTTTATAAGACCCTGATCCGCGAGACTACTATTTAAACGATAAATCACGCAATCCAGCAATAATCGGGATATTATAATTCATCAAACATCGCATATTAAATTCTCATTATAAAAATTTCATCATAAATATATTCAAGTCACAGCGGAATAATCATCTCAACAAATAATCATGTCGGGTCACATCATAAAATCTCAAGATAAATACACCATCATCATGATCATAAAGATCCATCATCAATAATCTAACAAGTAAAATAAAATCCTCAAAACTCCTAGATCAGAGCTCCTAATCTAGATATCCTCAAAAAGCAATATAAAAGGAGTAGGCATGACGCCATCCTCAGCAAAACTCACCAAGCAAACTACTCCGCAATCTGCAAGTCTACACCAAGAGGATGCAGGCGACAACAAAGCCACCAGAGGATAAGATATACGTTCAACAAAAAGGATTAATAAACGCATGTAAGTTCCAGGCAAACGTCAACATCATATAAGCATTCATCAAAAAAGGCTTGATTATAATCACCAACATTTATATCACATTTATATCCCATTAACTGTTTACTTACATCAACATTTCAATCCAAGATACACACATCGTACATAACACACTTTCATCAATAAGGTATTCATCAACTATAGATATTCACATCTCATCAACATTTAATCATCAACCCAACTATAAATTATTCACAATCTCAACACATTCATCAATTAGACATTTACCACATAAATGCACAAGTTCTCACCAAAACATTGTCAAACACGACTCAAGTTCATGCAATGCACCTAACACGACTCTACATGCATGTGGTACCATTGTGATATTAAACCACGCAACTATAAATAGTGATCTTAAATCACCCAAACTATAAATAGTGATCTTAAATCACCAAACTATAAATAGTTATCTTAAATCACCCAACTATAAATCATGATCTTAAATCATACAACTTTCACAACTATCACAACTTTCATTTGCATTATCAAATCAATACATCCCCACAATTCATGTTATCACCACAACATCATTTATTCACAACTATAATGCATTAAGCCACAACTATCATCATCACTTCATTTCAATACATTTCAACATGCTTAATCATCGTCATATCATAAACATCACCATGACATGCTTTCATTACTGCATCATTCACATATTCACATTCCATGATTAATTCAAGCAAGGTTACATCAACTTATCTACACAACTTTATAATCATGTTTCATCATCATTCATACTCATATAATCAATTAACATGCTCACATTCAATTTACGGCTCAATTAAAGATAAATCACAAGTTTCATTTCACAACTTTCCAATTCTAAGTCATCCTTAATCATACATCATGGTAATCAACCATATGCATCACAATTGAACCATTATCAATCAAGTTTAGGGGTTTGGGACCCAACACATACCTTATGAACCTTTAAAAATACGAAAAATGAGGTTTCATGCCAAAACAGGGGGCGCACGGTCGTGCATCTGACACGCACGGTCGTGCTCTCTAATGTCAAGAGTCACACACGGTCCGTGCGGTCAGGGCGCACGGTCGTGCGTCCTTCCTAGGACAGCAAAAGCTGATTTTCTGCGTTTTCGCGCTGAAAATCTCGTTTTAACGACACCTTTCAATCCTAAATGTAACACCCCGATTTCCCCGCGCGAATAAGCACATATTATATCAGAGTATTTAACAAATAACGGGATGTCACAAAATCATGAAAACATAAAACATACTTATTAACAAACAGGCTCCTCAAGATAACAACATCATGTCTGAAAATCTCTTTATTAGCAGCGGAAAATAATTATAATATCAACTCATAATCAGCACTATGGCATAAAAGCCGAAACATTCGTCATAATTCAAAACTCAACATAAAGTGAATACTTTAATAAAAATCAGCATTGGAGTTTATAAAGTTAACTCCCAAAAACATAAGACAAACGTATTCCCAGTGTTACATAATATCAGAGCATCACGACCCCAATTCTATATACCACTAGGTACTCCTCGTCTAAGCGTCACAGCAAGCTACTTCGAGTTATCTGCACATTGTCAATATAAAGACAATGGACCAACAAAAACAAAAGGGTGAGATATCAAACAATCTAAACGAAAGCATAATAATGAGCAAGTAAAAACATAAGCACAGGATCATACTTCATTATCTCACCAATCATCTTATTCATGTTCACACATCATTTTCATAAACAATCATCATCACCAATATTCAAACATCATCACATCAAGCACATCATGAACATCGCCACACGTCACGGTTATAACAATTTATCATCGACACATAATGCAATGAGACCCGACTTCACCTATATGCATGTGGTACCAAACGTCGCAAAATAATGCCAAATAGGGCATGTCAGGCCGGAGCCCCACGTCACTTTGCCAAACAAGGCTACGTCGCTTTACCATAATTTCAGGCCATCGTTACAAGATGCAATGAATGAGACTTCTAAAATGAAACAACAAAACACATGCAAGCATCATACATAAACAACGTCATATAACATCGTATTCAAACATCAACAATTCATCATATAACATCGTATTCAAACATCAACAATTCATCATACAATTTTGTAAAACCATAACAAATTATACATAACATATTTCCATGTCAAACCAAGGATACTAGAAAGATATCACAATTATCAACAACTTTCATGTTTATACCAAAGACCAATTTAAAACAGAGACGTGTGAAAAAGACGCAAAAACATGAAACAGAGAATGCTGTCACCGTACAATTTCACTAAGACCTCTTTGGAGTATTTTCATCATAACTCAAAAACTAAAAGTCGTTTTCACGTCAAACCAAAGCCACTGGAAAGCTAACAAAATTATCTAAAACCTTCATGTTTACACCCAAGGCCAATTCTGTACCAATCAATACCAGTTTTCGTTTCAAATTCGGAAAAGTTGTGCAGAAAGTCCATAAAAATTCACTGTGACCTACGTGCAGTAATTTGACCATAACTCAAGTTCTATAAATCGTTTTGACGTCAGACCAACGGCATTAGAAAACTAACATCCATACCTACAACTTTTGTGTTTACACCTAAGACCAATTCTGTACCGATCAATACCAGTTTTTATTTCAAAATTCGGGGCAGAGATAAGAAAAATCAGGAAAAGCAACTTATATTATTCAAACTTCTCATTCATTCAAAATCATCACAATCAACAACAACAACTCAACATAATTCATACCCAATTTCAACCCATCCCAAATCATCCCAAAAGCCATTTATCACAGAATACGAATTCATGGAATCACACACATCAACATACATCACAAACCACAATTATAATGCACAACAACAGCATGTATCATGCCAATTTCATCATCAAAATCACAGACCTCATGAATTGAACAAAAGGATCAAAATCCATACAATCACATATACCTAGAGTCTACCATACCCCATCATTATGCAATCCCTTAGAATGTAAGAACCCCACCCTTACCTTAGGTTTTCCGGTTCTAAACTCTATTGATCGCTTCCCGTAGAATCCCTTCCGGTCTCTCTTGCCTCAGCTTCGTTCTTCGCTCTTTGGTTTTCTCCCAATTTTGTTTTCACGATACGTTATGTTTTTATTCCTCTTCTCATCATAACATACCCCTAAATCCTAAATGCCACAAATGCCCTTTCTTATTTTATAATTCTAATTAATTAGTTTAATTTACTAATAATCCAATTAAATTATTAACACTATTATTTAATTAAATACTATAATTTTTCTTTATTCAATTAAATAAACCCAACCACCAATATACTAATAAATATCAATATCTCTCACACTTGGGTTATGCCTTCTAAGGATCTAATTCGCTCAAACTCATATTCCTTATAATCTAAGGTCACTACCCTCTAACAAGGCACCAAAACACCAAGAACATCACAAACACAACAAGACATCACACATACGTCGCATCATCAATTAAAATAACTGAAAATAATTCCAAGTAAATCCGGGGCGTTACAACTCTCCCCCACTTGAATATTTTCGTCCTCGAAAATTACCTGACTCAAACAACATCGGATAAGAATCTCGCATCTTGCTCTCTAACTCCCATGTTGCACTTTCTCCGGCAGCTCCGTCCCAAACCACTTTCACTAAAGGAATCTCCTTGCCCCTTAACTTCTTCATTTCCCGATCCTCAATTCGTACAGGCACAGTCTCAATGGTTAGATTGTCCCGCACTTGCACGTCATCCATATGAATTACATGAGATGGATCTGAAACATACTTCCGGAGTTGCGACACGTGAAACACATCATGCAAATTTGATAGGTTCGGTGGTAAGGCCACCCTATACGTAGCATTCCCAACCCTCTCAGAAATCTGGTATGGTCCAATAAACTTAGAAGTAAGCTTCTTCGACTTCAAGGCACGACCTACACCTGTCACTGGTGATACTCTCAAGAATACATGGTCTCCTGCTTGAAACTCAAGATCTCTCCTCCGCTTATCATGGTAACTCTTTTGCCTACTCTGCGAAGCCTTCATCTTATCACGAATTAATTTCACCTTCTCAGTAGTTTCTCGTACAATCTCTGGTCCCAACACAACTCTTTCACCAGATTCATGCCAACACAACGGCGTTCTGCACCTCCGACCATACAATGCCTCGAAAGGTGCCATACCAATACTAGCATGGAAACTATTGTTATAAGTGAACTCGATCAGTGGTAGAAAACTGTCCCACGTTCCGCTTTGTTCGAGAACACACGCCCTCAGCAAGTCTTCCAACGACTGAATGGTCCTCTCCGTCTGTCCATCAGTTTGTGGGTGATATGCCGAACTCAACTTCAACTTAGAACCTAATGCCTCTTGTAGACTTTTCCAAAAATCTGAAGTAAACCTCGGATCTCTATCCGAAACAATGCTCGACGGGACTCCGTGCAACTTCACAATCTCGCGAATATAAATCTCTGCTAACTTTGATACAGGAAAACTAATATTGATCGGAATAAAATGAGCCGACTTCGTCAGTCTATCAATAATTACCCAAATAGCATCATGCCCCCTCGGAGTGTTCGGTAATCCTGTCACAAAATCCATAGATATACTATCCCATTTCCACTCCGGAACATCTAACGGTTGCATCAAGCCTGTTGGCCTCTGATGTTCTACTTTCGACTTTTGGCACGTCAAGCATGCATACACGAACCGCGCAACATCTTGCTTCATTTTTGGCCACCAAAATATCTTCTTTAAGTCTTGATACATTTTAGTAGCTCCCGGATGAATACTTAAATTGCTTCTGTGACCTTCTTCTAAAATCATCTTCTTCATCTCTGCATTATCAGGAATACAAATTCGATCGCGGAACCTCAACACACCATGCATATCTAACTTAAAATCACTACCTTCGGGTTGATTTTCACCAACCATCAAATCTACTAGTTTCACATCCATCTTCTGAGCTTCCTTGATATCATCCAAGAAATCACTGTTAATTGTCAACATCCCTAGCATCACACTCTGGGGTTTTACTTCGCAAACCAAATTCATGTCTCTGAACTGCTCGATCAACTCTAACTCTTTAACCATCATCGCTGACATATGCAAAGTTTTTCGACTTAAAGCATCGGCTACAACATTAGCTTTACCAGGATGGTAATTCAAGCTAAAATCGTAGTCTTTCAACAACTCTAACCATCTTCTGTGTTCACAAAACATCAAATAATTGATTAGAAATGTCTAAGGACAGTACTCAACTGTCACTAAACTAAAGACTCGACAACCTGGCCGGATGGACCGACCTGCTCTGATACCAATTGTAACACCCCGATTTCCCCGCGCGAATAAGCACATATTATATCAGAGTATTTAACAAATAACGGGATGTCACAAAATCATGAAAACATAAAACATACTTATTAACAAACAGGCTCCTCAAGATAACAACATCATGTCTGAAAATCTCTTTATTAGCAGCGGAAAATAATTATAATATCAACTCATAATCAGCACTATGGCATAAAAGCCGAAACATTCGTCATAATTCAAAACTCAACATAAAGTGAATACTTTAATAAAAATCAGCATTGGAGTTTATAAAGTTAACTCCCAAAAACATAAGACAAACGTATTCCCAGTGTTACATAATATCAGAGCATCACGACCCCAATTCTATATACCACTAGGTACTCCTCGTCTAAGCGTCACAGCAAGCTACTTCGAGTTATCTGCACATTGTCAATATAAAGACAATGGACCAACAAAAACAAAAGGGTGAGATATCAAACAATCTAAACGAAAGCATAATAATGAGCAAGTAAAAACATAAGCACAGGATCATACTTCATTATCTCACCAATCATCTTATTCATGTTCACACATCATTTTCATAAACAATCATCATCACCAATATTCAAACATCATCACATCAAGCACATCATGAACATCGCCACACGTCACGGTTATAACAATTTATCATCGACACATAATGCAATGAGACCCGACTTCACCTATATGCATGTGGTACCAAACGTCGCAAAATAATGCCAAATAGGGCATGTCAGGCCGGAGCCCCACGTCACTTTGCCAAACAAGGCTACGTCGCTTTACCATAATTTCAGGCCATCGTTACAAGATGCAATGAATGAGACTTCTAAAATGAAACAACAAAACACATGCAAGCATCATACATAAA
This sequence comes from Medicago ruthenica, assembly GCA_018208015.1. Lineage (NCBI taxonomy): Eukaryota > Viridiplantae > Streptophyta > Magnoliopsida > Fabales > Fabaceae > Medicago > Medicago ruthenica. The sequence continues at coordinate 44,308,595 of CM031375.1, forward strand.
CAACGTCATATAACATCGTATTCAAACATCAACAATTCATCATATAACATCGTATTCAAACATCAACAATTCATCATACAATTTTGTAAAACCATAACAAATTATACATAACATATTTCCATGTCAAACCAAGGATACTAGAAAGATATCACAATTATCAACAACTTTCATGTTTATACCAAAGACCAATTTAAAACAGAGACGTGTGAAAAAGACGCAAAAACATGAAACAGAGAATGCTGTCACCGTACAATTTCACTAAGACCTCTTTGGAGTATTTTCATCATAACTCAAAAACTAAAAGTCGTTTTCACGTCAAACCAAAGCCACTGGAAAGCTAACAAAATTATCTAAAACCTTCATGTTTACACCCAAGGCCAATTCTGTACCGATCAATACCAGTTTTCGTTTCAAATTCGGAAAAGTTGTGCAGAAAGTCCATAAAAATTCACTGTGACCTACGTGCAGTAATTTGACCATAACTCAAGTTCTATAAATCGTTTTGACGTCAGACCAACGGCATTAGAAAACTAACATCCATACCTACAACTTTTGTGTTTACACCTAAGACCAATTCTGTACCGATCAATACCAGTTTTTATTTCAAAATTCGGGGCAGAGATAAGAAAACTCAGGAAAAGCAACTTATATTATTCAAACTTCTCATTCATTCAAAATCATCACAATCAACAACAACAACTCAACATAATTCATACCCAATTTCAACCCATCCCAAATCATCCCAAAAGCCATTTATCACAGAATACGAATTCATGGAATCACACACATCAACATACATCACAAACCACAATTATAATGCACAACAACAGCATGTATCATGCCAATTTCATCATCAAAATCACAGACCTCATGAATTGAACAAAAGGATCAAAATCCATACAATCACATATACCTAGAGTCTACCATACCCCATCATTATGCAATCCCTTAGAATGTAAGAACCCCACCCTTACCTTAGGTTTTCCGGTTCTAAACTCTATTGATCGCTTCCCGTAGAATCCCTTCCGGTCTCTCTTGCCTCAGCTTCGTTCTTCGCTCTTTGGTTTTCTCCCAATTTTGTTTTCACGATACGTTATGTTTTTATTCCTCTTCTCATCATAACATACCCCTAAATCCTAAATGCCACAAATGCCCTTTCTTATTTTATAATTCTAATTAATTAGTTTAATTTACTAATAATCCAATTAAATTATTAACACTATTATTTAATTAAATACTATAATTTTTCTTTATTCAATTAAATAAACCCAACCACCAATATACTAATAAATATCAATATCTCTCACATTTGGGTTATGCCTTCTAAGGATCTAATTCGCTCAAACTCATATTCCTTATAATCTAAGGTCACTACCCTCTAACAAGGCACCAAAACACCAAGAACATCACAAACACAACAAGACATCACACATACGTCGCATCATCAATTAAAATAACTGAAAATAATTCCAAGTAAATCCGGGGCGTTACACTAAACGCACCAAACTCGATCAAAATCATTTACCCTACATTACTTACTCAATTACACCCCAAACACAACTTAAATAACTTAATCAAAATCACTTTTCATCATCAATTACCATGTTTTTCAATTAAATTCAAACATTGTCTCAAAAACTCATCTTCATCAACAACTTAACAATTAAACATGGTACAACAACAACAACAACAACAACATTTCTTCATGTTCCACATAATCAAAATCACTTGTCTCAATTATCATGACAACAACTTATTCAATTCAACAACAACTTAATCATTTTGATCCAATTGAGCATTTCCACCAAAACACAACAACAACAACTTAATTGACAACTTATTCAACATAACTTCATGAATTCACAAGCAAAATACATATCCAAAATAGAAGATTACATAAACATAATGAATAGTTGGTTATTAAAATAATTTTGCTTGGCAAAATACTTATAAAAAAACATTAAAATAGATAAATATTGTGGAGTCCAAGATTTAATCCCATGACCAAGGATATTTGTGGCCTTTTTAATAACCAACTAAGCTATCCAAATGTATAAAATTATTTTCACGGAAAATGAACACTCTCACAAATTGATCAAATTTTACATGTATCTCATAACTAGCGACATTTTTATGTGACATTTCCATGATTCAAAAATTCATATCCATTAATGTTCCCGAGCAATGATCATGACAAATAAAAATAAAAAATTGTAAGTATCGACACTCATTATTCAGATCTGTACACCTGAAATGATTTTACATTTTGCAACCCAAATAAATGCTTAGAGTGAATCTATGTTCACTATGAGACTGCTAGCAGCTGTAGCCAGTTACTGCTAGATAAACAGTAATAGTAACTCCAATTGTTGTCCATATATTTCCCCCATGAAGATGGTTTGATGGTGCTCCATTCTGTGAAGTAAAAAACATAGATGTGATTAGAACAATGTGATGCTCATGACATGTGTTCGTATTAGATTTGGCTTGTATTTAATATAACTAGCTGTATCACCAATATATACATATATATATATATATATATATATATATATATATATATATAATTGTAATTGTAATATGATATTTCAATGGTTAGAAATATTACCAAATTAAGACTAGGTGCTGGTGCCGGTGCTGTGTCGGCATCTGCGGTAGTATCAGTTGGTGGTGCAGGGGGACTCTTGCGAATAACGGTTGGTGCTGGAGCTGGTGCTTGATGTCTCCTGTGCTTGTGTCTGTGTCTTCTTCTCTTGTGCTTGGAGGACTCGGGTGCTGGTACAGGTGCATCTATTGCAGGCGTTGGTGCTGGTATTGGTGGCGAAGTAACGGGTGTAGGAGTTGGCGCTTGCTTTGCGGGTGCAGGTGCTGGTACTGGTGTTGCCTTTACTGGTGCAGGGGCTGGTGGTGTTTGGACTGGTGTTGGCGATATCTTTGGTGGTGGTAACGTTGGTGGCGATGCAACTGGTGGCGGCGGCAATGGTGGTGGCAATGTTGGAGTTGAGACAGGTGAACTTTTTGGTGGTTGAGGTGGTGGGACTTTGGGACTTGAAGCTGGTGCAACCTTTGGAGCTGGTGATGTAACTGGAGCAGATTTGGGTGCCACATTTACAGGTGGTTGGCTTGTGATGGGAGGAGATGCCACCACGGTAGGTGGTTGTGTCGTGACCGGTGTTGTTGCCGTCGGGGTTGTAGGTGGCAACTTTGATGGTGCAGTTGCTGGTGCTTGGGCGTTGAATCCTAGCAGGCAACTGAGGCTTAGTAAAGTCATAACCCAGAACGCTGTAGCCATTGTTGTGTGTGAATTGTTTTGTTAGAGACAAGAGAGAATTTGTTTCTTATTTATTGGCTATGATCAAGCAAATGGATAGAAACGTATGTAGTGGATCATCTGTGGAAGGAGGAAAGTAGCCTTCATTTGATTGTGACATTATTCATTGATCATCTGAGAAGGAACGTAAGCTAATGGAAAACGTGTAGGTAACCTAGCTTCGTAAAATCAGTGGTCTTTAGACTTTAACTCACCCATTAAAAATTAGGCAATGATCGTTATGGTGTAACTTTCAAGGACATTTATTTTCATAAATTACTATATTATGGAAAGGATTTCTTTTTTAGTTTTTTTTTTTTGTTTTTGGATCAAGAGGATAAATAGAATTTAGGTGGAAAATAGGCTTAAGTGGTTTGGGCATGATGAGAGAAAGTCGTGTATATTCTATAGTAATGAGAGTAAATCAGATGATGGGTAATCATATCACTAGAGGCAGAAGAAGACTTAAAAAAACTATAAAAAAAACTATTGTGAAAAAATTTGAGATTAATGAGTCGGACTTGATTTCACTTCCTCTCTCTTGAGCCGTACAATCCTAGTTTATTTTCCTTCATCTATCGAAGATGGGTGATTTCATTTTAAGATCCGAAATCACACCTCTAAATCATTTTTTTTCTTCTCTATTTAAATAAGTGATTTTCACATATATTTAGCTTTTTTTTTATTTCATCGTCTTAGTGGAGCGTTGTCTTGTTCGTCGTCTTTATATGTCGTTGTTTTGCTTTGTTGTCTTGTAACTATGTTTGTTCAGTTCAAATTGTCATATTAACTTCGATCCAGTCCAAATCCAATCAGTGATTTTGGTATGGTCAACCTTACATATACGAAGACATGGGTATTCTAATCAATAATCGTAGGTTTGCGTAGTTTGCCGTTTTATACTATTAATATGAATAATGTGAATTTGTTCGCAAATTCATCCTTTCCATTTTAGTGACCTTGTATTGTATCGATGTACTGTATAAATTTAAATAAAGGAATATTGAATAAAATGAGTGAAGCCAAAATATGGTTTATGATAAACATTATCACATAATTTTATCCACGTAGTTGACCCCACTTGATGGGATATGTTTTGGTTGTTGTCGTCAATTCGAGGGATAATTTTTTTTTAAGAAGTCAAATAGCCCACCCAGAAATCGAACATGAGACATTTGGGAGATAAAATTTATTAATAATTTAGTTTATAAAATTGTAAACATCATATATTCTTTGATTTGTAAACTAAACAATTTAATAGTTTCTGCAAAATGAAAATTGTCAATTACATTTGTTATCTCTTAAAAAATTAATATGATCAAGAACTATTAATTATGATAATAATTTTTTTTTTACAAGAATTATGATAATAATTTTTAAAATTTTGTTGATTTCAGATATATGAATACATTCCATTACTTAGGCGAAATAGTTGGTTTGAATGGATTTCGGAGAAAAGGAATAAGGACATGTTTGTTTTAGATTTTTAAAATAATATTTTTGAGGTTCTAGTTATGTTTTTTTTTTTTTTTGGAAGTAAGGTTCTAGTTATGTTTGTGTTTAGGATATTCTCAACAACAACAAAAAAATGAGGGGCGAAAAATCATTTTCTTGTAAAATGGTTTTTAAGTTGAAATAAAATAGATTTTTTATTATTTTTTGAAGAAAATCATTTTTAACAGATGGAGGGGAAAAACATAATTTTTGGTGTCTATGCATTTTTAATCAAATTAATGAAAATTCGTTTTGACATGTATAGTTTTAAACTTGAATTTTTTCAACCTTGATTTATACTTCTTTTTAAAAGTCCCTAAAGAACAATCTTCATATTATTCGTATCAAAAATGATTTTTTTGACAATCTAAAACAAATAACCCCTGGGCTAGGGCCCTCTTGTACTTAAAAAAAAACAAATAACCCCAAAAAGTTTCTATGTAAAATGGTCTTACCAACTATTTTCTTAATAATGACCTGTATGTAAGTACCGTAAAAAAAATGACCTATATGTAAGTACAAGGTCTCTTTCACTTTCTGTTAGTATTTGATGGTTCAACATACCAATGTGACTGCTATGTTTTATCTTCTATTCAATCTTTGCACATACTCTCCATTTCTCACCCTTTTCAAATAATTGAAGATTACGTTCTTGTTATGATAGCGTTCGAAGTTATTAATTACTTGAAATGAAAGTTGCACTCAGTGGTTGAATATTGCATTATTCATCAAGTTTGACCATTTCATTTTTGAGGTACAAAAAATTAGACAGTTTTATTCTGACACTCATTTAAAACATGAGGAAATTTGATGTGAACCTTCTTTCTTACAAACAGAACATTACATGAAGGCAAAATGGGTCATTTGATGGGCTCTTCTTTCTCCTTCTAAGGTGAAATAATTGATCCATTACATCGTGCCAATTTTATAATTAATGATGTGAATGAAATAGTGAAATTTCCATTAATTGAACTAGAGAGTACACGAGATATTTATATGCAAATGTGATTGTATAAATTTAGGGGTGTGCAAAATTTTTGGTTAACCAAAACCAAATCAATAACCAAACCAGCTCATATTTTAAAAGCCCAGTCCATTTAATACAAAAACCAAACCAGTTCATATAACAACAAAAACAGAAAATCGGTTTACCATTTCATTTAATTTAATTGGTTCGAAACTGGTTTATTCAACTTGCAAATCTCAAATTTAAAAAATCGGAAACCCAAATATTGCAAACACACAAACGTGCTTGGCTTTCACAAATCGCAGCTAGCAAACATGCTTCTCGCGGTTCAAACTTGAATAGTTGTCTGTTACAACATTTCCAGGTCCAATTGAATAGTTGCATGTTATACTAAAATTGAATTTGGACTTGGAAATAGAATTGAGAAGGTAGGTAAGATGTGAACCCGATTCTTCAAAAGTACAAGAGTAATGAATCAATTTTTGGTTTGAATTGAACGGTTTTTTTTCCTGAATATTCTAAACCTTGTTAAAAAACGGTTCAAGTAAATAAACCGGTTTTAATGACAAACCGGAATTGAACAGGTCTCAAACCGGTTCAAACCCATAACCAAATTGATTTTGCAAAAAAACGGTTTTAAGTAAAACAATTTTAGGAACTAAACCAAACTATATATTTGCTTTGGTTTGGTTTTTAAACCATGCACACCCCTATGTATAATCAGAACCACTTGTACCACACTATTAGAATCAGCTATACTACTCTAAGATGTACTAACTAGAACTAACTTGCACTACAAGGTACTAGTGTTAGTGAGCTTCTCATTCTCAATTTGTTTAAGGTGCAATATCTCCCCACAAGTTGGAGGTTGGTAGATATTTAACATCCCCAACTTGGATAATAAATTGCTGAATGGTTGAGGAAGCAAATATTTGGTGAAGAAATCTGCTACTTGATCTTTATAGGAAACTAGTAGTAATTTGTAAATCCCAGCTTGCATTTTTTATCTAACAATGTGGCAATCAATTTCCAGGTGTTTAGTTCCTTCAATTCATGGAACACCGGATTAGCTGCAATGTGAGTAGCGATTTGGTTATAACAGTAAAGAACTAGAGCTTTGACACAATTCACTTGCAAGTCTTTGTTGAGATAAAGTAGTCATTGTAGCTCACAAGAAGCAGATGCCAATGCATAATACAAGGGATCTGCCTACACTTAAGATATGTTAGTGTTTTTATTAGCATAAGAGTACTTTTATAAGGCCTCCTAAGAGGAGTTCTTTTATCCTTTGACTTCATATATAGAAAATATCATAGGACCCTTGGAGACTTGTTCTAATTTACGTGTTAGAGACTTAATCTCTTCAAGTAGACTATGACAACTTTCACAATTTACAAAATTCATCCAACTTGATTCATATTTGGGTGGATTAGGTTGAGGTGAATCAATTGAAGGCATTACAATATGCTCATTAACTAGAGATGCATGGTCATTTTTCAAGCATCCAAAATCATTTTTGAGTTGCAAGAGTTCGACTTTCAATTTAAAAATGACTTTCTTTAAGGCACTTAATCTCTTTAAAGCATTTATTGTATCACCATGCATATCTATTAGAGCCTTTTGTAATTTCTCATAGGAAGGATTAAATTTAGAATCGGAGTCGGAGTAAGTTATCCCATTGTGTTTTTTCTTGTGACCCATAAGACACAAGTGTGTGACTTCATCATTTTCTAAGTCACTTAGTGCGGATGACATATCATCGTCCTCCCAATCAATATAGGCTCCTCTTCCTCTTGATTTTTTAAAGGAGTTTGACTTTCCTTTTGGCTTTGGCTAGTTCCAGACATTCATTTCTTAAGTGACCGGCCTTTGCATAACCATAACAATTTAGAACTTTCTCCTCCTTTGAGCGAAGCATTCCTAAAGTTGATCAAGTTATTGTCACTATGCTTTAAACGTTCTTTTGAACATAGCGGTTGTATCTTCTCACAAACAGCCTCACCTCCTCTTCGCTAGGAATCTTCACCAGAATCATTATCCTCTTGAACCGAGGAGGTTTCCTTGAACGAAGAGGCTTTTAACGCAATGGATTTCTTCCCTTTATTCTTAACTTTTTCCTCATAACTTTCAACCTTGTGATTTCATGCTCATGTTCCTTGAGTTTTCCAAATAGAGTGGCAATGTCCGGAGTGATGAGATTTTGAGACTCTTTGATGGTTGTCACCTTTGGCTGTCATTCCTTAGTCATACACCTCAAAACTTTATTAGTGTAATCTTGGTTTGAAATTTTTTTACCAAGGTTTTTTAGCTTATTAACTATATGAGTAAATCTCATTTGCATCGAAGAGATGGTTTCATCTTATTCCATATGAAACAACTCATATTGTTGAGTGAGTGTATTAATCTTTGATTGTTTGACATCTTCGGTACCCTCATGCCCAAAGGGTCCCAAATTGCTTTAGCCATTTTACAATGTGAAAACAAGTGATACTCATTTACGCCTAAGGCGGAGATGAGTATGTGTAACAGCCCAATTTTTAGATTTAGAATTGTTTGTTATTGTTTATTATTAATTGTTTGATTATTATATTTGTTAATTGTTTATTTTGGTGGATTAGTGAATTTTGGGTGATTAAGGGTATTTTGGTCATTTGAGGGTTAGTGGCATTTTTGTAATATGTTAGAAGTTTGAATATTTGAATTTTAGAGAGTTGTGGTAGAATAGAAAAAGGGGAGGTTTAAGTATAGTAAAAGTGTAGTGTTTTATTTATGAGAGTTGGATATGACTAAGCCCACTAGTGTAAGCGACCCATACCCATTATATTTAAAGAGAAGTGGTAGTGTTAGTGAACTAGGTCATTTCATTTTGCAAAACTTTTGAGAAGAGGCTAAGGAGAGAGAATAGAGAAAGGAAGTACTTGGGAAGATAGAAGAGGGGAGAACTCTAGAAGTAAAAAATTGAACCTAAGAAGCACTTTTGGGGATGAATTAAGGTAAGGGGGAAGATTATTTTCATCATTTGGGTATTAAGAAACAAATGGGTTGTTTGGGATGTTTTTAGCTTATTCTTAATTTCATGAGCTTATGATTAGTTGTGTTAATTTCGTGTTCCTTTTTTATGGTTGAATCGAAACATGTATAAGTTGTTGAATTGATGTTGTTGTTTCCTCAAAACTCATGTTTGATTATGTTGTTTGCTAACTTTGTGAAATTTGATGAATTTGGTGAATTTAATGAGAAACATGATAATTATTGTTGATTGTGCTTAATTGATTTGATTATGAACATGGGTATGTGATTGGTTTATGAATTCAAGTGATTATGAAGTTTGGGTTGCGTTTAAGTTGTTGTTGTTGTTGATGTTTGTGTGAAATTTGCTTAAGTTGGTAAAAATGATTAAGTCATTGATGAAATGGTTTAAGTGATTCATGTTGGTTGATTTAAGTGATTATGATCATATTGAATTGAATGGGAAACTTGGAATGTTGTTGTTATGCTTTGTTTGTGAAATTAAGTCGTTTGGAAGAAAATGGATTTTTGAGACGATAATTGAGTTTATGATAATAAGTTGATGTTAAGTGATTTTGATTAAGTTGTTTTAAGCCATAATAAGTAGATAATAAGTGGTGATAACTGGTGTAAGGATTTGGAAATGTTTCGGTGCGAATTGGGTTGAAAAACGATGTTGAAAACAATATTTTTACGCGAAAATGCAAAAATCGAAAAATCATTCACTGGTAGTCACACACGACCGTGCGCCCCTGTGGCGCGGACCATGCGTGATTCTCGCACCTAGGCGACACGACCGTGCGTCCCTGGAGCATGACCGTGCGCCCTGTGTAGTGTGGCGAAACCCTAATTTTGTGACTTTTTGAGGTACCCAATGCACTTGAATGGTTTCCAAACTCTTAAATATGATTAATAGGTGTTTAATGGTGATGTTTATGATTGATTAACTTGGACATAAGTGTATTAAGGCTTATAGGTTAATTAATTAGAGACAGACTTTGGTAATGAAGTAAAACAAAGATGTTTTGCATGTTGCTTATGCTATGTGGATGAATGAATGATTATGATGGATGCGATGTTTGATTACCTGATTCGTTGATGTGTGGCCTTATTGATTTCACAATGCGATTGGTGATGAATTGGTGATGTATGTTATATGATGGTGTAAATTGTATAACGATGATGAGTGTGTTGGGTGTGCATTGTTGAGTCTATATATAGGTCCATGCATTCATAGTCAGTTATTGGTGCTTGATTTAAGATCAAGAATAAACATTGGTGTTTGATTTAAGTTCAAGAATATATATTGGTGGTGATTTAAGATCACTATGGTACCACATGCATGTAGAGTCCTTAGGGGCATTGCATACACATGAAGCGTCGTATGTGGCAATGTTTTGGTGTGAACTTGTGCGTCTAATTGGTAATTGGATACTTGGTGATTGTGATGACATTGAAATGATTTAACTTGAGTTGATGATTATATACGAACATGTTTTGGTGTGAGCATTTGATATGTATATAACTATGGGGTAAACTGTTTGATGATTGTATGCGAATATGTTATGAATATATGTAAGACGTAACCAGGCTTATTGTAATGAATATAGATGTATTGATATTGATGTTCTTGTTGTCTGAAATTACATGTGTTTATTAATCTCTTATGTTGAACGTATATCTTACCCCCCAGTGACTTTTGTCGCCTCACCCTTGTGGTGTAGACGTCGTGCAGGTTGAGGAGTAGCATCTTGCTTGTGAGTTGATGAGGACGGCTTAAGGCCTACTCATATTTATCTGCTTTTCTCGAGGCGTCTAGATTTAGGTGCTATGATTAAGGATGTCGGGATTTTCTTTGTTGGATTATATGTTATGAGTTTTATGAATCAAATTGTTGTTGCTATATAATCTGATGAGTTGTATGTCATGATTGAGATATGACATTTATTTGACGTTGATTATGATTTTATTCCGCCGCGATATGAGTATGTTTGGTGAAATTTTTATATTGAATATTTGATTTGAGTTTATGTTGAAGTAGTAAGACCCTAATGTATGATAGATGTGTGATTTATCTTTAATTATATGTTCTCGGGGATTAGGGCCTTACAATTTGGTATCAGAGCAGGGCGGTCTAGTCCGGGCCAACACTTGGTGATTATCCTGTTGTGTGCGACATGTATGTGTACATTTGTCGATGCTTTTCTTGTCTAACTAGGTGGTACTTGCTGTTATATAGTGGAGAGATGGCTGGTAGGAACGATGCTGCGATTGCTGAGGCGATGACCGCGATGGCACAGGCACTAGCCCAAGCTAATGTTGCTACTCACGTTCATTAGAATCATCAGGGAGGAGCTGGTGAGTTGAGTTTAGACCGTTTCTTTAGGAACCAGCCGCCGACGTTCAAGGGAAGGCATGACCCTGAGGGAGCTCAGTCTTGGATGATGGAGATTGAGAGGATTTTTAGAGCGATGGTCTCAGATGATGCTCAGAAGGTGCGGTTGGCTACGCATATGCTTGCGGAGGAAGCTAAGTTTTTGTGGTTGAACACTCTGGAGAGGATGGAGGCCAGTGGAGTCGAGATTTCATGGGGAATCTTCAAGGAAGCATTTCTTGGGAAGTATTTTCCGGAAGATGTTTGAAGCAAGAAGGAAATTGAATTTTTGGAGCTTAAGCAAGGGAATATGTCGGTAGCAGATTATGCGGCGAAATTTGAGAGCCTTTCTCGTTTTTGCCCGCATTATAATGCTTTTGGAGCGGAGGCATCGAAGTGCATTAAGTTTGAGAGTGGCCTTCGTCCGGAGATTAAAATGCTTATTGGTTATTGAAATTCTAGCACAGTAGTGTCCTGATGTTGTACATAATGTTCCAACACTGGGATACAGGTGGAATGTGGAGTACAATGTTCCAACGTCAAATTATAGATGCAAACGTATAAACACAAAGCAATAAAAGACATAAAAGTAAAACGGCACAAGGATTAACCCAGTTTGGTGACAAAGACACCTACTCTGGGGGCTACCAAGCCAGGAGGAAATCCACTAGAATAGTCCTAGTTCTAAGTCCTCGGCAAATTCCAAGTTTGCAACTTATCACCTAGACACTACTCGTGCTGATTTCAGCCTAGGAACTCCTAGACTTGAGATCCCATCTCACATCCACTCAATCACACACCTTGTGATTACACGCAAACAAACAAAATGACGAAGACACCTTCAGACACAAACTAGCTCTATACTTCAAAGCTTAGGTGTAGTATACAAAATTACAACTCAATAAACACAGTCCTAAGCTTGCATCAAGATGACACAAGAAAGGCTCACAATTAACAATGACTCAAAACCCTTAGAATACTTTCTTACAAATGATGGCTTGAATACCAAAAAGGTTTTGCGTCCTTCTATATATACTGCAGTAGCACGGGCTGGGTCTTCACATTTGGGCTTCAGACTAACGCGCATTCCATTCCGAAACTTGCTCACACAAAGGAGAAACAAATCCAATGTTTCCTAAAATGTTGACACATCTTTCGGACAGTAGTCAACTCAAAAGCTTCCTAAAATGTTCCACATCTTTAGGAGATAAAAATATCACTGAGTACGGGAACACAACTTTGCTTCACAGACCAGAGCGTGGATTTCTCAATCATATTAAAGCACAATAATAAATGTACGAAATCATGACACACAGAAATCGTATGCAGATGTTGGAACATTTGGATCCACATCTTGCTTGTAGATTTGGTTTAGCAAAACTGCAGCCAATAAACACATATCAATAAACAAATATCTAACAATCTCCCCCTTTGGCAAATTTTTGGCTAAAACAACACGAGATCATTCATAAAGACTAGAGAGATATCACACATTTAATTCTTCACTCATCATAAGTACACAACCATGAAGAACCATAGTATCTCTTCACAAAGCTGCTTCAAAATTTTCTCAATTAAACGCAGCAACCAAATGTTTTTGAGAATCACTCAGGAGCAACAGAGTCATGCAACAGCGGAACATAACATACATAATCCCAATGAGAGATACACTAAATTACCACATACATAGCAAGCAACTTCACCAGATGTTTCAACATGGTCTACCACATCATTCAAGATTTCATAAAAGAAACAAACAAATCACTCCCCCTGAAACACTGCATGACAGTCAACATAGTAAAAGCTCCCCCTGTACCTATGCATGCAATCAACTTCTCATACATACATTATTATCACATCATTACCCCTCCTTTTTAGCCACAGATTAGGAAAGCAAAGTCTTCAAGCATGAAACGGAAATAGAGAGAACAAGAGTAATAGTGGCAGAGTATAGTACAATATTACAGACCAGAAGCACAAAAGAAATCCAGGACATAGTCCACAAATAAAAAAACAAATTTACAATAATCAGACTTGCTGGCAGAAGCTTCGTCTTCATCAGGATCAGCATCATCTTCATCACCCTCACTTCCTTCATGCTCACCCTCAGCAACCACCTCTTCAGTTTCTAAAGCTTGAGTCATCATTTCAAACTTAGCTTTCTTTTCCTCCAGCATTTGACAGGTCTCTTTTAGGGCAGCCACGATTTCCTGTCTAGACATAAGACCTCCAGAAGGAGCAGCTCCAGATGTTCCAACAATGTCTGGAACATGATGCTTACCAAACAATTTGTAGTGAAGAGTGAGAGGAGCTTCCCTCTTTTTAGGAATATCAGTTGCATTTGTAATATCTGGATGCTGTTCAAAAATAATACCACACAAAAAAGAGGGAAAAGTTATAGGGAGTTTAACGGCCAAAGTTTTGGCATGTTTGACAGTTTGATCAAAGATATAGGCACCATAGTCCATTTTGAACTTAGTACCAACTGCAAAAATAAATTTACCCAAACCTGTGGATACATCTGAGGAATGAGTGGTAGGGACCCAGTTGGCAGCTCCAATCATGTTGAGGATGGCATACTTCACAGACAGCTTCCCTGAAGAAATCTTCACTTTTCTTGGCCACACCTTCACCTGATTAGCAATAATTTCTTTGGAGACTTGATTGTCAGTCACCTCCAGCTCGAGACAACAGCTTCATCAATCCCCAGAAACATGTTGATGATGGTGGGAGAGAACTTGAGACATACTCCCCTACCAAAAAATTTCTGGAATTCCTTGCTCATAGGGTTATCACAGTATTCAAGAATGTTGACCAGAAACTCCTTTACCAGTTGTTCATAACAGTCACCTATCTTGCAGAGTGTTTTCAATAAACCAGCTTCTTCGATCAGATTCATCACCTCCTCACACTGCAAGGCTTCCTTACCCAACTTTCTTTCCAAAGCTAGCCTTCTTTGGAGCACATACTTCCACCTGGTCACGTTCTCAATAGCATGAAAAGAAATGTTATCAACGGGAGCTTCAGGGACATTTTGAGGGATCTTTTTCCCAGCAATTCTCTTTTTGGCAGAAGGCATGATGACTTGAACATCTTGTTCGACATCATCCTCAGAGTCACTAGGGGGCACTTCCTTTCTTTTTAAGACCTTCTTCTTGGAGACAGGAGCCACAACCTTGCTCCATCATTTAGATGGTCCAACTACTACACTTTTCTTGGCAACTGGGGTAGGCTTGCTGGCAGCAGCAACAACCTTTCCTTTCCTATTCTTCAGCCTCTTAGCAACACTTTGAGCTAGTCTTTTTCCAATGGGTTCATCATCAAAATCTAGATCATCTACATTAACATCAGCTGTAGACTGATCCTTTTCCATGTTGGTGTAGGCCCTAGAGGCCAATAGTTTATGTTAAACTTTTCACATGTATCATGACTTTTATTATTAAATAAAATATGGCGTTCTTTATTACACTTGATATGAGATTAATAAAGTCCCTAGAATAGTTGGTTCATGTGATGGAATATTAAGTGTGACTTAATCATGAGATTACATCAACAGAAAGAACACTATTCTTAAAAGTATCTGTAGTCAAGCTTTAATATGAACTGGGATAATAATAAAGCATGGAGGCTATTATGTATGTAGACTGATGACCATATCTCATAGGTCATGAATATGAGATATTAAGTCTATACATATGTATGAGTATTAGGAGTAATATTTATACTGGATTGACCCATCGTGAGAATACTACATAGTATGTTATGAAATCGTCATAAGTTATTCTCATAATGATAATAGTGTATATCACTCTTAGACTTGAAACCACTGTGATCCCTAGATGTGGACTCAAGTCTTTTATTGCCACTCAAACGTTATCTGCAACAAGATAACTATAACGTTGGTTAATGGGCACTCGGCGAATCATGCTGAGGGACATGAGTGTCCAAGATGGGATTTGTCCCTCCTTTATAACAGGAGATATATCTTTAGGCCTCTTGATGAAATATGACTGGAAAAATGCATGGACATGCCGAATTAAGTCAATATGAGATATTGGACTTATTCGTTATTCAGTATATTTCGGAATCAAGAAATATAAATATTGAGCTAAACAAGGGTGACGTAATCTATGCCTTGTGTTCAATAAAGATATTAGGACAAAAGAGTAATCGTACACATAGACATTATCGTGGAAAAGGTTTCGTCAGATCCCTTGACATTCTTGTCACTTGGGTAGCAGTGATGTGTTGCTAGATACCGCTCACTGTTTGTAATGTTAAATATAAGATTTAATATTATTGCCAACGTTACAAGAACCTATAGGGTCACACACAATAGAACGGTCAAAAGGAGAAATATAAGTAGTACTTATATGATGGGGTGCGTTTAGCAATTGACGCTAATTAGTTAGTGGAACCTGATGGGTTAATGGGCTTATGGAAGCTCAACAATGATGACTGATTTAGTGTAGCAATGAGCTCTATATATAGAGCTCTAGTGCTGAAATCAGTAGTGTAATTTTCGTGTAACCCTAAAAGGCAAAACCGAAATCCCTACTTCTCTCCCTAACCTCTGATCGCTTGGCTAGCACCGGGAACCAGAGGAAACCGTTCGTGTGGACGAGTAGAGGCTTTGCTTGCTTGCTTTGCTGTGATCGAAGAAACTGTTTCTGCACTACAAGAGGTAACAATTCCATCACTGATTCATGTGATATTCGTAATGATCCAAGGAAAGAAAAATCGAAAATTTTAAACTTCCGCTGCCTTTTGTATGTCGATTTTCCTTCATTCCACCCCAACACTTTCTTCTTGAATTTCTTGGTCAGGCAGGGGTTCCTCAACATGTTATGACACAGAGTCTTCACCATCTTTATCTTTCTCACTACTCACTGACTTGTCATCCGACTCAGCATCCTGGGAATTCTCATCAGGCACATTCTCTTGAGAAGTGTCAGAAGACTTAACATGTACAGACTCACTGGCAGACTTTCCAAGGGACTTTTCTTGACTGGCTTCAACAGGATCATCATGTTGGGTCAGGGATGTTTCAACATCCGGCACAACATCGGACTCAGGAAAGGTTTCCATAGGCGAACCCACATCAGAAACATCGTCAGTCTTGGATGGGGTAGACTCAGGGTTATCAACAACATCCTTAGAAGGAGACACAGTAGCATTATCATCAGCCATTTCAACACCAACAACAGTTTCACTAGGTTGACCTACAGTTTTTTCAGTGTTAGAAGGAACCCCCGTCCGCTGACCGGGCAGCGGAACCCCCGACTAATCTGCGTAGTGTGATCAATCGCCGAATTTTAATTTAATTTATTTAATTATGTGTTAATAATAATAAAAGGTGTTTCATTGTTGTTGTGTGAATGATTATGGCCTTAGTCTTATTATTTCTTTTATTTTGGATTTTTGAAATACGGCCTGCGTGTCGTGCCTCTCTCTTGAATTCTATATGTACATTTTCTTCTCATCCAATCCCTCGTATGTAAAACGAGTTTCTTCATATGTAATGTAATTAAAATACAAGGAGGTAATAGGACTATTGACGTTGGATTAGCCCTAGAAGTCTAGCTTGGAGAAGCAAGGTCGTTTCTAGGATTAGTTTAGATTATCTCATTGGCTTGAGAGAATCATAGCGTTAGGAGGCCATAATCATGTCACTTTTATTTTGTATAATTGTTATGCATGCTTGAATGATTGGAGTGCGAATATATATGATATATAAGCCGTGGTGAGGTGAGATCAAACTAAATAAAATCCTTCAAAGTAATATATTAAGTTTAATGCTTTCCAAAAGAATAACACCCTTCAAGACTAATATCGAATGTGTGGGTTTGCCTTAGCAAAGCACATGTTCTATGTTTGTAAGTTGCGGTGCGGTAATATCATTTACCTGATTGTTATTCTATTGGGTTTAACTTAACTAAATTAATTTTAATATGATTAGAATAAATTTAGAAGCAAGAATTGGGAAATATCTTTATGATAGATCAGAGTAAGAGTTACTCGCCCAATTGATTTGAAAGTTGTATGAGATACAATTGGAAATGTTCCTACCTAAATAGCTGAGTTTTGGGTGATCAACCCTAGCTGACTCAAAACAAGGTGAAATAAGGATTTCAACCAGCTAGAAAATCTTCCAACGGGATTTTCCGAATTAAATGTTTGAAGGTCATTTGATTTGAATAAAATAGTGGGAGCGTATTTAATTAAAGGCCAAATTAAATATGTTATTTTCATGATACTTATTTTGTATATTTTAAATTGTAGATGGCAACTAACACTTCAAACAACATTTTGCGATCAATCCTTGATAAGGATAAGCTGAATGAAACAAATTTTTTAGGCTGGCACCGTAACTTGAGGATTGTCCTCACACATGAGAAAAAGCTGTATGTGCTTGACGGACCTATTCCAGAAGAGGCACTAGCTGCAAATGCTCCCAGGGCTGAGAGAGATGCTTATAGTAAGCATGTCAATGATGTCGTGGAAGTCGCTTGCATCATGCTTGCAACCATGACCTCTGAGCTTCAGAAGCAACACGAGAACATGGCTGCGTACGATATGATCGAACACCTTAAGACTATTTATGAAGAGCAGGCTAGGCATGAAAGGTATGATGTCTCCAAGGCCCTTTTTGGAACTAAGCTGTCAGAAGGAAGTCCTGTAGGACCTCATGTACTCAAGATGATTGGGTACGTTGAGAACCTCGCGCGATTGGGTTTACCCCTTGAGCAGGAACTTGCTATTGATCTTATCTTGCAATCATTGCCAGAAAGCTTTAGCCATTTTGTCATGAATTTCCTCATGAATGACATGGACAAAACTCTTCCACAGCTTGCAGCAATGTTAAGAACTGCTGAAAAGAACATGAAGGGAAAGGGTAAGACCATCTTGATGGTTAACAATGAAAAGGTCAAAAAGCATAACAAGAAGCCTAAAAAGTCTAAGGGAAATGGCAAAGGCAAAAGCAGTTGCTAAGCCATCAACCAAAGCTTTGAAGCCTACTGGAGGTGTGGCTAAGGAGGGCAAGTGCTTCTACTGCGGTAAGATCGGGCACTGGAAGCGCAATTGCCCAAAATATCTGGAAGACAAAAAGAATGGAACGGTTGCTTCCACTTCTTCAGGTATTTTTGTTATAGAAATTAATATGTCTACTTCTACATCATGGGTATTAGATACTGGATGTGGTTCTCATATTTGTACTGATGTGCAAGGGCTGAGAACGAGTAGAACATTGGCAAAAGGGAGAGGTCGATCTACGAGTTGGCAAAGGCGCAAAGGTTGCTGCTTTAGCTGTTGGAACTTATGAATTGACTTTACCTAGTGGTCTTTTAATACAGTTAGAGAACTGTTATTTTGCACCTGCAATTAGCAGGAATATTATTTCTGTTTCTTGTTTGGACAAGTCTGGTTTTTCGTTTACAATAAAAGACAAATGTTATTCTATTTATTTGGATAATATTCACTATGCTAATGCCATTATGAGTAATGGACTTTATATTCTTGATCTCGATATGCCAATCTATAACATAAATACGAAAAGGATGAAACCTAATGAGTTGAATCCAACTTATCTTTGGCATTGTCGTTTAGGCCATATAAACGAAAATCGCATTTCCAAACTCCATAAAGATGGAATTTTTGACTCGTTTGATTTAGAATCATATGAGACATGTCGATCTTGTTTATTGGGAAAGATTACAAAGACTCCATTCACCGGAACAAGTGAAAGGTCTAGTGATCTTTTGGGACTCATACATACTGATGTATGTGGACCACTAAACACACCTGCTAGAGGATGGTTTTATTACTTCATTACAATCACTGATGACTTTAGTAGATTTGGATATGTGTATCTAATGAAACATAAATCTGAATCATTTACTTTCTTCAAGGAATTTCAAAATGAAGTAGAAAACCAACTTGGCAAGAAAATCAAAATGCTTCGATCTGATCGAGGTGGCGAATATTTGAGCCAAGAGTTTGATGATCATCTAAAAGAGTGTGGGATCTTATCCCAACTCACACCTCCTGGAACACCACAATGGAATGGTGTTTCCGAAAGGAGAAATCGAACCTTGTTAGACAAGGTCCGGTCTATGATGAGTCATGCTGATCTTCCAAACTCCTTTTGGGGACACGCCTTATTAACTGCAGCTTATACACTTAACCAAGTTCCATCCAAAGCGATAGAAAAGACACCATATGAGATATGGAGTGGTCGAAAACCCAATGTGAAACATTTAAAGATTTGGGGTTGTGAAGTTTATGTGAAACGACTAATGTCCACTAAACTTGAACAAAGATCTGACAAATGTTTCTCTGTGGGATATCCTAAAGAAACTAAAGGATACTACTTTTACAAACCATCTGAGGGCAAAGTGTTTGTCGCTAGAAATGGAGTATTCCTTGAAAAGGAATTTGTTTCCAAAGAAATTAGTGGGAAAAAGGTAGATCTTGAAGAAGTTCAAGACCCACAAAGTAGTAGTACGCCAATGGAGGAACAAGAGCAGGATACACAAACTGTTGTGACAGAAAATCCTACTCCAATAACACAAGAACCACGTAGGTCAAATAGGATACGTCAAGAACCTGAGAGATATGGGTATCTCATATCAGAAGAATGTGACGTATTGCTCATGGATCAAGATGAGCCTATGACTTATCAAGAGGCCATTACTGGTCCTGAATCTGAGAAGTGGCTTGAAGCCATGAAATCTGAAATGGATTCCATGTACACAAATCAAGTTTGGAACTTGGTTGAAGCACCTAAAGGAATTAATCCTATAGGATACAAGTGGGTTTTCAAAAGAAAACTGACATGGACGGAAAGGTAAACACCTACAAAGCACGATTGGTTGCTAAAGGCTTCAAACAAATTCATGGTGAAGACTATGATGAAACCTTTTCCCCAGTCGCAATGATTAAATCCATTCGGATCTTACTTGCTATCGCTGCATACCATGATTATGAAATATGGCAGATGGATGTCAAGACTGCTTTCCTTAATGGAAATCTCCTTGAGGAATTGTACATGACACAACCTGAAGGATTTGGCATTCCTAATAACATCCAAAAAGTATGCAAATTGCAGCGATCAATCTATGGATTGAAGCAAGCTTCCAGAAGTTGGAATCTTCGTTTTGATGAAACCGTACAACAGTATGGTTTCATTAAAAATGAAGATGAACCTTGTGTTTACAAGAAGGTTAGTGGGAGCATAGTCTCATTCTTGGTATTATATGTGGATGACATATTGCTTATCGGAAATGACATCCCTACACTACAAGAAATTAAATCTTGGTTAGGGAAATGCTTTTCTATGAAAGACTTAGGTGAAGCTTCCTACATATTAGGAATCAGCATCTATAGAGATAGATCACAAAGATTGCTTGGCTTAAGTCAGGGTACATACATAGACAAAGTCTTGAGACGTTTCAATATGTATGAGTCCAAGAAAGGACTCATACCTATGTCATCAGGTATAAGTTTGTCAAAGGCACAATCCCCTTCAACTGATGAAGAAAGGGATCAAATGATCAATGTTCCATATGCATCCGCAATTGGATCTATCATGTATGCTATGTTATGTACTCGACCAGATGTCTCGTATGCTTTATGTGCTACGAGCAGATACCAGTCTAATCCAGGCAACAGTCATTGGGTTGTTGTCAAGAACATCCTTAAGTACTTGAGAAGAACTAAGGATACTTTCTTGATCTATGGAGGTCAGGAAGAGCTCTCTGTAATTGGTTACACAGATGCTAGTTTTGAGACATATCATTCTTCACAAGACAGTTCTTCATCGCTGAATTCAGTATCAGATGATGTTTCAGAACCTGATGGAGCTTCTGAAACCTTGACTCCATCATCAGTCATACATCTACCAGTAAAGGCAGTAACATGCTTAGCAGACTCATTCTCTTCTTCACCTTCCGAGTCATCAGACCAAGACACAACCAAACTTTTCTTCTGATTCTTGAGGTGTGTGGCACATTCTGTTCTAATGTGACCATATCCTTCACACTCACAACATTGAACTCCTTTGGGTTGATCAGTTCTTGTCTTCTGCTTCAGAATCTTCTTAAATTGTTTACTCAGCATTACAAGATCCTCTGATAAGCTTTCATCATTTGCTGCAAAAGCAACACCTTTCCCCTTCTTATCAGTTCTGGCTATTTCAAAATTCTGAAGAGATCCTATCAATTCCTCAACCTTCATACTGGAGATATCATGTGCTTTCTCAACTGCAGTCACCTTCATATCAAATCTCTTAGGTAGAGATCTGAGAATTTTTCTCACCAGTTTCTCATCAGACACTTTTTCTCCAAGTGAATCAAATGAGTTAGCCATATCCAGAACATTCATGTAAAAATCCTGTATGTTCTCATCCTCCAACATTTTAAGATTTTCAAATTTGGAGGTGAGAAGTTGAAGTCTGGACAGTTTTACCTTGGATGTGCCTTCATGAGTAGTTTTAAGTATCTCCCAGGCATCCTTGGCTATAGTGCACTGCTTGATCAGTCTGAACATATTCTTATCCACTCCATTGAATATAGCATTCAAGGCTTTGGAGTTTCCAAGAGCTAATTCATCTTCTTCCTTGGTCCACACTTCTTCTGCTTTCAATTCAGCTGTCTTCTTACCATCTTTGTCGAGCACAACAGGATGTTCCCAACCTTTCAGAACTACTTTCCAGGTTTTACTGTCTATAGACTTAAGGAAAGCACTCATGCGTGATTTCCAATATTCATAGTTAGAACCATTCAGCAGAGGTGGTCTGTTTGCAAATCCTCCTTCTTTCTCCATTATGCCAGAAAATATCTTCCCTGGAGCTCACCCTAAAACAGACAGGGTGCCTGCTGTGCGCACCTCGTTTTTTACAAAACGCGCAAATCCTCCGAGGACGTCCTCGAACGCTCGGAGGGCCTTTGTGAAGTCGCCACCAAAGTTTTTGTGTAAAGGGAACGTTGATAAACCCTTATGTTTTTTTATTTGAAAGGGAAACGATAATAAAACCCTTGACGATGAGGAAAAGGACTGGTCATCGCAACCATTGTCGGGTTCGGGAGTCGATTACGCAAGGGGAAGGTATTAGCACCCCTCACGTCCGTTGTACTCAACGGGAACCTTCTATTTGGCTAAAGCTTAAATTGTTTTTAAATGTTTCGCGCGCATGCTTATCTATGTCAAAAGAAAATATACTAAAAGGGGGAAAAAGAGATGAAAACAAACGAAAGGAAAAAAAGTTTTTTTATTATTGCGTTTGACAAGATGTCGATCTTGCTCCTACGTATCTCCCGGTAGTCGGAGAATTCAAAGCGTACGTAGTTCTTTGGTAAAGAACTTAAAGCTGGTTAAATGGACGATATTTTGACCGTATTCTTGCGATTAAACGTAGCTTTTATGCTCGCGTATGGGAGACTTAAGCGTATTAGCTTGTATGCTCGCTCATGGGAGGCTTAAGCGTTTGTTTACGAATCGCGCTTAGAATAGGTAAAACATGTCCGTTGGGTAAGAGGGTTCGATTTGGTCGCGTTGGGACCAAAAGAGGTACAATGGACTTAATTGAGTCGATCATTGACCGGGGTGACTCCAATGAGTCGGGGGATTGAATCAAATGGCCACGGGGGACCAAAAGGTTCGGATTGACCACAAGGGGCCAAGATTTGGTTTGGTATGGTCGGATACGTTGAAAAAAGGGGAATGACGATTGTCCGAACGACGAGACATACGTCACGCATTCGTACAATCGGGGCAATGGAGAGACATACGTCACACCATCCCTTTTTCATTCAAGTTTTTTGGTATAATTTCTTAGAAATCCCAAAGTATATCAAAACATTTGGTTTGAAACCCGAAATGAAAAGATTTTAGCAATTTTGCTAGAAAACGCATAAGTTCGGCTCGTTTTGCGAACGGTTTTAAAAAATGAACAAATTCGGCGTATGTTCACGCTTGGTTTTGAAAATCATGAACAATGTTTATTGTTCAAGTTTTAATTTGAAATGATGAACATAGCTTATTTGCTCAAGTTGTTATGAAGGTTTGGGGACATAACTTGCTTTGCAAGTTACCCAAAAAGTGTTACCCGAACTTGCAAATTTTCAATATTATGCAAAATCCTTGACATGATTTGGATAAAATGGGTTTTAAACCTCCTAGGTTCTGAGCTCTTGGGATAGAACCTCAAAAATTGCCCATTTGGGCACCTAAACTCAGATTCTGAGTTCTGTCATGGTCGCTCTGCGACCATGACTTCGCACCGTGAACAATGCGAATTTTTGAGTTCAGAAGCTGTTTCTGAACTTTTGTTCAGAAACAACTTCTGAACACACTCAGGACCTTTTAGGTGAGTGAAAAGTTTTGAGTTTTTGCAATAAAAGGGGCTGGACAAACCAGTTTTGATGTTTTGAAAACCTTGGGATTTCTTTTGAAATTCAAAAGGGGTTTTTAGAACAAAAAGGTTTTGGACCAAAATTGCTATGCAAGCACAAATGTAAATGCAAAACAAAGGCTTAGAAACTTACAGAAATCCTTAGCAAAGCTCCAGCTGCAATGGATTTGAATTGGTTGAATGTTCTTGCAAATGTTTTGAATATTGGATGGTTTTTGAACTTTGTAAGGCTTTGTGTTTGATTGGTTTTTTCTGGTTGTTTGAGTAGTGTTTCTTTGTGTGTAATGCTCTTTGAATTGTTGTATTTTCTGCTCTTTCTTATGCTATGCAATCCTGCATTTCCCCTTGCCTTGCATCTCTATTTATAGGCCAAAATGCAATCTCAAGTAATGATGGAAAATCCATAGGACCTAGCTAATTTGTGGGCTAAATCCAGGCTATTTGGCTTTGCATTTAATGCTAATGGATAGAGGCAACCTTGCCTTGTGCCAAGGGTTAAGTCTTTGACTGATTTCAGCCACAAAATCAAAGGTTTTTGGATAGAAATGATGATGAACATGGCTGGATTGCAATTGGCCAAGCTTGGGGATCAATCCTTGCAATCTCAATGGTTGATCAATAAAAACGTGCACTGTGGTGCAGAGATTGGGGGATGCAAAAGGCTACCTATGGCTGGTGTGAGGGGTGAAAAGTTGCTGCCAAAACAGGGTAGGCACTCATGACTTTTGCAAGTGAAAAATCCAGCTGGTTTGACTGGTTTTGGGGGAGCAAGCAGGAAGAAAGACTTCAAGCAGGTGGCTGGCAACCTTGGGGTGGTTAACAGGTCACTTGGGAGGGACAAGAGCTGCCCAAGGGCAAGCCCACTTGCTTGTCACATGCTAGGTTGGAAGAAAAAGCTTCCAACCTTGGCATTAATGGCAAGTCTCTCAATTCTGGTTTTGCTTTGCCCAATTAGCCATGAATGCTGATTAAAATAAATATGTAAATGGTGTGCAACAAAATCTGGAATTAAATCAAAGAAACCAAAAATTTGCAGAAAAATCGCAGACTTCGCAGTGCGAAGTGACCTTCGCAGTGCGAAGTCATCATTTTTGAAATGTTGACTTTTTGTTGACTTTTGTTGACTTTGACTTTTTTCCCCTGTTTGATTTTTTTTGATTTTTTGTTTAAAAAGGCTTAGGACAAAATTGGGGTACTACAGCTGCCCCTACTTAATTGTGTCTTTGCATAGAGTGTGTGAGTGCCGAGGGCATCTCATGAACTCTTTGCGAAGATCAATTAAGTAAAAGAAGGACCCGAATTTTGTCCTTCGCGGTACGAAAGCAAAGTAAAAGATCGTCACTTAAACATTTGAGACGTGTATGAACGCTCAAAGGGTTAAGCGATTAGATTTGAAGAGAAAAAGATTGTCACCTAATCAGGTGATTTCAATCTGCGAGACGTGTATGAACGCTCGAAAATAAAAGACCTACGAAACGTGTATGAACATTCGCAAGGGAAAAGGCCTACGAGACGTGTATGAACGCTCGAAAGGTAAAAGAAAAACTTTACGAGACGTGTATGAACGCTCGAAAAGGTAAAGGCCTACGAGACGTGTATGAACGCTCGAAAGGTAAAAGAAAAACTTTACGAGACGTGTATGAACGCTCGAAAAGGTAAAGGCCTACGAGACGTGTATGAGCGCTCGAAAGGTAAAAGAAAAACTTTACGAGACGTGTATGAACGCTCGAAAAGGTAAAGGCCTACGAGACGTGTATGAACGCTCGAAAGGTAAAAGAAAAACTTTACGAGACGTGTATGAACGCTCGAAAAGGTAAAGGCCTACGAGACGTGTATGAGCGCTCGAAAGGTAAAAGAAAAACTTTACGATACGTGTATGAACGCTCGAAAAGGTAAAGGCCTACGAGACGTGTATGAACGCTCGAAAGGTAAAAGAAAAACTTTACGAGACGTGTATGAACGCTCGAAAAGGTAAAGCCTACGAGACGTGTATGAACGCTCGAAAAGGTAAAAGAAAAACTTTACGAGACGTGTATGAACGCTCGAAAAGGTAAAGGCCTACGAGACGTGTATGAACGCTCGAAAGGTGAAAGAAAAACTTTACAAGACGTGTAAGAACGCTCGAAAAGGTAAAGCCTACGAGACGTGTATGAACGTTCGCAAGGGAAAAGGCCTACGAGACGTGTATGAACGCTCGAAAGGTGAAAGAAAAACTTTTGCGAGACGTGTATGAACGCTCGAAAAGGAAAAGATCGCCACCTAAACAGGTGATCTGATCGGACAAAGATAAAGGATCGTCACCTAAACAGGTGGCCTTAATCTAGAATGATTATCACCTAATTAGGTGATTGGATCGGATAGGGTCGTCGCCCGAACAGGTGCTTAGACTTAACTGGGGAAACAGGGTCTACCACTGTTGGGATAGTGTAATCGTCTCTAGGCATGGCTAGTACTTAGATTGTTGAAAAAGGAAACATGATTGTATGATGCATGATATGCTTCATGTTGTTTTATGCAGTATGATATGCAATGCAATATGATATGAGCTAGACTCAATCAAGGATTCCCGCTGGGGGAATTGGAGACATTTTGTGAAGGAGGTTCACTGGGGAACACTTGCTTAACTGTTGATGGATGCTGGTGAATATGTGATACTCACTGGAGAATCCCCGCTGAGGATGCATGACATGAATATGAAATGCATGATATGTGTGATTTGGATACGCATGCATGAATGAAATTGACATGATGCGTGTATTATGTTATGCATGATATATTGGGATGCATGTTGAATGCTGGGAGTTAAAATTGGATGCCGAGCAAGGTCGGTTTTTTTTTCTGGGGATTTGTATTGGTCTACCAATGATGATTGGACTTTTTGTTTTGGGTTGAGACTCCCTGGGGAATGTCAATAAGGTTTGGCTTCATGGGTATATAAGGATCATTTTGGAAGCATGATTGATATCCAGCCTTGGTTGATGTTTGGATGTTTAGGGTATTTACTGGGGAATTTGTGAAGGGAAATCGACACATAAAGTGCAGCGGAAGTTTAAAAATTTTGATTTCCTTTCCTTGGATCATTACGAATATCACATGAATCAGTGATAGAGTTGTTACCTCTTAGTGCAGAAACTGTTTCTTTGATCACAGCTGAGCAAGTAAGCAAAGCCTCTACTCGTCCACACGAACGGCTTCCTTTGATTCCCGGTGCTAGCCAAGCGATCAGAGGTTAGGGAGAGAAGTGGGGATTTGTTTAGCCTTTAGGGTTACACGAAAAAGCACTAGCTGATTTCAGCACTAGAGCTTCTATTTATAGAACTCCTTGCTGCACAAAATCAGCTTGAGCTTCAAAAGCCCATTAGCCCATCAGCTTCCGCTAACTAATTAGCGCGCATTGCTAAACGTACCCCATCATATAAGTACTACTTATATTTCTCCTTTTTACCGTTCTTTTGTGTGTGACCCTATAGGTTCTTGTAACGTTGGCAATAATATTAAATCCTATATTTAATATTATAAACAGTGAGCGGTATCTAGCAACACATCACTGCTACCCAAGTGACAAGAATGTCAAGTGATCTGACGAAACCTTTCCATGATAATATCAATGTGTACGATTACTCCTTTGTCCTAATATCTTTATTGAACACAAGGCATAGATTACGTCACCCTTGCTTAGCTCAATATTTATATTTCTTGATCCCGAAATATACTGAACAACGAATAAGTCCAATATCTCATATTGACTTAATCCGGCATGGCCATGCATTTTTTCAGTCATATTCCATCAAGAGGCCTAAAGATATATCTCCTGTTATGAGGAGGGACAAATCCCATCTAGGACACTCATGTCCCTCAGCATGATTCATCGAGTGCCCATTAACCAACGTTATAGTCATCTTGTTACAGACAACGTTTGAATGGCAATAAAACACTTGAGTCCACATCTAGGGATCATAGTGGTTTCAGGTCTAAGAGTGATATACACTATTATCATTGTGAGAATAACTTATGACGATTTCATAACATACTATGTAGTATTCTCACGATGGGTCAATCCAGTATAAATATTACTCCTAATACTTATACCTATGTATAGACTTAATATCTCATATTCATGACCCATGAGATGTGGTCATCAGTCTACATACATAATAGTCTCCATGCTTTAATATTATCCCAATTCATATTAAAGCTTGACTACGGATACATTTAAGAATAGTGTTCTTTCGTTGATGTAATCTCATGATTAAGTCACACTTAATATTCCATCACATGAACCAACTATTCTAGGGACTTTATTTATCTCATAACAAGTGTAATAAAGAACGCCATATTTTATTCAATAATAAAAGTCATGATACATATAAAAGTTTGACATAAACTATTGGCCTCTAGGGCTTATACCAACAATCTCCCACTAGCACTAGAGCCAATCAGGCATAGACCTAATACCCATAGATCTAGTATGACCATCATGCTTCTGCTGAGTTAGAGCTTTAGTCAGTGGATCAGCAACATTGTCTGATGTTGGTACTCTGCATATTTTCACATCTCCTCTATCGATGATTTCTCGAATGAGATGATAGCGCCTAAGTATGTGTTTGGATCTTTGGTGAGATCTAGGTTCTTTAGCTTGTGCGATTGCTCCATTGTTATCACATAACAATTCAATGGGATCCACAATGCTTGGAACTATACCAAGATCAGACATGAATTTCTTGATCCAAACAGCCTCTTTTGCGGCATTAGATGCAGCAATATACTCAGCCTCAGTTGTAGAATCAGCGACTGTTTCCTGCTTTGAACTTTTCCAGCTAACAGCACCGCCATTTAAGCAAAACACGTATCCAGATTGCGATTTGAAATCATCATGATCTGTCTGAAAACTAGCATCTGTGTAACCAATTACAGAGAGCTCCTCTTGACCTCCATAGATCAAGAAAGTATCCTTAGTTCTTCTCAAGTACTTAAGGATGTTCTTAACAGCAACCCAATGACTGTTACCTGGATTAGACTGGTATCTGCTCGTAGCACTTAAAGCATACGAGACATCTGGTCGAGTACATAACATAGCATACATGATAGATCCAATTGCGGATGCATATGGAACATCGATCATTCGATCCCTTTCTTCAACAGTTGAAGGGGATTGTGCTTTTGACAAACTTATACCTGATGACATAGGTACAAGTCCTTTCTTGGACTCATACATATTGAAACGTCTCAAGACTTTGTCAATGTATGTACCCTGACTTAAGCCAAGCAATCTTTGTGATCTATCTCTATAGATCCTGATTCCTAATATGTAGGAAGCTTCACCTAAGTCTTTCATAGAAAAGCATTTCCCTAACCAAGATTTAATTTCTTGTAGTGTAGGGATGTCATTTCCGATAAGCAATATGTCATCCACATATAATACCAGAAATGAGACTATGCTCCCACTAACCTTCTTGTAAACACAAGGTTCATCTTCATTTTTAATGAATCCATACTGTTGTACAGTTTCATCAAAACGAAGATTCCAACTTCTGGAAGCTTGCTTCAATCCATAGATTGATTACTGCAATTTGCATACCTTTTGGATGCTATTAGGAATGCCAAATCCTTCAGGTTGTGTCATGTACACATCCTCAAGGAGATTTCCATTAAGGAAAGCAGTCTTAACATCCATCTGCCAGATTTCATAATCATGGTATGCAGCGATAGCAAGTAAGATCCGAATGGATTTAATCATTGCCACTGGTGAAAAGGTTTCATCATAGTCTACACCATGAATTTGTTTGAAGCCTTTAGCAACCAATCGTGCTTTGTAGGTGTTTACCTTTCCGTCCATGTCAGTTTTCTTTTTGAAAACCCACTTGCATCCTATAGGATTAATTCCTTTAGGTGCTTCGACCAAGTTCCAAACTTGATTTGTGTACATGGAATCCATTTCAGATTTCATGGCTTCAAGCCACTTCTCAGATTCAGGACCAATAACGGCCTCTTGATAAGTCATAGGCTCATCTTGATCCATGAGCAATACGTCACATTCTTCTGATATGAGATACCCATATCTCTCAGGTTCTTGACGTATCCTATTTGACCTACGTGGTTCTTGTGTTATTGGAGTAGGATTTTCTGTCACAACAGCTTGTGTATCCTGCTCTTGTTCCTCCATTGGCGTACTACTTTGTGGGTCTTGAACTTCTTCAAGATCTACCTTTTTCCCAGTAATTTCTTTGGAAACAAATTCCTTCTCAAGGAATACTCCATCTCTAGCGACAAACACTTTGCCCTCAGATGGTTTGTAAAAGTAGTATCCTTTAGTTTCTTTAGGATATCCCACAAAGAAACATTTGTCAGATCTTTGTTCAAGTTTAGTGGACATTAGTCGTTTCACATAAACTTCACAACCCCAAATCTTTAAATGTCTCACATTGGGTTTTCGACCACTCCATATCTCATATGGTGTCTTTTCTATCGCTTTGGATGGAACTTGGTTAAGTGTGTAAGCTGCAGTTAATAAGGCGTGTCCCCAAAAGGAGTTTGGAAGATCAGCATGACTCATCATAGATCGGACCATGTCTAACAAGGTTCGATTTCTCCTTTCGGAAACACCATTCCATTGTGGTGTTCCAGGAGGTGTGAGCTGGGATAAGATCCCACACTCTTTTAGATGATCGTCAAACTCTTGGCTCAAATATTCGCCACCTCGATCCGATCGAAGCATTTTGATTTTCTTGCCAAGTTGGTTCTCTACTTCATTTTGAAATTCTTTGAAGAAATTAAATGATTCAGATTTATGTTTCATTAGATACACATATCCGTATCTACTAAAGTCATCAGTGAATGTAATGAAGTAATAAAAACCTCCTCTAGCAGGTGTGTTTAGTGGTCCACATACATCAGTATGTATGAGTCCCAAAAGATCACTAGACCTTTCACCTGTTCCGGTGAATGGGGTCTTTGTCATCTTTCCCAATAAACAAGATCGACATGTCTCATATGATTCTTAATCAAAGGAGTCCAAAATTCCATCTTTATGGAGTTTGGAAATGCGATTTTCGTTTATATGGCCTAAACGACAATGCCAAAGATATGTTGGATTCAACTCATTTGGTTTCATCCTTTTCGTATTTATGTTATAGATTGGCATATCAAGATCAAGAATATAAAGTCCATTACTCATAATGGCATTAGCATAGTGAATATTATTCAAATAAATAGAACAACATTTGTCTTTTATTGTAAAACAAAAACCGGACTTGTCCAAACAAGAAACGGAAATAATATTCCTGCTAATTGCAGGTACAAAATAACAGTTCTCTAACTGTATTAAAAGACCACTAGGTAAAGTCAATTCATAAGTTCCAACAGCTAAAGCAGCAACCTTTGCGCCATTGCCAACTCGTAGATCGACCTCCCCTTTTGCCAATGTTCTACTCGTTCTCAGCCCCTGCACATCAGTGCAAATATGAGAACCACATCCAGTATCTAATACCCATGATGTAAAAGTAGACATATTAATCTCTATAACAAAAATACCTGAAGAAGTGGAAGCAACTGTTCCATTCTTTTTGTCTTCCAGATATTTTGGGCAGTTGCGCTTCCAGTGCCCGGTCTTACCGCAGTAGAAGCACTTGCCCTCCTTAGCCACACCTCCAGTAGGCTTCAAGGCTTTGGTTGATGGCTTAGCAGCTGCTTTGCCTTTGCCATTTCCCTTAGACCTTTTAGGCTTCTTATTATGCTTTTTGACATTTCCATTGTCAGCTTGCTCTTCATAAAGAGTCTTAAGGTGTTCGATCATATCGAACGCAGCCATGTTCTCGTGTTGCTTATGAAGCTCAGAGGTCATAGTTGCAAGCATGATGCAAGCGACTTCCACGGCATCTTTGACATGCTTACTATAAGCATCTCTCTCAGCCCTGGGAGCATTTGCAGCTGGTGCCTCTTCAGGAACAGGTTCATCAAGCACATACAGCTTTTTCTCATGTGTGAGGACAAT
Source organism: Medicago ruthenica (assembly GCA_018208015.1). Taxonomy (NCBI): domain Eukaryota; kingdom Viridiplantae; phylum Streptophyta; class Magnoliopsida; order Fabales; family Fabaceae; genus Medicago; species Medicago ruthenica. The sequence continues at coordinate 44,340,151 of CM031375.1, forward strand.
CCTCAAGTTTCGGTGCCAGTCTAAAAAATTTGTTTCATTCAGCTTATCCTTCTCAAGGATTGATCGCAAAATGTTGTTTGAAGTGTTATTTGCCATCTACAATTTGAAATATACAAAATAAGTATCATGAAAATAACATATTTAATTTGGCCTTTAATTAAATATGCTCCCACTATTTTATTCAAATCAAATGACCTTCAAACATTTAATTCGGAAAATCCCGTTGGAAGATTTTCTAGCGGGTTGAAATCCTTAATTCACCTTGTTTTGAGTCAGCTAGGGCTGATCACCCAAAACTCAGCTATTTAGGTAGGAACATTTCCAATTGTATCTCATACAACTTTCAAATCAATTGGGCGAGTAACTCTTACTCTGATCTATCATATAGATATTTCCCAATTCTTGCTTCTAAATTTATTCTAATCATATTAAAATTAATTTAGTTAAGTTAAACCCAATAGAATAACAATCGGGTAAATGAAATTACCGCACCGCGACTTACAAACAAAGAACATGTGCTTCGCTAGGGCAGAACCCACACATTCGATATTAGTCTTGAAGGGTGTTATTCTTTTGGAAAGCATTAAACTTAATATATCACTTTGAAGGATTTTATTTAGTTTGATCTCACCTCACCACGGCTTATATATCATATATATTTGCACTCCAATCATTCAAGCATGCATAACAATTATACAAAATAAAAGTGACATGATTATGGCCTCCTAACGCTATGATTCTCTCAAGCCAATGAAAGAATCTAAACTAATCCTAGAAACGACCTTGCTTCTCCAAGCTGGACTTCTAGGGCTAATCCAACGTCAATGGTCCTACTACCTTCTTGTATTCTAATTACATTACATATAAAGAAACTCGTTTTACATACGAGGGATTGGATGAGAAGAGAATGTACATATAGAATTCAAGAGAGAGGCACGACACGCAGGCCGTATTTCAAAATCCAAAATAAAAGAAATAATAAGACTAAGGCCATAATCATTCACACAACAACAATAAAACACCTTTTATTATTATTAACACCTCATAATTAAATAAATTAAATTAAAACTCGGCGATTGATCACACTACGCAGCGCCCCGGAAGCTAATTCAATATGAACGATTCACTTTGAATTCTGGTGCTGGAAAAATCGTGTCACGATTCTGGCATCGTGTCACGATTTTATAGGCAGAAGCAAACAATTTTCTGGGCGCAAAATCGTGTCACGATTCTGGAATCGTGTCACGATTTTATAGGCTGAAGCAAACGATTTGCTGGGCACAAAATCGTGTCACGATTCTCTAATCGTGTCACGATTCTGAACCAGGTTTCAGCCTTTTCGTAACCCTAATCATGACGGCACAACACTTGCGGCGTTATGAATCCCCTTGTAACAGTATGATCACACCAATCAAAGTACTCTGATTGTTTATCCAATATGGTGATCGAACTTAGAATGCTTCACCTGATACGGTTCCGAAGCTCCAGTTTACAATCATCCAATATGAACAAATATCATCTGACTTGATTTAGTGAACGATCATCACGAGTATATCACATATACTTCTGTTACACAGAATTTATCAATCATATTTCTGTCGATATGGATAATCGAAAGTATTGATGCTTCACCAGAAAACGGTTCCGAAGCTTCAAACAATTCGAAAAGCCATGCACAGAAAAGTGATACGATTTAATTATTTGCGTATGTGATCGAGCAACACATCTCCGTTGATATGGATAATCGATATATTGATGCTTCACCTGATACGGTTCCGAAGCTTCAAACAAACCGAAAAGCCATGCACGGAAACGTGATGCCTTGCCAATTTTAATTCGTCTTTATTATTTAATTGTATTCGATTATGTTTAATCCAATTAAAACATAAAGCAGTAAACAAAACAATCCGATTCATGGTTTCGTAATTGGCTCTGATACCACTGAAGGGAAATCGACACATAAAGTGCAGCGGAAGTTTAAAAATTTTGATTTCCTTTCCTTGGATCATTACGAATATCACATGAATCAGTGATAGAGTTGTTACCTCTTAGTGCAGAAACTGTTTCTTTGATCACAGCTGAGCAAGTAAGCAAAGCCTCTACTCGTCCACACGAACGGCTTCCTTTGATTCCCGGTGCTAGCCAAGCGATCAGAGGTTAGGGAGAGAAGTGGGGATTCGTTTAGCCTTTAGGGTTACACGAAAAAGCACTAGCTGATTTCAGCACTAGAGCTTCTATTTATAGAACTCCTTGCTGCACAAAATCAGCTTGAGCTTCAAAAGCCCATTAGCCCATCAGCTTCCGCTAACTAATTAGCGCGCATTGCTAAACGTACCCCATCATATAAGTACTACTTATATTTCTCCTTTTTACCGTTCTTTTGTGTGTGACCCTATAGGTTCTTGTAACGTTGGCAATAATATTAAATCCTATATTTAATATTATAAACAGTGAGCGGTATCTAGCAACACATCACTGCTACCCAAGTGACAAGAATGTCAAGTGATCTGACGAAACCTTTCCATGATAATATCAATGTGTACGATTACTCCTTTGTCCTAATATCTTTATTGAACACAAGGCATAGATTACGTCACCCTTGCTTAGCTCAATATTTATATTTCTTGATCCCGAAATATACTGAACAACGAATAAGTCCAATATCTCATATTGACTTAATCCGGCATGGCCATGCATTTTTTCAGTCATATTCCATCAAGAGGCCTAAAGATATATCTCCTGTTATGAGGAGGGACAAATTAATCTCATCTAGGACACTCATGTCCCTCAGCATGATTCATCGAGTGCCCATTAACCAACGTTATAGTCATCTTGTTACAGACAACGTTTGAATGGCAATAAAACACTTGAGTCCACATCTAGGGATCATAGTGGTTTCAGGTCTAAGAGTGATATACACTATTATCATTGTGAGAATAACTTATGACGATTTCATAACATACTATGTAGTATTCTCACGATGGGTCAATCCAGTATAAATATTACTCCTAATACTTATACCTATGTATAGACTTAATATCTCATATTCATGACCCATGAGATGTGGTCATCAGTCTACATACATAATAGTCTCCATGCTTTAATATTATCCCAATTCATATTAAAGCTTGACTACGGATACATTTAAGAATAGTGTTCTTTCGTTGATGTAATCTCATGATTAAGTCACACTTAATATTCCATCACATGAACCAACTATTCTACGGACTTTATTTATCTCATAACAAGTGTAATAAAGAACGCCATATTTTATTCAATAATAAAAGTCATGATACATATAAAAGTTTGACATAAACTATTGGCCTCTAGGGCTTATACCAACAATTTGTTCCTCTAACCCTTGGGGTCCTTACGCTTCACGTGCCGTGAGCTATGCACTTGCCTTTGCTGAAGAGCATAAGTCCTTTGGTGCAACATTTTTGGTGGGGAATTACCGCAATTCTTTCGAAATTTACGAAAATTCAAATAAAAACAACGTTTGTTTGTTTTTTTTTTTTGAAGAAATTCCTTTGTTTATTTCCCATGTTTCGATGCATTTTCATCATGAATAAAACAAAATTTTATGCGCTAATGAGAACACAAAATGATAAAAGGAAATTTATTCAATGCAGATTTGACTTCTTGAATGGGTAAAAATACATGAAGTGAGAAGTGATTACTTCTTTGGGGAAAAAGATAGAGAAAGACAAGAAAAAAGCAAAAAGAAAATTGTTGGCTTTGGCACAACACATGCTATTTTCCTTATGACTTCGATATTTTTTGGAAGATGCTGACGAGACCGATTCCTCTCCTCTTGAATCTTGTCCGGAGCTTGGATGTTGCAGTCATTGCCTTTCTTCTTTTGTTAACCCCTAATTTTTGCCTGGACTGCTCTTTCGAGTTTTCAGTCCACCGGGGTGTATTTCCTTTTTTGATGTCCTTTATTTTTGCCTAGACCGCCTTTTCAGGTTTTCAATCTAGCAGGACGCTCTCTTTTGCCTAGACCGCCTTTTCAGGTTTTCAATCTAGCAGGACGCTCTCTATTGCCTAAACCGCCCTTTCAGGTTTTCGATTTAGCGAGCTTTCTTTTTTTTTTCTTTAGGCATAATACTTCTTGACTGCATCAGAGTTTATTGAGAGTGGGAACTCTTCTCTGTCCATAGTGGTAATGATCAAGGCTCCGCCAGAGAAGGCTTTCTTTACCACGTACGGTCCATCATAGCTGGGAGTCCACTTCCCTCGGGGATCTTTGTGGATAGGTAATATCTTCTTGAGCACTAGGTCTCCTTCTTTGAATTCTCGAGGACGGACCTTCTTGTCGAATGCCCTCTTGAGTCTCCTTTGATAGAGTTGTCCGTGACATATTGCCGTTAGACGCTTTTCCTCTATGAGATTCAGTTGGTCGAACCTTGTTTGGACCCATTCAGCTTCTTCTAGCTTGGTCTCCATCAAGACTCTTAACGAAGGAATTTCCACCTCTACGGGAAGCACAGCTTCCATACCGTATACCAAGGAGAAAGGGGTTGCCCCAGTTGAAGTGCGAATGGCTGTTCTGTAGCCATGTAGCGCAAAGGGAAGCATCTCATGCCAATCCTTATATGTTGTTACCATCTTTTGGATGATCTTCTTTATGTTCTTATTGGCTGCTTCTACCGCACCGTTCATCTTTGGTTGGTAAGGGGAGGAATTATGGTGCTCAATCTTGAAATCTTTGCACAACTCCTTCATTGTCTTGTTGTTCAGGTTTGCCCCATTATCGGTGATGATTTTGTGGGGAGTGCCGTAACGGCAAATGATTTCCTTCTTGATGAATCGGGCTACCACTTGTTTGGTTACGTTTGCATACGAAGCCGATTCTACCCATTTGGTGAAGTAGTCAATGGCAACGAGGATGAAGCGATGTCCATTCGACGCTTTGGGCTCGATCATTCCAATCATGTCTATGCCCCACATAGAGAATGGCCAAGGTGAGGTCATGACGTTCAGGGGAGTTGGTGGTACATGCACCTTGTCGGCATAAATTTGGCACTTGTGACAAGTCTTGGCGTAGTGGAAACAGTCAGCTTCCATGGTTAGCCAATAATAGCCCGCCCTTAGGATTTTCTTTGCCATTGCATGCCCATTGGCATGGGTTCCAAATGATCCCTCGTGGATTTCTTTGATGAGCATGTCCGCTTTATGTTTATCCACACATCTGAGCAGGACCATGTCGTAGTTTCTTTTGTAGAGGGTATTTCCACTGAGGAAGAACTGGGATGCCAAACTCCTGAGGGTTCTCTTGTCGGTGTGCGAGACATTTTCTGGATACTCTTGCTCTTCAAGGTATCGCTTGATGTCGTAGAACCAGGGTTTGTCGTCAAGTCCTTCTTCGACTAATGCACATACAACTGGTTTGTCTCTTCGATCCATCTTTATGATTGGCGCCTCATTGTGGAAATTTACTTGGTACATTGATGATAATGTAGCCAAAGCATCCGCCACCTGGTTTTCTTCTCGAGGTATATGATGGAAGTTGATTTCATCAAAGTGCTCAATCAACTCTACAACCCGGGCTCGGTAGGGGATTAAATTGGGATGTTTTGTTTCCCATTCTCCTTTGACCTGATATATGACTAAGGCTGAGTCACCGTATACTTCAAGGTTTTTGATCCTTAGATCAATTGCTGCTTCGAGACCTATGATACATGCTTCATATTCTGCCATGTTATTGGTGCAGTCAAAGCATAACCTTGCTGTGAAGGGTTGGTATCCATTTCTTGGGGAGATTAAAACTGCTCCGATTCCGTGCCCCATGGCATTTGAGGCACCGTCGAAAGCGAGTTTCCATCGAGCTCTCGGTTCTGGCCCTTCATCATCGCTTGTGACCTTTTCGTCATTCAAAGCTACGACATCTTCGTCCGGGAAGTCGAATTGTATGGGTTGATAATCCTCCAATGGTTGGTGAGCAAGGTGCTCGGATAAAACACTCCCTTTGATGGCTTTTTGAGCAACGTATTGGATATCGTACTCAGACAGCAGCATTTGCCAACGGGCTATCTTTCCTGTGAGGGCAGGCTTTTCGAAGATGTACTTGATGGGATCCATCTTTGATATCAACCAAGTTGTATGGGTCAACATGTATTGCCTTAGGCGTCGAGCAGCCCATGCTAAAGCGCAGCAAGTCTTTTCAAGTAAAGTATACCTTGTTTCACAGTCGGTAAACTTCTTGCTTAGGTAGTAGATTGCGTGCTCTTTTCTTCCCGTTTCATCTTGTTGTCCTAACACACAACCCATTGATCCTTCAAGTACGGTTAGGTATAAGATGAGGGGTTTACCCGGAACCGGAGGTATTAAAATTGGTGGTTCTTGCAGGTATTGTTTGATCTTGTCAAACGCCTCTTGGCAATCCTCGTTCCAATGAACGGCTTGGTTTTTCCTTAACAGTTTGAAGATTGGTTCGCAGGTAGCTGTCTTGTGTGAGATGAACCTAGCGATGTAGTTCAATCTTCCTAAGAAACCCCGGACTTCTTTCTCGGTATTTGGCGCTGACATTTCTTGGATGGCCTTTACCTTGTCGGGATCCACTTCGATACCTCTTTGGCTGACGATGAAACCCAATAACTTCCCGGATCTAACGCCAAATGTGCACTTGTTAGGATTTAAGCGCAGCTTGAATTTTCTTAGGCGTTCGAAAAGTTTTTGGAGATGGACTAGATGATCCCCCTCCGTTTGGGATTTGGCAATCATGTCGTCGACATAGACCTCAATTTCCTTATGGATCATGTCATGGAAAAGAGTTACCATTGCTCTTTGGTATGTTGCCCCGGCATTTGTTAATCCGAAAGGCATTACCTTATAGCAGAATGTTCCCCACGGGGTGATGAATGTAGTTTTCTCCATGTCTTCTGGAGCCATCTTGATTTGGTTATATCCCGAGAAGCCGTCCATAAAGGAGAAGACTGAGAATTGGGCTGTGTTGTCCACCAATATGTCGATATGTGGTAGCGGGAAATCATCCTTTGGGCTTGCTCTATTCAAGTCCCGATAATCCACACACATTCTAACTTTGCCATCCTTCTTTGGAACTGGCACAATGTTGGCAACCCATGTTGGATACTTGGTTACGGCTAAGAAACCGGCATCGAATTGCTTTTTGACCTCCTCTCTGATCTTGAGAGCCATATCGGGTCGAGTTCTTCTCAATTTCTGCTTCACTGGCGGGCATTCCGGCTTGAGTGGCAGCTTGTGTACAACGATGTTAGGGTCTAAACCCGGCATGTCTTGATACGACCAAGCGAATACGTCCACGTACTCTTGCAGAAGCTTAATCAACTTTCCTTTCACATCTTTATGCAGGGAGGCCCCTATCTTGACCTCTTTCTTATCCTCTTCGGTCCCTAAGTTGACCTTTTCAACTGATTCTTGGTGAGGTTGTATTACCCTATCCCCTTGATTTGCAAGTCTAGACAATTCTTCAGGCGGTTCATAATCGTCCTCTTCATCATCTTCCGTTTGATTAATCGGGAAATCGAAGTCATAAGGGATTAAGGCAGTGTTGTTTTTGGAGGGTGGATTTGTAGATCTGCATGAGTATGATTTTTTAGGCTTTTTGTAGAAATTTTTTTTAAAACAAATGCAAAAAGAAAAAAGACTCAAATGAACATAAAAGAGTGATTTTATTCATGATTGATAATAACTTTAAAAACATGGGGGCCCCACACGACTAATCATTTGCCTTGGGCAGAGCTAAATGATTTTTTTTTTAAGTAAAACAAACGTGATTTATTACTTGATCTTGGTAATGATCTCGGGAATTGCGATAGCCCTCCAATTGTTCAAAGCTTCATCCGAAGCACAACGGTACACCAAATCAGGCACGTCTTCATCTACGTCTTCAAGCAGAGCCACTTGATCTTCATTGATAAATCCCGCACTGATGAATGTTTCTGAAATGGGGAGGATCCCTTGCTTTGGAGGCTTTGAGGAAGTTTTGGTTGATGGATGATACCCCAACCCGAAGCGATTCTTCTTCTCCGGTATGTCCACTAACTTGCCCCATCCGGCAGGTCGGCTTTCTTCTAGGGCCTCTCTTATTGCCCTCCATGATGACATGGCTGTCCTAGCCTCTTTCTTGGGCTTTGAGCTCAAAGTCACGACATTCGCCACTTCCAAAGACAGAAAGGGAACATCTACAGCTTCTTCGTCCGTTTCTATATAACGGAATGATGAGAGATGGCTTACCATCATGTCCTCTTGCCCGGAAACTACAATCATTTGGTTATCAATGATGAACTTCAGTTTCTGGTGCAGAGTAGAGGTGATGGCTCCGGCCGCATGAATCCATGGTCGTCCGAGAAGACAGCTGTAAGTCGGATTGATATCCATGACTTGGAAGGTTATGGTGAAAACCTTAGGTCCGATTTGGACTGGTAAGTCGATCTCCCCTACGACGGCTCTTCTTGACCCATCGAAAGCTTTTACGACCAAGGCGCTAGGCTTCATTACTGTCCCTTCACATGATAGCTTGAGGAGGGTAGTCTTGGGCATGACATTCAATGATGACCCCGTGTCCACTAGCACTCGAGAGAGGATGTGGTCCATGCAATTCACGGAAATATGTAAGGCGCGGTTATGAATGTGCCCCTCGTCGGGTAACTCATCGCCATTGAAACCCAATGAAGCGGCGGGGAAAATGCGCGGGCGAAAAACGCTCGCTAGACAGTAAAGTCGCCACCGAAGTTTTATTTTTGAAAAGGGGAACGTCGATAAACCCCTTTGAGAACGAGAACTAGGTCATCGCAACCAAATTCGGGTTCGGGAATCGGTTATGCGAGGGGAAGGTATTAGCACCCCTCACATCCGTTGTACTCAACGGGAACCATTAATTAGTTAGCTTTCAAAATGTGTTAGTTTCATAAAAAAAAAATGTTTGTAAAGAATGGAAGAGGAAGAAAAATTGATTTAAAGACTAAAAATGAGTTTTTTATTAGGGTGCTTGACAAGAGTTTGATCTTGCTCCTACGTATCTCCCGGTGCGATGGAGAATTCAAAGCTACGTAGTTCTTTGGTAGAAAATGTTTGTGTGTTGATTGATTTTATTTATGAAAATGGTTTAGTCGCACTTGGGCGAAAAAGTTTGCTTTAGAAAAAAAAGACGGATTCGCGCTTGGGCGATGGTATCCGTTTGAAAACGCGCATGGGCGTGAAAGAAGTTTGAATAAAAGAGCGGACTCGCGCTTGGGCGATGACGTCCGTTTGAAAACGCGCATTGGCGTGAAGAAAAGTAAAGTTAAGTGGGTTGAGATTGATTTTAAGCGGAGGACGAATATCCGAAAAGTGAAGTGTCTACCTCTTTTCTGAATATTCGGGGAAGTGTCGGGTGTCTACCCAAGTTTTCCTTTTTCGCTCACAAAAGAAAAATGTTTTTACTATTTTTGTTTTATTAAAAATTTAATCGAACGACGAATGCTTTGAACGTGACCGAGACGGGGATCTCGCGTTCCGCATTCGGGGAAGCGTCGGGTGTCTACCCAAGTTTTCCTTTTTCCGGTCGATTGAACTCTTAATATTTATTTTCATTGACAGAAAGAAAATTGTTTTTTTTTTGTTTTTTGTTATATTGAAAATAGAATAATAATCTAATGAAAATAAAATAAAAAAAACGTGAAAAGATTAGAGCATCAATACTCAAAAAATGAAATTAAGTGCGATAAACTAAACACGAGGGATTAGATTACGGTGTTGGCTCAAAGTGAAATGCAAAGTGAACCCTAAATGCATTCTAATGACATATATAAATAAATAAAATGATAAATGCAAAGTGAAATGACAAATAAAATAAAATGCATGATATGATGTGATAAGTAAATGAATGAGATGTTAAAAATAAAGGAACAAATAAAAGGAAATAATAATAAAAAGGAAAATAAAATTGCAAAGAAAAAAAATAAAAGAAATAAAATAGGGAGGTGTAAAAGTAAAACTGGGGGGGTGCAGGAAGTGAAAAATAAATCAGATTAAAAGAAATAGGCCCAAAATGCATTGGGCCAACGTGAGTTGATCTGGGCCGTCTGATTAATCAGATAGTCCTGATCTGATCACAAGGAGAAAAAGCCAGAGCCATCTGATCTAAAATCAGAGGGCTAGAGGGGCGAGGGTGTACGCTAACGCGTACACCCACGCACACTGAATCAGGGAGGGGTATATAAACCCACTCCCTTCACAAATTCATTCATTTCCAAAATTCTTTCTCTCACTTCCCTCTCTCTCTACCAACCGCCCTCTCCCTTCCTCTCCCCTCTCTCATCCCCCAACCGACCGGAAAGGGTTTCCGGCGCGGTGGCCGCCGGTTTTGACGGCGGCGCCACCGCGCCGGAGTAAAAAAACTCCCTTTTTTTAAAAACAAACCTCTTTTTCCACTATCCTTTTCTCTTCTCCTCCCAAATCCGGCCTTAGATTTCTCAAAAAAACCTTAGAAAAGAGTAGATCTAACTTTTAAAACAAAACAAAAAATCTACCTTTTCTCTTTGTATGTTTCGGTTTTGCTGGCTTTGGCTTGGTGTGGTACGTATGTGTGTGTTCTGTTTGAGTGTTGCTGGATACGTGGGTTGTGTTTGCGCTGGTGTGTGTGTGCGTGATGCTGTGTTGTGTTGGTGTGTGTGGTTGCGTGAGTGTTATTGCTGGGTATGTGTGCGTGATGTTGGTGTTTTGTGTTAGGGTCGTGTGAGTGTGTGTTAGGGTCGTTTGATGCTGGTGCTATTTGGGTTGTGATAGGGGCGTGAGATGCTTTGTTGCTGGGTTGTGGTAGGGGCGTGTGGGGTTTGGGGGTTGTGTGGGTCGTGTAGCTTGTGTTTGCGTGTGTTTTGTGCGGGTGTGTGATGAGTTAGTGCTGGGTCGTATGGGTGTGTGGGGTTGATTTGGCTTGTGTGGGTCGTGTGAGTTGGTTTGGCTTGTTGTGGTTTGTTGTGTTTTGCTGCTGGGTATGCTAGAGGAGGAGGGGAAAACGTGTGTGTTTTGGGTGTGTGATCAGTGTGTTGTGTTATTTTGTGGTAGGTTTGTGTTAGGGGGCGTGGTGTTTTACTGGGACGTGGCTTTGTGAGGGTTTGTTGTGTGTTGTGTAGTTTGAGTTTTTTGCTTTGTGTGTTTGCTGTAAAAAATTTCAGTTTGATAAAATTTCTTCCCCCTTTGCCTCTGAGTTTTTTTTGCCTCTGTTATAGACAATGTTTTGGTCAAAAATCTGGTTAACATCCCTTGAAAAGGGGAAGAAATGACTTGCCTCTGATTTTGGACAGATTTTGGACACAAGATGAAGAAAAACAGAGAAAAAAAATGATGGCACTGACAGCACTGTACGTGTACTGTACACTGTACAGTACAGTGACTTTGACCCACAAAAATTAAAAAATTAAAATTAAATTAAAAACATTAAGAAAATGACAATAATAAAAAGGGAAACAATTAAATAGTAATAATAGTAGTAATAATAATAATAATGAACAATAAATAGTAATAATAGTGATAATAATAATAATGTTGAGTCTTTTGTGTTGGCTGCATGTTTTGGCAAAAACCAAAGTAGTGAATAGTAGCATCTCCTCATCTAGAACATTTCTTGAGTTGGAAGTTTTCCATTTTCAAGCCATTCAGAAGCTGAAAATGTCATCAGAAGCTGAAAGCACTGTAGCACTTCAGAAGCTGTTTTCAGGTTCTGATGCCCATGTTGACTTTTGTTGACTTCATCAGAAGCTGATATTTTTCAAGTTATTTTTATGCGAATCTTAGCAAAATTTGGCAAGGATTTGTTCCAGGATTATTGCTTCTAGATTGTTGTTGAATTGGAGAAGATTTAATGAAGATTTGGTATTAAATTATGAAGATCGTATTATTTCTGCAGAATCTTTAAAAGATACATTCCTGATTTATTTGTTTCCTTATTGGATTATTCATAATTCAGAAACAAATCCAATTCAGAAGATTGGCTACATAATTAAGAGACTTGTTGAAGGCTATAAATAGAGGAGGGCTGCTGCTATTCAAGACTCACGAAATACAAAGCATTATTCAGAGAATAGAGTCTTTGTTTTAAACTTAGAGTTTTTGTTTGTGCACCACTCTGTTAGAGTTGGTTTAGGTTTGTTTTGAGTTGTAATCACTCTAAGCCTGTAGGTATGAGTGCTGTCTTTGGGTGTTGAAGTTGTTTTCAAAACAGGGGAGTTTTGTGTTCAGAACTGGGTTAAGTTCAAAGGGTAGTTCAAGTAGCTGGGTTGCAGTTGCTTGAATAGGAAGTTAGAGGTTTTCTAATACTCAACGTGTTGAGTAGAATTCAAGACTAGGAGGAAGTTAATTGCTTAGGCTGGGAACTGGGAGTCAGTGTCTTGAGTCATAAGGATTAATTCCTATAGTGGAATTCCTTCCTGGATTGGTATCCCCCAGAGTAGGAGGTGTTTACTCCGAACTGGGTTAACAAACCTTGTGTGTTTTTTAGCTTTCCTGCACGTTTATTTTTCTGCCTGTTAATTGCTTTTATAATTGTGCTAAGTTCTGATCAGAACCTGCTAAGTTTTAATCAGAACCAGAACCTGTTAAGTATCTTATTGCCTGGCCAGAATTTCAATTGGCATCAGAGCAGGCACCCTGCCTGTAATTTGGGTGAGATCCGGAGGACTTAATATCTGGCAAGCATGGATAGAGAAGGAGGCTATGTCAATAGACCACCCCTACTAGATGGCACAAACTATGAGTATTGGAGGAAAGAGGTATGCTTTTGTAATGGTAGATGACTACTCTAGATATACATGGGTCAGCTTTGTTAGAGAAAAGTCTGACACTTTTGAAGTTTTCAAAGAGATGTGCATTCAACTACAAAGAGAGAAGGACAGTGGGATTATCAGAATCAGAAGTGATCATGGCAAAGAATTTGAAAACAAGAGTTTTTCAGAATTCTGTGCTTCTGAAGGTATAAAGCATGAGTTTTCTGCACCTATCACACCTCAGCAAAATGGTGTAGTTGAGAGGAAGAACAGGACTTTAGCAGAATGTGCAAGGGTTATGCTGCATGCTAAGAAGCTGCCATATATGTTTTGGGCTGAAGCAATGAACACAGCATGTTACATACACAATAGAGTCACCTTGAAGAAGGGTACTACATCAACTCTGTATGAATTATGGAAGGGGAGAAAGCCTACAGTCAAATATTTCCATGTTTTTGGGAGCAGATGCTACATTTTGGCTGACAGGGAAAATAGAAGAAAACTGGATCCTAAGTCTGATGAGGGTATATTTTTGGGATATTCAGTGAACAGCTGAGCTTATAGGGTGTTTAATTCCAGAACCAAGGTTGTGATGGAGTCCATAAATGTGGTTATTGATGATTTGTCTGTTGAGAATGAGCCTGAAGTTGTTCCAGAGTCTGAAGCCTCAGAAGAACAAACTTCAGAAGCTGAAAAGCATTCAGAGTCTGAAGAAGCAGAAGATCAACCAGATCAAGTTCCAAATGGTAAAGGGCCATCTATTAGAATTCAGAAAGATCATCCTAAAGAGCTTATCATTGGGAGTTTGGATCAAGGGGTCAGAACCAGGAGATCAGAACCAGCTGCTACTGATTCATGTTTTGTGTCAAAGGTTGAGCCTAAAAATGTGAAAGAAGCCCTAACTGATGAATTTTGGATTGAAGCAATGCAAGATGAGTTGAATCAATTCAAAAGGAGTGAAGTATGGGATTTGGTTCCAAGACCTGAAGGGTTGAATGTGATTGGCACTAAGTGGATATTCAAGAATAAAACAGATGAAAGTGGTACTGTAGTCAGAAACAAGGCAAGGTTGGTTGCTCAGGGTTATACTCAAGTAGAGGGATTGGATTTTGATGAGACATTTGCACCTGTGGCCAGACTAGAGTCCATAAGACTACTGTTGGGTGTTTCATGCATTCTCAAGTTCAAATTGTTTCAGATGGATGTGAAGAGTGCATTTTTGAATGGATATCTGCAAGAGGAAGTGTATGTTGAACAGCCTAAGGGTTTTGTGGATCCTAAGTTTCCAGAACATGTGTACAAGTTAAAGAAGGCTTTATATGGATTGAAGCAAGCACCAAGAGCATGGTATGAAAGACTGACTCAGTTTCTTGTGGCTCAAGGTTACAGAAAAGGAGTTTCTGATAAGACTTTGTTTGTGAAAGATGAAAATGGGAGTCTGATGATTGCTCAGATTTATGTAGATGATATTGTGTTTGGTGGGATGTCTCAGAAGATGGTCAAATTGTTTGTTCAGCAGATGCAGTCAGAATTTGAAATGAGCTTAGTTGGTGAACTGACATACTTTCTTAGGTTACAAGTCAAACAAATGGAAGATACAATCTTCATTTCTCAAAGTAAGTATGCCAAGAACATAGTGAAGAAGTTTGGAATGGAATCTGCTGCTCACAAGAGGACACCAGCTGCTACTCACCTGAAGTTAACTAAGGATGAACATGGAGTTTCAGTAGACCAAAGTCAGTACAGGAGCATGATAGGAAGCTTATTGTATTTAACTGCAAGCAGACCTGATATCACTTATGCTGTTGGAGTTTGTGCAAGATATCAAGCTGATCCTAAGATGAGTCATCTGACACAAGTTAAAAGGATCCTGAAGTATGTGAACAGCACAAGTGACTATGGAATCATGTACTCACATAGTTCAAGTTCTGAACTGATGGGGTTTTGTGATGCTGACTGGGCTGGAAGTGCTGATGACAGAAAGAGTACCTCAGGAGGTTGTTTCTTCTTAGGAAATAACTTGATTTCATGGTTCAGCAAGAAACAGAACTGTGTGTCATTGTCAACTGCTGAGGCTGAGTATATTGCTGCTGGAAGTAGTTGCTCACAATTGGTGTGGATGAAGCAGATGCTGGAGGAGTACAACATTGAACAAGGAACTATGACATTGTTTTGTGACAATTTGAGTGCCATCAACATCTCTAAGAATCCAATTCAGCACAGCAGAACCAAACACATAGACATCAGACATCATTTTATCAGAAACCTTGTGGAGGACAAGATTGTTCAGCTGGAACATGTAGCTACTGAAGAACAAGTTGCTGACATTTTCACAAAGGCCTTGGATGCTAAGCAGTTTGAAAACTTAAGGAGCATGTTAGGTGTGTGTCTACATGAAGACTTATAGCAATTAATGCAAACTGGGTGTGAGGAAGATAGAGTACCTGCCAGTTGTGCTTATGCTGAGTGTGATCCTGTGTCTGAATCTGGTAGCTTTTCCAGGATCTGTGTTACTTGTTTTGATTTTATTCCCTATATGAAGACTATGTTTTGTCAGAATTTTGTGGCTAAAAAGGGGGAGATCAAAATCTTATGTAATGTGTTGGCTCTGATACCAAAAGTCTTATGCAAAGTGTTGCTGCTCAGAAGTTCAAACTTCAGATGTTCAGTTTTCAGTGTGGTTCAGAAGTTGTTTGTGAAGCTCAGAGTTCAGAACCAATATAACAAGAGCTGTCAAGATGTTATTGAGGGGGAGTATGTGTCTCAGGGGGAGTACAAGTTTGTGATCCTGAAGTGTAGTGGTCCTGAAGAAGAGTGATCCTGAAGAAGATTTGTGCTCAGCTCTTGAAGTGTGCTCTGATACCTTTTGGTAGTAAGGGGGAGTTTGTTTGTGAAGCTTCAGGGGGAGTATTATGTTGTTCAGAAGTTAATCAGTAGCTCTGATACCATGTTTGTGATGATCAGAAGTTCAGAAGTTGAAGCTGATGTTTTACATAGCTGAATCCGCTGCCTAAAATATCAAAATCTTATGTAATGTGTTGGCTCTGATACCAAAAGTCTTATGCAAAGTGTTGCTGCTCAGAAGTTCAAACTTCAGATGTTCAGTTTTCAGTGTGGTTCAGAAGTTGTTTGTGAAGCTCAGAGTTCAGAACCAATATAACAAGAGCTGTCAAGATGTTATTGAGGGGGAGTATGTGTCTCAGGGGGAGTACAAGTTTGTGATCCTGAAGTGTAGTGGTCCTGAAGAAGAGTGATCCTGAAGAAGATTTGTGCTCAGCTCTTGAAGTGTGCTCTGATACCTTTTGGTAGTAAGGGGGAGTTTGTTTGTGAAGCTTCAGGGGGAGTATTATGTTGTTCAGAAGTTAATCAGTAGCTCTGATACCATGTTTGTGATGATCAGAAGTTCCGAAGTTGAAGCTGATGTTTTACATAGCTGAATCCGCTGCCTAAACAAATTGCTATGATGTATGTTTATGGAGTTCTTCATTGCTGAGTTGATTATAAGGGAGATTGAAGAACTTGGATGGTTTTAGCCAAAAATTTGCCAAAGGGGGAGATTGTTGAGTCTTTTGTGTTGGCTGCATGTTTTGGCAAAAACCAAAGTAGTGAATAGTAGCATCTCCTCATCTAGAACATTTCTTGAGTTGGAAGTTTTCCATTTTGAAGCCATTCAGAAGCTGAAAATGTCATCAGAAGCTGAAAGCACTGTAGCACTTCAGAAGCTGTTTTCAGGTTCTGATGCCCATGTTGACTTTTGTTGACTTCATCAGAAGCTGATATTTTTCAAGTTATTTTTATGCGAATCTTAGCAAAATTTGGCAAGGATTTGTTCCAGGATTATTGCTTCTAGATTGCTGTTGAATTGGAGAAGATTTAATGAAGATTTGGTATTAAATTATGAAGATCGTATTATTTCTGCAGAATCTTTAAAAGATACATTCCTGATTTATTTGTTTCCTTATTGGATTATTCATAATTCAGAAACAAATCCAATTCAGAAGATTGGCTACAAAATTAAGAGACTTGTTGAAGGCTATAAATAGAGGAGGGCTGCTGCTATTCAAGTCTCACGAAATACAAAGCATTATTCAGAGAATAGAGTCTTTGTTTTAAACTTAGAGTTTTTGTTTGTGCACCACTCTGTTAGAGTTGGTTTAGGTTTGTTTTGAGTTGTAATCACTCTAAGCCTGTAGGTATGAGTGCTGTCTTTGGGTGTTGAAGTTGTTTTCAAAACAGGGGAGTTTTGTGTTCAGAACTGGGTTAAGTTCAAAGGGTAGTTCAAGTAGCTGGGTTGCAGTTGCTTGAATAGGAAGTTAGAGGTTTTCTAATACTCAACGTGTTGGGTAGAATTCAAGACTAGGAGGAAGTTAATTGCTTAGGCTGGGAACTGGGAGTCAGTGTCTTGAGTCATAAAGATTAATTCCTATAGTGGAATTCCTTCCTGGATTGGTATCCCCCAAAGTAGGAGGTGTTTACTCCGAACTGGGTTAACAAACCTTGTGTGTTTTTTAGCTTTCCTGCACGTTTATTTTTCTGCCTGTTAATTGCTTTTATAATTGTGCTAAGTTCTGATCAGAACCTGCTAAGTTTTAATCATAACCAGAACCTGTTAAGTATCTTATTGCCTGGCCAGAATTTCAATTGGCATCAGAGCAGGCACCCTGCCTGTAATTTGGGTGAGATCCGGAGGACTTAATATCTGGCAAGCATGGATAGAGAAGGAGGCTATGTTAATAGACCACCCCTACTAGATGGCACAAACTATGAGTATTGGAGGAAAGAGGTATGCTTTTGTAATGGTAGATGACTACTCTAGATATACATGGGTCAGCTTTGTTAGAGAAAAGTCTGACACTTTTGAAGTTTTCAAAGAGATGTGCATTCAACTACAAAGAGAGAAGGACAGTGGGATTATCAGAATCAGAAGTGATCATGGCAAAGAATTTGAAAACAAGAGTTTTTCAGAATTCTGTGCTTCTGAAGGTATAAAGCATGAGTTTTCTGCACCTATCACACCTCAGCAAAATGGTGTAGTTGAGAGGAAGAACAGGACTTTAGCAGAATGTGCAAGGGTTATGCTGCATGCTAAGAAGCTGCCATATATGTTTTGGGCTGAAGCAATGAACACAGCATGTTACATACACAATAGAGTCACCTTGAAGAAGGGTACTACATCAACTCTGTATGAATTATGGAAGGGGAGAAAGCCTACAGTCAAATATTTCCATGTTTTTGGGAGCAGATGCTACATTTTGGCTGACAGGGAAAATAGAAGAAAACTGGATCCTAAGTCTGATGAGGGTATATTTTTGGGATATTCAGTGAACAGCAGAGCTTATAGGGTGTTTAATTCCAGAACCAAGGTTGTGATGGAGTCCATAAATGTGGTTATTGATGATTTGTCTGTTGAGAATGAGCCTGAAGTTGTTCCAGAGTCTGAAGCCTCAGAAGAACAAACTTCAGAAGCTGAAAAGCATTCAGAGTCTGAAGAAGCAGAAGATCAACCAGATCAAGTTCCAAATGGTAAAGGGCCATCTATTAGAATTCAGAAAGATCATCCTAAAGAGCTTATCATTGGGAGTTTGGATCAAGGGGTCAGAACCAGGAGATCAGAACCAGCTGCTACTGATTCATGTTTTGTGTCAAAGGTTGAGCCTAAAAATGTGAAAGAAGCCCTAACTGATGAATTTTGGATTGAAGCAATGCAAGATGAGTTGAATCAATTCAAAAGGAGTGAAGTATGGGATTTGGTTCCAAGACCTGAAGGGTTGAATGTGATTGGCACTAAGTGGATATTCAAGAATAAAACAGATGAAAGTGGTACTGTAGTCAGAAACAAGGCAAGGTTGGTTGCTCAGGGTTATACTCAAGTAGAGGGATTGGATTTTGATGAGACATTTGCACCTGTGGCCAGACTAGAGTCCATAAGACTACTGTTGGGTGTTTCATGCATTCTCAAGTTCAAATTGTTTCAGATGGATGTGAAGAGTGCATTTTTGAATGGATATCTGCAAGAGGAAGTGTATGTTGAACAGCCTAAGGGTTTTGTGGATCCTAAGTTTCCAGAACATGTGTACAAGTTAAAGAAGGCTTTATATGGATTGAAGCAAGCACCAAGAGCATGGTATGAAAGACTGACTCAGTTTCTTGTGGCTCAAGGTTACAGAAAAGGAGGTTCTGATAAGACTTTGTTTGTGAAAGATGAAAATGGGAGTCTGATGATTGCTCAGATTTATGTAGATGATATTGTGTTTGGTGGGATGTCTCAGAAGATGGTCAAATTGTTTGTTCAGCAGATGCAGTCAGAATTTGAAATGAGCTTAGTTGGTGAACTGACATACTTTCTTAGGTTACAAGTCAAACAAATGGAAGATACAATCTTCATTTCTCAAAGTAAGTATGCCACGAACATAGTGAAGAAGTTTGGAATGGAATCTGCTGCTCACAAGAGGACACCAGCTGCTACTCACCTGAAGTTAACTAAGGATGAACATGGAGTTTCAGTAGACCAAAGTCAGTACAGGAGCATGATAGGAAGCTTATTGTATTTAACTGCAAGCAGACCTGATATCACTTATGCTGTTGGAGTTTGTGCAAGATATCAAGCTGATCCTAAGATGAGTCATCTGACACAAGTTAAAAGGATCCTGAAGTATGTGAACAGCACAAGTGACTATGGAATCATGTACTCACATAGTTCAAGTTCTGAACTGATGGGGTTTTGTGATGCTGACTGGGCTGGAAGTGCTGATGACAGAAAGAGTACCTCAGGAGGTTGTTTCTTCTTAGGAAATAACTTGATTTCATGGTTCAGCAAGAAACAGAACTGTGTGTCATTGTCAACTGCTGAGGCTGAGTATATTGCTGCTGGAAGTAGTTGCTCACAATTGGTGTGGATGAAGCAGATGCTGGAGGAGTACAACATTGAACAAGGAACTATGACATTGTTTTGTGACAATTTGAGTGCCATCAACATCTCTAAGAATCCAATTCAGCACAGCAGAACCAAACACATAGACATCAGACATCATTTTATCAGAAACCTTGTGGAGGACAAGATTGTTCAACTGGAACATGTAGCTACTGAAGAACAAGTTGCTGACATTTTCACAAAGGCCTTGGATGCTAAGCAGTTTGAAAACTTAAGGAGCATGTTAGGTGTGTGTCTACATGAAGACTTATAGCAATTAATGCAAACTGGGTGTGAGGAAGATAGAGTACCTGCCAGTTGTGCTTATGCTGAGTGTGATCCTGTGTCTGAATCTGGTAGCTTTTCCAGGATCTGTGTTACTTGTTTTGATTTTATTCCCTATATGAAGACTATGTTTTGTCAGAATTTTGTGGCTAAAAAGGGGGAGATCAAAATCTTATGTAATGTGTTGGCTCTGATACCAAAAGTCTTATGCAAAGTGTTGCTGCTCAGAAGTTCAAACTTCAGATGTTCAGTTTTCAGTGTGGTTCAGAAGTTGTTTGTGAAGCTCAGAGTTCAGAACCAATATAACAAGAGCTGTCAAGATGTTATTGAGGGGGAGTATGTGTCTCAGGGGGAGTACAAGTTTGTGATCCTGAAGTGTAGTGGTCCTGAAGAAGAGTGATCCTGAAGAAGATTTGTGCTCAGCTCTTGAAGTGTGCTCTGATACCTTTTGGTAGTAAGGGGGAGTTTGTTTGTGAAGCTTCAGGGGGAGTATTATGTTGTTCAGAAGTTAATCAGTAGCTCTGATACCATGTTTGTGATGATCAGAAGTTCAGAAGTTGAAGCTGATGTTTTACATAGCTGAATCCGCTGCCTAAAATATCAAAATCTTATGTAATGTGTTGGCTCTGATACCAAAAGTCTTATGCAAAGTGTTGCTGCTCAGAAGTTCAAACTTCAGATGTTCAGTTTTCAGTGTGGTTCAGAAGTTGTTTGTGAAGCTCAGAGTTCAGAACCAATATAACAAGAGCTGTCAAGATGTTATTGAGGGGGAGTATGTGTCTCAGGGGGAGTACAAGTTTGTGATCCTGAAGTGTAGTTGTCCTGAAGAAGAGTGATCCTGAAGAAGATTTGTGCTCAGCTCTTGAAGTGTGCTCTGATACCTTTTGGTAGTAAGGGGGAGTTTGTTTGTGAAGCTTCAGGGGGACTATTATGTTGTTCAGAAGTTAATCAGTAGCTCTGATACCATGCTTGTGATGATCAGAAGTTCAGAAGTTGAAGCTGATGTTTTACATAGCTGAATCCGCTGCCTAAACAAATTGCTATGATGTATGTTTATGGAGTTCTTCATTGCTGAGTTGATTATAAGGGAGATTGAAGAACTTGGATGGTTTTAGCCAAAAATTTGCCAAAGGGGGAGATTGTTGAGTCTTTTGTGTTGGCTGCATGTTTTGGCAAAAACCAAAGTAGTGAATAGTAGCATCTCCTCATCTAGAACATTTCTTGAGTTGGAAGTTTTCCATTTTGAAGCCATTCAGAAGCTGAAAATGTCATCAGAAGCTGAAAGCACTGTAGCACTTCAGAAGCTGTTTTCAGGTTCTGATGCCCATGTTGACTTTTGTTGACTTCATCAGAAGCTGATATTTTTCAAGTTATTTTTATGTGAATCTTAGCAAAATTTGGCAAGGATTTGTTCCAGGATTATTGCTTCTAGATTGCTGTTGAATTGGAGAAGATTTAATGAAGATTTGGTATTAAATTATGAAGATCGTATTATTTCTGCAGAATCTTTAAAAGATACATTCCTGATTTATTTGTTTCCTTATTGGATTATTCATAATTCAGAAACAAATCCAATTCAAAAGATTGGCTACATAATTAAGAGACTTGTTGAAGGCTATAAATAGAGGAGGGCTGCTGCTATTCAAGACTCACGAAATACAAAGCATTATTCAGAGAATAGAGTCTTTGTTTTAAACTTAGAGTTTTTGTTTGTGCACCACTCTGTTAGAGTTGGTTTAGGTTTGTTTTGAGTTGTAATCACTCCAAGCCTGTAGGTATGAGTGCTGTCTTTGGGTGTTGAAGTTGTTTTCAAAACAGGGGAGTTTTGTGTTCAGAACTGGGTTAAGTTCAAAGGGTAGTTCAAGTAGCTGGGTTGCAGTTGCTTGAATAGGAAGTTAGAGGTTTTCTAATACTCAACGTGTTGGGTAGAATTCAAGACTAGGAGGAAGTTAATTGCTTAGGTTGGGAACTGGGAGTCAGTGTCTTGAGTCATAAGGATTAATTCCTATAGTGGAATTCCTTCCTGGATTGGTATCCCCCAGAGTAGGAGGTGTTTACTCCGAACTGGGTTAACAAACCTTGTGTGTTTTTTAGCTTTCCTGCACGTTTATTTTTCTGCCTGTTAATTGCTTTTATAATTGTGCTAAGTTCTGATCAGAACCTGCTAAGTTTTAATCAGAACCAGAACCTGTTAAGTATCTTATTGCCTGGCCAGAATTTCAAATAATAATAAAAATAATAAAAATGGAATAAATGAACAATAAATAAAAACTGAGACTAAAGGTAAAGATGAAAAATAAACATAAAAAAAAAGATACCAAGTGACCCTAAAACGAACCAAAAAAATGAGGTATTTTAAAATACCTCCCTGCCGAAATTTCGTCTGAAACGACGAGAATTTTTGGCTTAAAAGGACGAGAAAAAACAAAAAATAAAAATGGGTCAAAAAATGGGGTATGACAGCTGCCCCTATTTAAGTTTCTTCGTTACGGAGATTTAAAAGTGAAATTTTTAATTCGACGGGTCGAAGAGACTTAAATACAGAGTACACCATTTTTGACCAATTTTGACTGGAAAATGCTATGGATGCAATGTGATGCATGCAATGCTGTGAATGCTCATGATGCAGGTATAATTGCAAGACGGCGAAGATGATCTGACTGGGGACAAAACTAGACAAAAGGATACCCGAGCTCGCTAAAGAAATGGGATCCGATTCCACTGGGGATTATGTGGTTTTATTGGGGAAGATTGATCATATCCAGCCGCTTACGCTGAAGGTAGATCTCTAAGGACAGAAGTGATCATATTTGGCCGCCTGCGCCGGAGGTAGATCCTTGGGGATAAGGGTGATCTCATCTAGCCGCCTATGCTAAAGGTAGATCCTGAGGGCGAAGGCGATCTTATTCAGCCGTTGGTGCTGAAGGTCGATCCAGGAGGATAAGTGATCTTATCTAGCCGCTTATGCTAGAGGTAGACCCTGAGGATAGAGTAATCTTATTCAGCCGTTTATGCTGAAGGTCAATCTCTAAGGAAAGAGGTGATCATATCCAGCCGCCTGCGCTGGAGGTAGATCCCTGAGGATGAGAGTGATCTTATTCAGCCGTTTATGCTGAAGGTCGATTCACTAAGGAAAGAGGTGATCATATCCAGCCGCCTGCACTGGAGGTAGATCCCTGAGGATAAGAGTGATCTTATTCAGCCGTTTATGCTGAAGGTCGATTCACTGGGGAAAGGTGGTCTTACTCAGCCGCTTACGCTGAGAGTCGATCCTTAGGGGAAAGTGGTGCTTGACCGATTACCGCCAAGTGGGTCTTGGTGGAATGGTAAAGGGTGATATGATCATCGCCGGTCTGACGCTGGTGAAATGATAATGATATGATATGATCATCGCCAGTCTGACACTGGTGAAATGATAATGATATGATATGATTGTCGCCAGTCTGACACTGGTGACATGATAATGATATGGTATGATCATCGCCAGTCTGACGCTGGTGAAATGATATGATTGTTGCCAGTCTGACGTTAGTGACATGATAATGATATGGTATGATCAGGTAGACTCGCTGGGGGAGTTTTAACTGGGGAATTTCAGTGGTTGTGAGTAGGTCCACTGAGGAATGGGATAGTTTGGGAAGAAATCTGCTGGGGGATTTTTTTTGAAAAACTTACTGGTGAAGTTCTTGAATGAGGTTCACTGGGGAACACTAGGATGACTCACTGGGGAGTATTTGATTGAGGTTTACTGGGGGAACACGAGATGACTCACTGGGGAGTATTTGATTGAAGTTCATTGGGGGAACATGAGATGACTCACTGGGGAGTATTTAATTGAAGTTCACTGGGGGAACATGAGATGACTCACTGGGGAGTATTTGATTGAGGTTCACTGGGGGAACATGAGAAATTGTGAGGAGGAGTATGATATGAACATGAGATGCATGTTAATAAATGAATTTGATATGATGCATGTATTATGCTGACATGTGGGGTAAGCAAATGGCATGTTGAGCTTTGGTTGTGATCGGATGCCAAACATGGTTGGGCTTTTGGTTTTGATTGTAGGGGGTGCCAATGAGAATTGGTTTTGGGATTTTGTGGGATAAAATGGTTAGGGTACGATATTTGGGGTTTCTGATCCTTCGGCATTCGCAAAACCCATCGCTCTTGAAGTTTAAAATGGATGGCTGCTGACGGAGCTTTCGACATTTCGTGCTTGCATGGCAGTTCACCTGTTATGTAGCTGCTGATTCTGCTATAGAAGGGAATCACTTGTAGTTGCTCTGAGAATTCTGATAGGCACAACACCTCGCCGGAAATCGTTAATCTCCTTTAGATATTTTCAAATCAAATTAAATCATGATTTCAATAGATTTTATGTTATTAATTTTATTTCAAAATTGTATCATCAAAATAAATAGCATTTAAAGATGGGGAATGACAAGAGGTAAATAAAAGGATGCGCTTTATTGATGGTCAAACAAAATTTTGTACATGGAATGGTAGCACACTAAAGGTGTAACTCCACAAGATAAATAAGAGAAATGAAGATGGGAAGAGGGGAAACATTGGAAGTTCCCATTGAGTCATGCTGACTGCTACTTTCTTAATAACCCTAAACCCACAATACCCTGCTTCTGAGAATGGCAAAAGGATTGGTTCTTCAGCCGGTGTTAGGAGTAGACTGCCCCAATGTAGTTACATGCCTTTTTCTTTTCCCAACTTTTGCCTAAGTCGCCTTTTCAGGTTTTCGACTTAGCGGGTTTTCTTTGGTTTTTTTATATCCCTAACTTTTGCCTGGACCGCTCTTTCGAGTTTTCAGTCCACCGGGATGCCCCTTTTTGCCTAAGTTGCCCTTTCAGGTTTTCAACTTAGCAGGCGTTCTTTTTGTTATTAGGCATAGTATTTTTTGACTACATCGGAATTCACAGGACGCGGGAAGTCATCGCCGTCCATTGTTGTGAGAATCAAGGCTCCTCCAGAGAAAGCTTTCTTCACTATATAAGGGCCTTCGTAGTTCGGAGTCCATTTTCCACGCGAATCCTTTTGTATAGGTAGGATCCTTTTGAGCACTAGGTCGCCTACTTGGAACTCTCGAGGACGGATCTTCTTGTCAAACGCCTTCTTGAGTCTGCTTTGATATAACTGACCATGACATAAGGCTATCATCCGCTTCTCATCGATTAGGTTCAGCTGGTCAAATCTTGCTTGAATCCATTCTGCTTCTTCTAACTTTGTCTCCATCAAGACTCTCATTGAGGGAATTTCCACCTCAATGGGGAGGACTGCCTCCATGCCATATACCAGGGAGAACGGGGTTGCCCCTGTCGAGGTGCGAACCGAGGTCCTATAGCCATGTAAGGCAAAGGGAAGCATTTCATGCCAATCTTTGTACGTTTTCACCATCTTTTGAAGGATTTTCTTGATGTTTTTGTTGGCTGCTTCTACGGCTCCATTCATCTTTGGCCGGTATGGTGAAGAGTTGTGGTGTTCGATTTTGAAACTTTCACACAAATCTTTCATCATCTTGTTGTTCAAGTTGGTACCATTGTCAGTGATGATTTTGTTGGGGAGTCCGTAGCGACATATTATCTCCTTTTTGATGAATCGAACCACCACTTGCTTTGTTACATTGGCGTATGAGGTAGCTTCAACCCATTTGGTGAAGTAGTCGATGGCGACTAGGATGAACCGGTGTCCATTTGAAGCTTTAGGTTCAATGGGCCCAATCATGTCGATGCCCCACATGGAGAACGGCCAAGGTGACGCCATTACGTTTAAAGGGACTGGAGGCACGTGCACCTTATCCGCATAGATTTGGCACTTGTGGCACTTCCTAGCGTAGCTGAAACAATCAGATTCCATGGTCAGCCAATAGTAACCTGCCCTCAGGATTTTTCTAGCCATTGTATGTCCATTGGCATGGGTACCGAAGGACCCTTCATGGATTTCTTTGACGAGCAAGTCCGCCTCATGTTTGTCTACACATCTGAGAAGAACCAGATCATGGTTTCTTTTGTAGAGCACATCACCATTCAGGAAGAATTTAGCTGATAGTCGTCTCAGAGTCTTTTTATCTCTACTTGAGATGTTTGCAGGATATTCCTGATTTCTGAGGTAGACTTTGATGTCATGGTACCATGGCTTGCCGTCAGACACCTCTTCGATTGATAGACAGAATGCCGGCTCGTCTCGGCGCTCCACCTTTATAAGCGGCGCTTCATTGTGAAACTTCACTTTGTACATTGAGGATAACGTAGCCAAAGCATCTGCTACTTGATTTTCCTCTCTTGGGATATGATGGAAGGTGATTTCATCAAAGAACTCAATTAGCTTCGAGACATGAGCATGGTACAGGATCAGCTTGGGATGACGGGTTTCCCATTCTCCTTTTACTTGGTAAATGACTAGGGCTGAATCTCCATACACCTCCAAAATCTTGATTCTTAGATCGATGGCAGCCTCAAGGCCCAAAATGCATGCCTCATATTCCGCCACATTATTCGTGCAGTCAAAACATAGTCTTGCTGTGAAGGGGGTATAACCACCCTGTGGAGATATTAGAACGGCTCCAATCCCATGCCCCATGGCATTAGATGCACCATCGAACGCAAGCTTCCATCGAGCCCCTGGTTCGGGTCCTTCATCATCTCCAATGACCTCGTCTTCCTTCAAAGCCATAATATCCTCATCCGGGAAATCAAATGGTATGGGCTGATAATCTTCCACCGGTTGATGAGCCAAGTGGTCTGCTAGCACACTTCCTGTGATAGCTTTCTGAGTCACATGCAGGATGTCATACTCGGATAACAGCATTTGCCAACGGGCAATTCTTCCAGTCAAAGCGGGTTTCTCGAAGATGTATTTGATTGGATCCATCTTTGATACCAGCCATGTCGTGTGACAGATCATGTACTGTCTCAATCGGCGTGCAGCCCATGCCAAAGCACAACAAGTTCTTTCTAGCAGGGTGTATCTGGTCTCCACATCAGTGAATTTCTTGCTCAAGAAGTAAATGGCGTGCTCCTTCCTACCAGTTTCATCATGTTGCCCCAGCACACATCCCATGGATTCCTCCAATACTGTTAAGTACATAATGAGAGGTCTTCCAGGAACGGGCGGTATCAAGATAGGTGGCTCTTGCAAGTATTGTTTGATTTTTTCAAATGCCCCTTGGCAATTCTCATTCCATATGATGGCTTGATCCTTACGTAGCAATTTGAAGATTGGCTCACAAGTAGCGGTGAGATGAGAAATGAACCTAGAGATGTAGTTCAGTCTCCCTAGAAAACCACGGACTTCTTTTTCAGTACGAGGAGCTGGCATATCTTGGATTGCGCGTACCTTGTCGGGGCCAACCTCGATCCCTCGTTGACTAACGATGAAACCGAGTAACTTTCCGGACCTGACACCAAAGGTGCACTTAGCTGGATTGAGTCGTAGTTTGTATTTCCTTAAACGTACGAATAACTTTTGCAAGTGAAGGACATGGTCTTCTTCAGTTTCGGACTTGGCGATCATGTCATCCACATAGACCTCTATTTCTTTGTGCATCATGTCGTGGAAGAGAGCCATCATGGCTCTTTGATAAGTTGCCCCAGCGTTCTTCAAGCCGAAAGGCATTACCTTGTAGCAATATGTTCCCCATGGGGTGATGAAGGTGGTTTTCTCCATGTCTTCCGGAGCCATCTTGATTTGGTTGTAACCGGAGAATCCGTCCATGAATGAGAAAACCGCGAACCGGGCTGTATTGTCTACCAACACGTCGATGTGAGGTAATGGGAAATCATCCTTGGGACTCGCCTTGTTCAGATCTCGGTAATCGACACACATTCGCACTTTACCATCCTTCTTCGGTACCGGTACTATGTTAGCAACCCATTGTGGATATTTTGCCACGGCTAGGAATCCTGCATCAAATTGTCTTTTGACCTCTTCCCTGATCTTAAGTGACATGTCCGGTCTTGTCCTTCTCAATTTCTGCTTTATCGGCGGACATTCTGGCCGGAGCGGTAGCTTGTGCTCAACTATCTCGGTATCCAACCCTGGCATGTCCTGGTATGACCACGCAAACACATCTACATATTCCCTCAAAAGTTCGACCAACTTTCCGCGCTCTTTTGCCTTTAAAGACGAACCGATCTTGACCTCTTTTATATCATGCTCAGTCCCCAAGTTGATCACCTCCACGGGCTCTTGATTCGGCTGTATCTCTTTAGATTCACGCTCTAGCAGTCTTGCCAACTCTCCGGGAAGCTCGCAATCGCTTCCACCATCCTCTTCAGCTTGGTTAATGGGGAATTCAAGGTTACGCGGGATTGTAGCAGTATCACAGTCAATGGGTTTGTTCAGGGATCTGCATGTGTTTTTATGATTGTCATACCCCATTTTTGACCCGTGTTCAATCCGTTTCGCTCGTTTTTTAAGCCAGAAATTTTCGTCGTTTCAGACGAAATTTCGGCAGGGAGGTATTTTAAAATACCTCATTTTTGTTCCGAAGGCGACCGTTTTCATTTATTATTATTATTATTATTATTATTATTATTATTATCAGTTATTTCTTTGTTTTTTTTTAATTCCTTTTTGGTTATTTCCTTTTTCTCTTTTATTAGTCTTTTCCTTTTAATTTTCGTTTTTATTTTATTTCTGTTTTACTGTTTTTTTTAGTCCATTTTCAGTCCAACTTTGTCCAGGCCCAGAGGGGCAATTTTGTCATTTTCGTTTTTACCCTATTTTTTACTATAAAAGGCATTTAATGCACAGTACACAGTACACACAATTCCCGAGTACAGTACCAACCAGTCAGAACCACCATTAGCAACACCCTCAAACCACCACTAACCACCAACAAAATCCATTTCCGGCCACCGGAAAACAAAAAAAATCAAAAAAAAAATCTCAAACAACCACAACTCAAAACAGCCTCGCGGCCACCAACAGTACACGCAAAACAACACCATCTCAACCACAACTCAGCCCTCTCATACGCAACAGTACACGCAAACAGTAACCACCACCACACAAATCACTAATTCACGGCCAGGCTTTCATCAACACCGAAAACAACCATCAACACAACCATAATCACAAATACGGTCATAAACTCGTCAACAAACAAAACCATAAACCCAAATCCATCGCACCGAACCAGATCCATACAGATCCTATAAGCAAAACACGAACCACAAGGCCAAATCACAACACGAACTGAAGCTTTACCAAAACAGAGTCGGATCCGAAGCTGAATAAGCAATAACACTAAAGCACAGATTTAAACCAAAACAAAGAGAAGGTGGTTCTCTTTTCTTTTTTCTCTCCTCTCTCAGACTTAGATCTAGGTTCTGTCTAAAAAATTTTAAAGAACAAAGTTCAGATTCGTGAAGAGCTCGAAAATGGATATCTGAAAATGTAGAATTTTAAAAAACGGTGACGTTTGCTTCGCCGGCGCGGTGGCGCCGCCCTCTGGGCTTAGCCACCACCGCGCCGGATCCCTATTTCCGTTCATGTTTCAGCTAGAGAGAGAGGAGAAAGAAAGAAGAGAGAGGGAGAAAAGGAAAAATGGGGACAAAACCGGCCCCTTGGCCTTTTAAAGACAAATCCGAACCGGTTCGGTTCTCTTGAACCCAAACCGGCCGGAGACCCCTTTCCTTTCAGCCCGTTGGGCTTTGCTCAGACCAACCCTCTTTCTTCTTCCTTTTTTTCTGATTTCTTTCTACCCCCCTCTATTCTTCCTACACCCCTCTTCTTCTTTCCTTTTCTTTTTGTTTTATTTTATTTCTTTTTTCTTGCATTTTTATTTTTAGTTTTTTTTATTTCTTATGCATTTTATTTACTGTTTTTAATTTTCAGTACCCCATGCATTTTTATTTTTTTATTTATTTATTTTATGCACCATATTTTATTTTATGCCTTGCATTTTATTTTATGCCTCATATTTATTTTATGTCTTGCATTTTTTTATTTTCTTTATTTATTTTCCAGCACCATGTTTATTTTATGCCTTGCATTTTAATTTCCAGCACCATATTTACTTTATGTCTTGCATTTTATTTTCTTTTTATTTTATGCATCATATCTATTTTATTGTCTTGCATTTTTATTTTCTTTTAGCATCATATTTATTTTATTGCCTTGCATTTTTATTTTCTTTTAGCATCATATTTATTTTATGTCTTGCATTTTTATTTTTCTTTTTATTTTATTTTCAGCATCATATTTATTTTATGTCTTGCATTTTTATTTTCTTTATTTATTTTATGCACCATATTTAGCTATTGTTTTGCATTTCATGCATTATTTTTATTTTCTTTTTAGCATATTTACTTTAATGCAATTTTATTATTTTTGTCATTTACTTTATAGCCATTAGAATGTATCTAGGTCTAATGTAAAAGATATAAATGAGAATATGCACCGACACCACATTTATTTTTTTTATGCTTTATGTCGAGGACGATATCGTAGTTTGGACCGTATCCGAGGAAAAGGACCCTCACTTGATCCAATGTCATTTTGAGGGATCCGGCGCGTTTAGACTTTCTCTGTATAACTTAGTCTCTGGACCTTAGGAATTAATCAAAATTTTCAAAAAAAGTCAAAAAAAAAGTCAAAATCCAAAAACATTTTATAATCAAAAACTTTCAAAAAATTAATCTTTGTCATTTCTTTCTTAATCAAATTTTAATCAATCTTTAATCAATCAAACTTGTTTTCTTCAAATTAAAATCAATCAAACTCACTTCCTTTTTATTCTTCTATGCCTTTACGGCCTCTTATCTTTCTTAAAACCTTGTTCAAACTTTAAAATCAATCAAAACCAATCACTTGTTCTTTTTACCCCGAACTACGTGATTTTGATCCCGCTCGGGTACGTAGGCAAAAGACTTCGTCTTTCCAAATCAATAAAAATAACAAAAACATTTTCCTTTCTTCTTTTTCATCACTTTATCCTTTTCACTTAGGCATTTATTTTACAAACAAATAATCAATTTAGCATAAAGATAAAAATAAGCAAGAGGTTCCTATAGAGTACTATAGACGTTTAGGGTGCTAATACCTTCCCTTCACGTAACCAACCCCCGGACCTTTGATCTCTTAAAAATAGGGTTTTCGAACTTTCTCCCTTTTCCTCGGAAAAATAAAAGATCGGTGGTGAACTTAAAATTGTGAGTCAACGCTGTGCGCACCTCGTTTTTTTCCTCGGGAAAAAGACGCGCAAATCCTCCGAGGTCGTTCGCAAACGCTCGGAGGGCCTTTGTGAAGCCGCCACCAAAGTTTTTGTGTAAAGGGAACGTTGATAAACCCTTAAGTTTTTTTTTGTTTAAAGGGAAACGATAATAAAACCCTTTGACGATGAGGATAAGGATTTGGTCATCGCAACCATTGTCGGGTTCGGGAGTCGATTACGCAAGGGGAAGGTATTAGCACCCCTCACGTCCGTTGTACTCAACGGGAACCTTCTATTTGGTTTAAAGCTTGAATTGTTTTTTAAATACTTTGCGTGCATGTTCATTTATGTTAATAATAAAGGGGGGAAAGAGATAAAAACAAACGAAAGAAAGAAAAAAAAGTTTTTATTATTGCGCTTGACAAGATGTCGATCTTGCTCCTACGTATCTCCCGGTAGTCGGAGAATTCAAAGCGTACGTAGTTCTTTGGTAGAAAAACATACATGTGTTGGTTGATTTTAAATGGACGATGTTTTAACCGAATTCTTGCAATTAGAACGTAGCTTGTATGCTCGCACTTGGAGACTTATTAAGCGTTTGTTCGTGAATCACATTAGAATTGTTAAAAGGTACGTCCGTTAGAGTAAAGGGTTGAATTGGTCGCTATGGGACCAAGGGAGGTGCAATGGACTCAAACGAGTCAAACATTGACCAAGTGGACTCAAACGAGTCGGGCGATTGTTCGATTGATCCACTGAGATCAAGAACGGGTACAATGGACTCGGACGAGTCAAACATTGACCGAGTGGACTCAAATGAGTCGAGGGGTTGAGTCTAATGGCCAACGGGGGACCAAAAGGTTTGGATTGACCACAAGGGGCCAAGATTTGGTTTGGTTAGGGTTGTACATATTGAAAAAAAAAAAAGGGGAATGACGATTGTCCGAGCGACGAGACATACGTCACGCATTCGTACAATCGGGGCGATGGAGAGACATACGTCACACCATCCCTTTTTCATTCATGTTTTTGGGTTGAATCCTTTAGAAATCCCAAGGTATGTCAAAACATTTGGTTTGAAAACCCAAAATGGGAAGGTTTAGCAAATTTGCTAAAAAACGCGCAAGTTCGTCTCATTTTGCGAAAATGCGAACGTAAACGGTGTATGTTCATCTTTGAGTTTTGAACATCATGAACAATATTTATTGTTCAAGTTTAGATTGAAATGATGGACATAGCTTGTTTGTTCATGCTTGTTTGAGAGTTTGGGAAGATAACTTGTTTTGCAAGTTATCCACAAAATGGTCATACGAACTTGTGATTTTGTCAAAATTATGCAAAATCCTTGTTGTGGTTTGAAAAACATGGGTTTAAAAACTCTTAGGTTCTGAGCTCTGGGGCTAGAACCTCAAAAATTGGTCATTTTGACACAAAAACTCAGGTTCTGAGTTCTGTCATGGTCGCACTGCGACCATGACTTCGCACTGCGAAGCATGCGAAATTTTGGGTTCAGAAGCTGTTTCTGAACTTTTGTTCAGAAACAACCTCTGAACACACTCAGGACCTTATAGATGGGTGAAAAACTTTGAGTTTTTGGGGTGAAAAAGGTTGGACAAACCAGTTTTGATGTTTTGAAAACCTTGGGATTTCTTTGAAATTCAAAAGGGGTTTTTTAGAATCAAATGGTTTTGAACCAAAATAGCTATGTAAACACAATTATAAATGCAAGATAAGTGCTTAGAAACTTACAGAACTCCTTAGCAAAGCTCCAGCTGCACTTGATTTGATTTGGTTATAGGCTTTCACAAAGGTTTGAATATTGGTGAAGGTTTTGGAACTTTGGAAAGCTTTGGTGTTGGATTGATTGTTTCTGGTTATTTTGTGGAGTTTTGTAGGCTAAAATGAGTAGAGTTTCTGCTCTTGAAATGCTGTTGTTAACTGTGTTTGTATCCTTGGGCATTGCCTTCTATTTATAGGCCAAAACCAAATCTTTTTCATCATTACACAATCCCAAAATCCAGCTGATTTGTGGCCAAGATTAAGCTGAATCCCTTTGCATTAAATGCTAATGGATAGAGGCAACCCTGCCTTGTACCAAGGGGCAAGATCCAGTTTGATTTCAGCCACAAATTCAACTAATTCTAGAAGGTAATGATGAAGAACAAAGCTGATTTGCAATTGGCTAATGCTTGGGGATCAATCCTTGCAATCTCAATGGTTGATCAATGAAAACGTGCACTGTAATGTGCAGAGATTGAGGGATGAAAAGGCTACTTATGGCTGGTGTGAGAGGGTGAAAAGCTGCTGCAAAACAGAGTAGGCAATCATGGTTTTTTCAAGTGAAAAATCCAGCTGGTTTGACTGGTTTTGGGGGGAGCAAGCAGGAGGAAAGTCCTCAAGCAGGTGGCTGGCAACCTTGTGGTGGTTAGCAGGTCACATGGGAGGGACTAGAGCTGCCCAAGGGCAAGCCCACTTGCTTGTCACATGCTAGGTTGGAAGAAAAAGCTTCCAACCTTGGCATTAATGGCAAGTCCTTCAATTCTGGTTTTGCTTGGCCCAATTAGCCATGAATGCTACTTAAAATAAATATGGAAATGATATGCAACAAATTCTGGAATTAAATCAAAGAAACCAAAAATCTGCAGAAAAATCGCAGACTTCGCAGTGCGAAGTGAGCTTCGCAGTGCGAAGTCCTCAATTTTGAAATGTTGACTTTTCTGTTGACTTTTGTTGACTTTTGACTTTTTTCCCCTCTTTTGATTCTTTTTGATTTTTGTTTTAAAATGCTTAGGACAAAATTAGGGTACTACAGCTGCCCCTACTTAATTGTGTCTTCGCATAGAGTGCGTGAGTGCCGAGGGCATCTCATGAACTCTTTGCGAAGATCAATTAAGTAAAAAGAAGGACCCGAATTTTGTCCTTCGCGAAATGCAAATGAAATGGTTGAAAAAGGTTGATCGTATCCAGCCGCTAACACTGGAGGTAGATCCACTGGGGGATGAAGGTAATCTTATCTAGGCACTGCTTCTAGAGGTCGATTCCTGAGGATGGTGATTTACTCTAGGATGTCACTAGAGGTGGAACGTTGAGGTAGGTGATCTTATCTAGGTACTGCTTCTAGAGGTTGATACCTAAGATGGAGGTTTACTCTAGGTACTGCTTCTAGAGGTGGATACCTAAGCTAGGTGATCTTATTCAGGTACTGCTTCTGAATGTCGATTCCTAACGAGCTGTGATCTTATTCAGCCGCTAACACTGAAGGTCGATACACTGGGGGAGGTGATCTACTCTAGGTACTGCTTCTAGAGATCGATACCTAAACTAGGTGATCTTATTCAGGCACTGCTTCTGAATGTCGATTCCTAACGAGCTGCGGTCTTACCCTAAATAGGTGCCCCTGGTTGAATGTTGATGGATGTTGGTGAATATATGATACTCACTGGAGAATCCTTGTTGAGGATGCATGTTTTATGAAATGAAATGCATGTGTATGAATGGTTTTAAATATGCATGCATGAATAAAATAATGTTGGTTGGGTGCCGAGCAGAGTCGGTCTTTGTTTGTGGTTGTGTTCATGACAGTTGGGCTTTCTCTTTTGTTGGTTTGTTTTTTGGTTGGTCGGTTTGGAAGGACAAGGTCCTTTGCCTACATACCCAAATGGGATCAAAACCGGTGTAGTTCGAGCCTAAGCCCGAAGATTTGTGTGGGTTTGCCAATAATGATTGGACTTTTTGTTTGGGGTTGAGACTCCCTGGGGAATATCAATAAAATTTAGGCTTTATTGTGGGCCAATGAAAATTGGGCTTATGTTTGTTGTGCTTGACAAGATGATGATCTTGCTCCTACGTATCTCCTGGTGGGATGGAGAATTCAAAGCTTACGTAGTTCTTTGGTTTGCCAATGAATATTGGACTTTGGTTTTGCCAATGATTATTGGGCTTTTGTTTTGCCAATGATTATTGGGCTTTTTGTTTGGTTGCCGAGCGAGGTCGGGCTTTTTGATTTTGGTTGCCGAGCGAGGTCGGGCTTTTTGATTTTGGTTGCCGAGCGAGGTCGGGCTTTTTGGTTATGGTTGATCTCACTGGGGATATAAGGATCATTTTGGAAGCATGATCGATATCTGGCCCTAGTGGATAAAAAAGATGTATGGGGGGGTGAGCTTTATTTGGGAAATTTGTTCCTCTGACACCCGGGATCTTTGCGTTTTACGCGTTGTGAGCTACGCACTTGTTTCTGCTGAAGAGCATGAGTCTTAAAATGACTGATGCAAAGCTTCAAGTTTTGAGTCCTCTGATGCAATACCGGGGACCAACTAAATTCTTTCGACATTTAACGTCCAAGTAAAAAACACACATTTTTTTTGTTTTTTTATGTTATTCCCATATTTCAATGCATTATTTATCATGAATAAAAACACATTTTATGAGCAAGTAAGGACGCATAACAATGAAAAGGTTTAAAAATGATTTTGATTCAACGAAACTTAGTCCC
This sequence comes from Medicago ruthenica, assembly GCA_018208015.1. Taxonomy (NCBI): domain Eukaryota; kingdom Viridiplantae; phylum Streptophyta; class Magnoliopsida; order Fabales; family Fabaceae; genus Medicago; species Medicago ruthenica. The sequence continues at coordinate 44,375,736 of CM031375.1, forward strand.
TTGTATGGGTAACTATTCGTGAAAGTGTAATCCCTATAAGAGGTGATTACTGAGATAGAGAGAAAAGAAGAAACAAAAAGACAAATGGAAATTTGCTTGGGTTTCACGTGCTACTTTCCCTATGACTTCGAAATAACCCCTTTTTTTTTTGAAAGATGATAATGAGGTTGATTCTTTCCCTCTTGAATTCTGTCCGGACCTCACGTGCCGCAGTCTTTTGCCTTCTTTTTTTTTTTGAAACCCCTAACTTTTACCTGGACCGCTCTTTCGAGTTTTCAGTCCACTGGGGTATATTTCCTTTTTTGATGTCCTTAATTTTTGCCTAGACTGCCTTTTCAGGTTTTCGATCTACCAGGACGCTCTCTATTGCCTAAACCGCCCTTTTTGGGTTTTCGATTTAGCGAGCTCTTTTTTCTTTTTGGCATATATATTTTTTTGACTGCGCCGGAGTTTATTGATAGGGGGATCCTTGTGGATGGGTAATACCTTTTTCAAGCATTAAGTCTTCTTCTCTAAATTCTTGAGAATGAACTTTCTTGTCGAGCTGTCCATGCCCCAATGCTGTGAGGTGTTTCTCTTTTATGGGGTTTAGTTGGTCAAACCTTGCTTGTGTTTGGGTGCTTGGATGACAAGCATGGTTGGGCTTTTTATGAGGGGATGCCGAGCAAGGTCGGGCTTTCATGATGGGATGCCGAGCAAGGTCGGGCTTTTGTTTTTTTGTCGAGCGAGGTCGGGCTTTTGTTGTTTTTTTTGGATGGGAATGCCAATGACAATTGGGCTTTTATTGGAAGTGGGGTTTGTGATTGCCAATGGAAATTGGGCTTTTTGTTTGGAAATTGTGTGTGCCAATGAAAATTGGAAATTGTGTGTGCCAATGAAAATTGGTCTTTTGTTGGAGATGTGAGGAATGCCAATGACGACTTGGCTTTTTGTGTTTGGGGATGCCAATAAAAATTGGGCTTTTCTTTTTTGGGGATGCCAATAAAAATTGGGCTTTTTTTTTCTTTTTTTTTTTTGGAAATGGGTGATGTGAGGAATGTCAATGACGACTTGGCTTTTTGTGGGAATTTGTGGGGAGTGCCGTAACGGCTTGGCTTTTTGATGAATTGGGCGACCACTTGTTTGGTCATGTTTGCATAGGTAGCTGCTTCGACCCTTTTGGTGAAACAGTTGATGGCAGCTAGTATGAACTGGTGCCCTTTTGAAGCCTTTGGCTCAATCATTCCGAACATGTCTATGCCCCACATAGAGAAAGGTTAGGGTGATGTCATGACATTCAGAGGTGTTTGTGCTATGTGCCCCTTGTCGGCGTTAATTTGGCATTTGTGATATGTCTTGGCATGGGGAAAGCAGTCGGTCTCCATAGTTAGCCAATAACAACCCGCCCTTAGGGTATTCACTTATGTACTTTTTGCATGTCCAATGGCATGGGTTTGGAAGGACTCCTCATGGATTTCTTCGGCGAGCATGACTGCTTCACATTTATCCGCACATCTGAGTAAGACCTAATTTCTCTTGTAGAGTGTGCCCCCGCAGAGGGAAAATTGTAGTGCCATTCTTTTGAGAGTTCTCTTGGTGAGGTTGTATTACCCTATCCTCTTGATCCCCAAGTCTGGACAATCCTTCAGGAGGTTCAAAATCGTCCTTATTATCATCTTCCGTTTGGTTAATTTGGAGATTGAAGTCAAAAGGGATCGTAGCAGTGTTATTTTTTGGTGGTGTATGATGATGATTTTTTTTGTAGGGTTGCGAAAATTTATTTGAGAACGAAAGAAAAACGAACTCTTTTGAACATAAACTGCAAATTTATTAATGACGGAAATGATTTGACATATGGGGGTCCCATAAAAATTAATCATTTGCCTTGGGAAGAGCAAAATGATTTGATTTTTTTTTTGAAAAACAAGATAAATTACTTGGACAAAAAAATGATTTCCAGAATTTCGATGGCCTTCCGGTTTGCTCGGATCTCTTCCGAAACGCTACTGTACACCGGGTCGGGTACTTCCCCCTTTTTGGTGTTTGGTGAGGGAATGATGTGAGGGTTTTTCTTTGAAATGAAAATGCATGTGAATGTGTGAATGCAATGAGTATGCAAAAATATGCCCCTTTATTTTGTTTATGCAAAAAGTTTTATGAATGCAAATGTTATGACATGCAGGGGTTTGTTATATGAACGTTCAGAACTTCCCCCCATCCTCACGTGTAGGCTCTAAAGATGATATTTCCTAAGAAGAGGTCCCTAGAGTCATAGATCTCATATGGAATTAGGGTTGTCTATGGACATACGTCAACATGACTTCAATTAATTCCACGTGAAAATCTCCTCTAAGCGGGGTTGGGCATCCTACCTCACGGACATACGTCAACGCGGGCTTCCGCACACAACCTCCTTCTAACTTAGTTTTTTTCTCAAGCTCGGGTAGAGAGCCTCACACGTCCGGCATTAACCCGAACAATGTGGAGTAACATCACTCAAGTAACCCCCGCATTTGATATATATGATATGAATATAAAGCAAAATAAAGCAAATATAAACATAAAGCATAGATATGACATAAATGAATAAAAATAAAGGCATGGCGCGCAAATAAAAACAATTGGCTTTAAAAGCCAAATAGGTTAGGCTTGACTCGCTAGTGGAAAAAAGGATTCCCCAGTGGAGTCGCCAGCTGTGCGCACCTCGTTTTTTTCCTCGGGAAAAAGACGCGCAAATCCTCCGAGGTCGTTCGCAAACGCTCGGAGGGCCTTTGTGAAGCCGCCACCAAAGTTTTTGTGTAAAGGGAACGTTGATAAACCCTTAAGTTTTTTTTTGTTTAAAGGGAAACGATAATAAAACCCTTTGACGATGAGGATAAGGATTTGGTCATCGCAACCATTGTCGGGTTCGGGAGTCGATTACGCAAGGGGAAGGTATTAGCACCCCTCACGTCCGTTGTACTCAACGGGAACCTTCTATTTGGTTTAAAGCTTGAATTGATTTTTAAATACTTTGCGTGCATGTTCATTTATGTTAATAATAAAGGGGGGAAAGAGATAAAAACAAACGAAAGAAAGAAAAAAAAGTTTTTATTATTGCGCTTGACAAGATGTCGATCTTGCTCCTACGTATCTCCCGGTAGTCGGAGAATTCAAAGCGTACGTAGTTCTTTGGTAGAAAAACATACATGTGTTGGTTGATTTTAAATGGACGATGTTTTAACCGAATTCTTGCGATTAGAACGTAGCTTGTATGCTCGCACTTGGAGACTTATTAAGCGTTTGTTCGTGAATCACATTAGAATTGTTAAAAGGTACGTCCGTTAGAGTAAAGGGTTGAATTGGTCGCTATGGGACCAAGGGAGGTGCAATGGACTCAAACGAGTCAAACATTGACCAAGTGGACTCAAACGAGTCGGGCGATTGTTCGATTGATCCACTGAGATCAAGAACGGGTACAATGGACTCGGACGAGTCAAACATTGACCGAGTGGACTCAAATGAGTCGAGGGGTTGAGTCTAATGGCCAACGGGGGACCAAAAGGTTTGGATTGACCACAAGGGGCCAAGATTTGGTTTGGTTAGGGTTGTACATATTGAAAAAAAAAAAAAGGGGAATGACGATTGTCCGAGCGACGAGACATACGTCACGCATTCGTACAATCGGGGCGATGGAGAGACATACGTCACACCATCCCTTTTTCATTCATGTTTTTGGGTTGAATCCTTTAGAAATCCCAAGGTATGTCAAAACATTTGGTTTGAAAACCCAAAATGGGAAGGTTTAGCAAATTTGCTAAAAAACGCGCAAGTTCGTCTCATTTTGCGAAAATGCGAACGTAAACGGTGTATGTTCATCTTTGAGTTTTGAACATCATGAACAATATTTATTGTTCAAGTTTAGATTGAAATGATGGACATAGCTTGTTTGTTCATGCTTGTTTGAGAGTTTGGGAAGATAACTTGTTTTGCAAGTTATCCACAAAATGGTCATACGAACTTGTGATTTTGTCAAAATTATGCAAAATCCTTGTTGTGGTTTGAAAAACATGGGTTTAAAAACTCTTAGGTTCTGAGCTCTGGGGCTAGAACCTCAAAAATTGGTCATTTTGACACAAAAACTCAGGTTCTGAGTTCTGTCATGGTCGCACTGCGACCATGACTTCGCACTGCGAAGCATGCGAAATTTTGGGTTCAGAAGCTGTTTCTGAACTTTTGTTCAGAAACAACCTCTGAACACACTCAGGACCTTATAGATGGGTGAAAAACTTTGAGTTTTTGGGGTGAAAAAGGTTGGACAAACCAGTTTTGATGTTTTGAAAACCTTGGGATTTCTTTGAAATTCAAAAGGGGTTTTTTAGAATCAAATGGTTTTGAACCAAAATAGCTATGTAAACACAATTATAAATGCAAGATAAGTGCTTAGAAACTTACAGAACTCCTTAGCAAAGCTCCAGCTGCACTTGATTTGATTTGGTTATAGGCTTTCACAAAGGTTTGAATATTGGTGAAGGTTTTGGAACTTTGGAAAGCTTTGGTGTTGGATTGATTGTTTCTGGTTATTTTGTGGAGTTTTGTAGGCTAAAATGAGTAGAGTTTCTGCTCTTGAAATGCTGTTGTTAACTGTGTTTGTATCCTTGGGCATTGCCTTCTATTTATAGGCCAAAACCAAATCTTTTTCATCATTACACAATCCCAAAATTCAGCTGATTTGTGGCCAAGATTAAGCTGAATCCCTTTGCATTAAATGCTAATGGATAGAGGCAACCCTGCCTTGTACCAAGGGGCAAGATCCAGTTTGATTTCAGCCACAAATTCAACTAATTCTAGAAGGTAATGATGAAGAACAAAGCTGATTTGCAATTGGCTAATGCTTGGGGATCAATCCTTGCAATCTCAATGGTTGATCAATGAAAACGTGCACTGTAATGTGCAGAGATTGAGGGATGAAAAGGCTACTTATGGCTGGTGTGAGAGGGTGAAAAGCTGCTGCAAAACAGAGTAGGCAATCATGGTTTTTTCAAGTGAAAAATCCAGCTGGTTTGACTGGTTTTGGGGGGAGCAAGCAGGAGGAAAGTCCTCAAGCAGGTAGCTGGCAACCTTGTGGTGGTTAGCAGGTCACATGGGAGGGACTAGAGCTGCCCAAGGGCAAGCCCACTTGCTTGTCACATGCTAGGTTGGAAGAAAAAGCTTCCAACCTTGGCATTAATGGCAAGTCCTTCAATTCTGGTTTTGCTTGGCCCAATTAGCCATGAATGCTACTTAAAATAAATATGGAAATGATATGCAACAAATTCTGGAATTAAATCAAAGAAACCAAAAATCTGCAGAAAAATCGCAGACTTCGGAGTGCGAAGTGAGCTTCGCAGTGCGAAGTCCTCAATTTTGAAATGTTGACTTTTCTGTTGACTTTTGTTGACTTTTGACTTTTTTCCCCTCTTTTGATTCTTTTTTATTTTTGTTTTAAAATGCTTAGGACAAAATTAGGGTACTACAAACGCTAACTAATAGCTTGATATCCAAAAATCACCGCGACAGAAAAATGGCGACTTCACTGGGGACCAAAATCCTAAGTGGGTTAAACCTATCTTGCTTTTCTTTACCTTTAGGCTTTGTAATTGTAAATACGTGCTTAAGTGTTTACTTTTTTACGTGAGTGGTGAGATAAGTCCTACACCCGGACTTGAGGGAAACATAAGATAGGATGGTGGTATAATCATAGTGGCTTTCCGAGAGTGAGTTTCGGATGTGGCACATGTGATAACCCCGCTCAATGGAGGAATCTTGGAAGTATTATTGTGTTGGCATGAGTAGTCGTGTTCGGCATTGATATTTTCAAGTGACCTATGAAGTTGAGGACCTTTAGTTACCTAACCCATCTTGGCCTTTTAGGACGTAGTGCGGTGGCTAATCAAGAGTAGTCTTGAATTGGTTGATACGCGATACTACACTCAAACGAGACTTTCCTACGGACGTTGTTGGACCGGGAGTCAGTCCCGTAATCCGACAATATTCGGAAGTGGTCAATGACTTTGGGAACTTGGTAGAACCCGTGATACAGGTACATGTGAAACCATAGTCCTTACCGAATGGCGTGTTTACCCTTGACTCCAACATTTTGGACCTAACCTCACCATGTTTTCTCTGTACTTTGGCATAATCATGCATCCATGCATAAACTCTTTTCTTTTTCATCCAAATTATCAAAGGACTTAAACAAAGCTTTTTGTAAACATTGTAGATATGGACATCCCACTGAGAAGCACTAGAAGTACCTTTTCAGAAAAACAAACTTGTTGAGATTAAGGGAGCTAGCATCTTTAGTAAGTGATCCAGTTGATTTTCAAGCTCATCATGGGAAATTGCTCAGAGTTCTTAGAGTAGATGTTGAGGAAGGATGCCTAGAGACCCTGGTTCAGTTTTATGACCCGCTCTACCATTGCTTTACCTTTCCAGACTACCAGCTTGTCCCCACACTTGAGGAGTACTCCTACCTAGTTGGTTTACCCGTGCCAGACAAGATACCATTCCACGGTCTTGAGCCTACCCCTAAACCCTCCGACATCGCAGCCGCTCTCCATCTTGAAACCTCCATCATCCAAGCGAACCTTACCTCTAAAGGAGGCCTCCAAGGTCTCCCCACCCACTTCCTCTACCAACAAGCCTCCATATTTGCTGAAGCAGCTAGCACGCTTGCCTTCCATTCCATCCTAGCCTTCCTTATATATGGCCTTTTACTCTTCCCAAATATTGACAACTTCATCGATATCAATGCTATCAAAATCTTCCTTACAAAGAACCCCGTACCCACTCTACTCGCCGATACCTACCACTCTATCCATGACCGTATCCAGGCTGGCCGTGGAACCATCTCTTGCTGTGCACCTTTGCTCTATCAGTGGTTTACCTTCCACCTACCTCAATCCCGTGCTTTCAACACCAATGTTGACAAACTTTCTTGGCCTCACAGAATCATGACTCTTGACCCATCGGACATTGTTTGGTACCAAGCAGCTAGTGACGTTGGAGAGATTATTGTGAGTTGTGGTGAATACCCCAACGTACCTCTTTTGGGTATGCGTGGCGGAATTAGCTACAACCCGTTTCTCGCTCGACGACAATTTGGGTACCCAATGAAGTCAAAACCAAGCAACCTTGCCTTGACTAATGAATTCTATCTTAACCATGGAGATCCCTCAAACAAAAGAGAAAGATTCGCACAAGCTTGGAGCGCTATCCGCAGACTCAGCAGAAGTCAGTTGAAGAAGAAATCAGATTATGTGCATGAATCTTACACTCAGTGGGTTATTGATAGGACCATGAGCTTTGGCTTACCCTACCATCTACCTAGACATCTATCCTCCACCATCCCACCATCATCCTTGCCTATCCCCTTTGACACTAAGGAAGAGTTTCATGAACAATTAACCAAAGAAAGGCAAGAAAAGGAAACTTGGAAGAGAAGATACCAGGAGCTCGAGCGAGAGCATGAAACCTTGAAGGGGAAGCTAGCCCAACAGAGTCGTGAGCTTTTCGTCCAGAACCAGAGGATAATTGAGAAGGATGACTTGCTTCGTCGGAAAGACGCTTTGCTCCATCAAGATGCTAGGAGGAAAAGGAGATTCGTGGATTCACTCTCTAGTGCACATTCAGATTCCGAGGATCCATCTGCTCCGGGAGTTTGAGCTTGGAGTTCTTAGGACCTTATGTTTAGATTTTAGCTTCTGAAATCACTTGACTTGCAAACAAAAAAACTCTTTGTAATATTTCAATGCTTTAGTGAAGAGTTCAGTTTATGATGTTTACAATTACTCCAACAAGTCCTTCGAAAATAATTTGTTCTTTTTCTTTTTGCATAAGCATAATCATGCATCATACTGCATTCATAGTTTCCAAATTGAGTCTCACACTGTGTTCACTACTTCCAAGGTCAATCAGCCGTCGCCCAAAGAAAGTGACCTGACGAATTCTCCACAAACTGAATCGCATTTACAACATTATGGCTAATCGGAAAAGAATGGATCTGTTAGAGCAAGAAAACCAGAACCTCCGGGAAGAGATGGTCAATCTCCGGGAAGGGATGGAGAAGTTGACCTCCATGATGAATGCTCTGTTGGCTTCCCAAGCCCAGACATCAGTTCCTCAGCCTGCCGTCACTACTTTTGAGCAGCCAATCTTATTTGCTTCACCAACTTCTACCATACTTGCTCCACCGCCCGGCACGTTTAGAGCTTACCCATGGGGATGCCATTTCTATCAGACGAAGGTTTTCGTCCCACCTCTTTTGGAACCCCAACTCCGGCTATCCAGAAATCATCTCCAGCCCCAACAAAGGCCTCAGCAACAGAATCGACAACAGCCTCGACAACAAAATCGGGTTCAGCGGACTTCCCATTTTGATCCAATCCCCATGGCATATGCAGAGTTGCTCCCCGTTTTGCTTGATAAAAATCTTGTTCAAACTAGGGCACCTCCTAAGGTACCTGAAAGGTTGCCACAGTGGTATAAACCTGATCTCTCTTGTGCTTTCCATCAAGGGGCACCCGGTCATGACGTCGAGCATTGTTATGCCTTGAAAGCCGAAGTCCAGAAGTTGATCCAGGCCAACATCCTATCCTTCAAAGGGTCGAGTCCTGATGTGCAAATTAATCCACTACCTGGCCATGGGACCCCATTTGTTAATTTGGTGCAAGATTGCTCAGAAGCCCACCCTAGTGAAGAACGTGGCAGTGAATTTTGTAACACATGGCAGAGGTTACTGCAATTGGATCGTTGATTGACATTCCCTCAGCTACTCATAGGTCCAAGTAATGTGTTTTGTTGTCTTGTCTTTTCAAAAAAAATCCTTTCGTTCCGCCCGAGACGAAAGTGAACTTGTTTAGGGCTTTTGTTTCATGCATTCCCATCATCAAATAAGAAGTCGTTTTGTTCCCGACTATGTTTTTATTATTCTTAGCTTTTTCTGGAAAATGGTAACACAAAAAACCCAAAAATATTTCATTTTTTATTTTTATTTCCAATCAATTTCAAAAAATCTGCATTGTTCACTCATTTTCTCAAACTAATCATCAATCATATGCAGACTAAGCATCAATAAACCCGTTGAACACTGTAATCCTATGCTCTCTCCCGACTTTGAGTTCCCTGTTTACGAAGCTGAAGAGGAGGAGGATGAAGGGATTTTTCGAAAAGATCTCTCTGCTACAGAAATATGAAAAAGAACATCATTCAGCCTCATGAAGAAGCACTGAAAGTGATTAACTTGGACACTACGGTATTCCTGAGCAAATCCCAGATGAATGGTGCCATCGAAGCTACCAAAAAAAAAACAAAAACAAGAAGCAAAAATCAAACAAAAAAATCAAACAAAAATCAAAAGAAAAAGAAAACAAAAAGGAAAAAAGAAAAAATATATCAAAAGATGGTGCAGAAGATGGTAACCACCTACAAGGACTTGCATGAGATGTCACCGTATGCTTTACATGGATATCGTACTTCAGTGCGTACCTTAACAGGGGCAACCCCCTTTTTTTTAGTGTATGGCATGGAGGCAGTACTCCCTGTAGAGGTTGAGATTCCATCAATGAGAGTCTAATGGAAGCCAAATTATCAGAGGCCGGCTAAATGATGTCAAAATAAATATGATCAGTTGAACTTGCTTGAAAAGAAACGCATGAAGGCCTTGTGCTATGAGCAGTTATATCAAAAGAGGATGAAGCAAGCTTTTGACAGGAAGGTTCGTCCCCGTGTGTTTCAAGAAAGAGATCTGGTGCTCAAGAAGGTTTTATCTTTCCAACCCGATTCTAGGGGCAAATGGACGCCAAATTATGAAGGCTCATATGTCGTCAAGAGAGCTTTCTCTGGTGGCACTGATTCTTACGGCTATGGATGGTGATGAGCTCCCTCGTCCTGTGAATGCTGATGCAGTCAATAAATACTTTGTCTAAAAAATAAAAGAACAGCTCGGTAAGTCGAAAACCCGAAAGGGCGGCTTAGGCAAAAATGAGCGTCTCGGTGGATCGAAAACCCGAAAGGGCGGTCCAGGCAAAAATTAGAGACATAAAACAGAAAATAATCATCCTGATAGGTCGAAAACCCGAAAGGGCGATCTATGCAAAAGTTAAGGATCAAAAGACAAAGTAACTGCATTGGTCTGATCTCTACTCACTTGGGGCACATTAAATGTCAAAGAGACCCTGAATCTAAAGCATCCAAACAGTGGAATTCAAAGTTGTCAGGGAGAATAACGGTTATTGTGTTCAATGTACCTTCCCCTTATATTTACCATTTTCCAAACTTTTTAAGATCCGTGGAGCCATGCCATTGGCGGGTCGCCACTCTTTTAAATAAATTTGAGCCTATTGCCTTTCATTTGGAATTCCTATTTATTCAGTTTATAAAAAAAAAAAAAACTTCTTCTATTTTTGATGGTAGTGCTTGAAACAAAATATTTTTCAAAATCATAAATATTTTTTTTCATGTCTTTTTGAAAAGCACCAACAACAAACACATTTTCTTTGAATTCATGAATAAGCGAAGGGTGCGTCAACAGCTATCCTGAGAAACGGATAAACTTTGCAGGCTAAACATGGTCAATTGCTTAAAAAAAAATATACAAAAAAAAAAGAGAAAAAAAAGAAACATATGTATGAAAAAAAGAAAAAGAAAAGAAATGAGCTCGGTAAGTCGAAAACCCGAAAGGGCGGCTTAGGCAAAAATGAGCGTCCCGGTGGATCGAAAACCCGAAAGGGCGATCCAGGCAAAAATTAGGGGCATACAAAAGAATATACTCCCGGTGGGCTGAAAACCCGAAAGGGCGGTCCAGGCAAAAATTAGGGATTCAAAAAAAAAACAAAAGATAAGCATGACCATAGAAGCACCAGTTCTTCTACCAGGTTTTTTGGATTAGCACGCTCTTCCCAGGAAGTGTTTATTCCCCATCAGCCGCTGCCTATGTCGGGCTTTACCCCGTCTTTGTTTTGATGTGCCCCAGTGGCACCATCCCCATTGAAGATTGCCAAGTGTTTGTGATGCGACGTCGGGTCACTGTCCCTCTTACCTGCCTAACCTTGTCTCATCAAGTCCATCAGTTATACAATCATACAAGTCAATCCTTCATACAATCACAAGTTAATCAGTCATCCAGTCACATAATTCAATCCTCCATACAGTCATACAAGTCGTGTCGTCATTCATGCATTCATACATTCATGCATATACACATTCATGCATATACAATAAAAACAATATCATGCATACATGGCTGCATTAACCATCATGAGTCTTGCTTCAATTATCTTTTCATTTCAATCAATCATAAATAATTTGTAACCATCTTCCCCAGGAAGTGATTACTCCCCATCAATTGTTGCATATGGTGGGCATTACCCCGTCAATGATTTGATATGTCTCCAATGGCAATCATCCCCAATAAAGATTGCCGAGTGTTTGTACTGCGTCGTCGGTCCACTCCCCATCTTACTTGTCCAATCTTGTCTCATCAAATTCATCAATTACACTATCACACAAATCAATCCTTCGTATAGTCATACAGTCACATAAATCATACATGCATTCATACATTCATGCATATACACATTCATGCATACAAACAACATCATGGTTGCGTTAACCACCCTGAGTCTTGTTTTGAATATCTTTCCATATCAATCAATCATGAATAATTTGTAACTTTCTCTTTCCCCAAGTGTCATCCCCAGTGTGTCTGGTCCCGAGATGTCACTCCCTCTCCGCCAAGAAGCAGTTTCTTTATTGAACAGTTTGTGCGCCTTTTACTCTTTTCTTGTCGTCAATGGCAGTTCGGCAATAACCCGGACAGTTGACATTTACCTTTATTCCTTGTCGTCAATGGCAGTTCGGCAATAACCCGGACAGTTGGCATTTACCTTTATTTCTTGTCGTCAATGGCAGTTCGGCAATAACCCAGACAGTTGGCATTTACCTTTATTCCTTGTCGTCAATGGCAGTTCGGCAAACCCGGACAGTTGGCATTTACCTTTATTTCTTGTCGTCAATGGCAATCGGCAATAACCCGGACAGTTGACATTTACCTTATTTCTTGTCGTCAATGGCAGTTCGGCAATAACCCGACAGTTGACATTTACCTTTATTTCTTGTCGTCAATGGCAGTTCGGCAATAACCGGACAGTTGACATTTACCTTTATTTCTTGTCGTCAATGGCAGTTCGGCAATAGCCCGGACAGTTGACATTTACCTTTATTTCTTGTCGTCAATGGCAGTTCGGCAATAACCCGGACAGTTGACATTTACCTTTATTTCTTGTCGTCAATGGCAGTTCGGCAATAACCCGGACAGTTGGCATTTACCTTTATTTCTTGTCGTCAATGGCAGTTCGGCAATAACCCGGACAGTTGACATTTACCTTATTTCTTGT